>OY482674.1:97356951-97956951 GCA_960531455.1 Urophora cardui
GTACTTCGATATATTTCGATAAATTGATCGATAACTGAGTTATCGGTGAAAATGTTATTGCCCAAAAGCAATAAAATTACACTACAATATGGGTATCAAACGAAAGGGGAAGGTCCCAGGTTTCATTTGGACTTCGATATATTTCGATAAATTAATCGATAACTGAGTTATCGGTGAAAATGTGATTGCCCAAAAACATTAAACTTGCCCTACAATATGGGTATCAAACGAAAGGGGATGACCCCAGGTTTCAATTAGACTTCGATATATTTCGATAAATTTATCGAAAACCGAGTCATCGGTGAAAATGTAATTGCCCAAAAACCTTAAACTTGCCCTACAATATGGGTATCAAACGAAAGGGGAGGCCCCAGGTTTCATTTGGACTTCGATATGTTTCGATAGATTTAACGATAACTGAGTTATCGGTGAAAATGTAATTGCCCAAAAACATTAAAATTGCACTACAATATGGGTATCAAACGAAAGAGGATGGCCCCCAGGTTTCATTTGGACTTCGATAAATTTATCGATGACTGAGTTATCGGTGAAAATGTGATTGCCCAAAAACCTTAAAATTACACTATAATATGGGTATCAAACGAAAGCGGATGACCCCAGGTTTCATTTGGACTTCGATATATATCGATAAATTTATCGATAACTGGACTTCGACAAACTGAATGTTGAAAGGGGACTTCGTAGGTGCGGACAAGACCGCGGGTAAAGACTAGTTTTACATACAAAATAAATACATATATGTATGTATATGTACAATATTTACAACATATTTTATTTATATTAAATTAAGATATGAACTCGTACATATAAAAAAAAATGTATCTACATATTACATAATAACAATAAGTGATAAGTTTATTCAAGGCTGTTTAATAAATTGTCAATATTTATTGTCGAATCAGAGGTGGATAATTGCAGAATTGCTTCCAAATGCTTTTGTGATAAAAGGTTTCTTTGGTTTGTTTTGATTAACTTAAGGCTAGAAACGGCTTTTTCGCAAATATAAGTGCTTCCGAATATGGATAAGTATTTTAAAATTTCATTTCTTATGAGTGGATACTTGTCATATTTTATTTCTGTCATATTATTAATTTATATACGTACCTATAATTAAGTAGCATAGACTGTGACTCGCAATAATATTTCAGCAAAAAAAGCTCTAATACCTATTTTTCTTATTAAAATTTACTTTTATTTTTCTTCAAATAATTTGAAATACACTTTTGCCACACATTTCAATATTAACTAGAAATTTTGTTCAGTTTTTTCGTTTGCCTACAAATCGCACTCTAAATGAAAAAATTGCACAACTCAAAATTTTTTGAATCCATGAATAACGTATTTAGGGACTGCTAAATGTTAGGCTCCTCCCAGCAAAAGTCTTCTTCCTTACCCAAGGTTTTATTTCAAAGCTTCGTTTGTAAAAAAAATCTCAATCTCAATCTTTATCCCTACCCTAACCCTATCCCTATCCCTATCCCTATCCCTATCCCTATCCCTATCCCTATCCCTATCCCTATCCCTATCCCTAACCTCATCCCTATCCTTATTCCTATCCCTATCCCTATCCCTATCCCTATCCCTATCCCTATCCCTATCCCTATCCCTATCCCTATCCCTATCCCTATCCCTATCCCTATCCCTATCCCTATCCCTATCCCTATCCCTATCCCTATCCCTATCCCTATCCCTATCCCTATCCCTATCCCTATCCCTATCCCTATCCCTATCCCTATCCTTATCCCTATCCCTATCCCTATCCCTATCCCTATCCCTATCCCTATCCCTATCCCTATCCCTATCCCTATCCCTATCCCTATCCCTATCCCTATCCCTATCCCTATCCCTATCCCTATCCCCATCCCTATCCCTATCCCTATCCCTATCCCTATCCCTATCCCCATCCCCATCCCTATCCCTATCCCTATCCCTATCCTTATCCCTATCCCTATCCCCATCCCTATCTCTATCCCTATCCCTATGCCTATGCCTATGCCTATGCCTATGCCTATGCCTATGCCTATGCCTATGCCTATGCCTATGCCTATGCCTATGCCTATGCCTATGCCTATGCCTATGCCTATGCCTATGCCTATGCCTATGCCTATGCCTATGCCTATGCCTATGCCTATGCCTATGCCTATGCCTATGCCTATGCCTATGCCTATGCCTATGCCTATGCCTATGCCTATCCCTATCCCTTTCCCTATCCCTATCCCTATCCCTATCCCTATCCCTATCCCTATCCCTATCCCTATCCCTATCCCTATCCCAATCCCTATCCCTATCCCTATCCCTATCCCTACCCCTATCCCTACAGCTACCTACCTTTACCTTACCGGGACCGTCCATCACCATCCGGGCCCACTACTTTAGCCATCTCTAGGAAACAGCCTTAGAAATCACAACGAAAATAGCTGTATGTGGAAGCCTGCTCAACGCTTTTCATTTTCTACCAATATCGCTCGAAAACATTCATTTTAAAAATAGTCGAGTTGGTGTTGTTGCTTTGAAGGTAATTTTATGAATAAGCGAGTATTCTTTTCATGCTTGGGTACGACAGAAATGCGCCTTATGTTAGTTTTCGTATGGTACGACGATATGTACTTACATTTGTTGAATGATATACATATATGTATGAAGGTAGGTCCTACTCTGATTTCACCCCGGTTGACATTGTGGCAATAAAGAGAGCAAAAATGATATACACTCAAAAAAAAAATTTCTCTCGATCAAAGACATAATTTTCCTTATTTTGAACATGCGTCCCAATACAAAATTTTCTTTGTTTTGTGTAAATTTTCTCAAAAATGTGGAAAAAACATAAAAAAACTTTCAAACTAATTCGTTCCCATGGGGATTTGTATGGGAATTTAATTTCTCAAAATTAAAGAAATCAAGTCTTCAAAACAAGGAAAGTTGGGAATGGAATGGCGCTTAAAGAATTTTTCATTATTTTAATGTATGAATTTTTTCAAAACAAGTATATGAAACCATGGTAACGCATGTAACAACAATATTTTATAAACCTTTTAACATGTTTTAAGGAAAATTTACTCAAAACAAAGAAAGTAGTGTTCAAAATAGGTAAACAATTTCTTTGACCCCTCCATATATTTTTTTTCTCTCAGTGTAAAATCGCAAAAATATAGACACTCATAAAAGGGCTTTCGTACAATAAAAGTAGATAAAGAGGGTAATGTAAGGATATGAAGCTTTTCTTTTGCATTTTTTCTGTTCCTTATTAAATTTTTGCACACTTATCTTCTTTGCCATTGTCTTCGCGCTTGACTCATGCCTGTGTATGTATGTATGTCATTTCAGTGGGAAACATTCGAATTACTTTCGTATGTCCCTTACAGGGCGGACAACAACCAACAATTACAAAACGGCAAGTTATAGTTTTTTTGCCTGCAGCTGTCACCACGAACCATTATTAGCACATGCAGTGGCAAGAATTGTATTTAGTTTTGTGGCAATAGAAATTATTAGCAGCTTCTGTTGGTTATGTGAAAGTGAATAAGTAAAACCGCAGCAAGACTTTGGTCGTGACATGGTCTGATTTAATTTAGTGTGGAATGTATACAAAGAAGTTATACTCCAAAATGTATACATAATATGAACTGGTCCTGATAAATGTAATTCTGACGAGTTTTAGACCGATCGCTCTCACAAATATCGCCTTATTTTTTTTCTATTACATATAGGGTGAATCTGCAGTCTTATGCCGGCTCCGAAGAACGATTGCATTTTATGTGAGAAACATGACAGATATACACTCGGAGGGTATGCCTGTGGAATACTTACAAGGAGAATTTTCCTACTTCACTCATCTTAATTTCATACAACTTTTTCCAATGTTTTCACATTATGTGTAGTCTTGATAGTACAACTCTGATATAAATATCTATATTTGTTTGGTTGCTGGTTTTCCGCCAGATTAGGAATATGATACCTTGCGGAACGATTTTCCTTCATCGTTTGTGATATTTGGTTGATGTCATGTATGTCGGTTTTGACGTTGTGCCATCTTCAGTGAGACTTCTCGTTCTCAGAATGCATACCATTAACTTTATATTTGAACTAGATGACCCGGCAGACGTTGTTCTGCTAAAATTTATTCCTATGAAGCCTAAAGAAAAGTCTTTGATTACCGTATTGCTAACCATTTCTTGTCTATTCTCTGAATAAAAGTTATAGTTATATTCGCCGAGACAAACCTACTTCCCCCGATCCCTATCTCAATCCCTATCTCTATTTCGGTCTCAATATCAATCTTAATCTCAATCTCAATCTTTATCCCTATCACCATCCCTATCCCTATCCCCATCCCCATCCCTATCCCTATCCCTATCCCTATCCCAATACCCCATCCCTATCACTATCCCTATCCCTATCTCTATCTCTATCTCTGTCTCTATCTCTATCTCTATCTCTATCTCTATCTCTATCTCTATCTCTATCTCTATCTCTATCTCTATCTCTATCTCTATCTCTATCTCTATCTCTATCTCTATCTCTATCTCTATCTCTATCTCTATCTCTATCTCTATCTCTATCTCTATCTCTATCTCTATCTCTATCTCTATCTCTATCTCTATCTCTATCTCTATCTCTATCTCTATCTCTATCTCTATCTCTATCTCTATCTCTATCTCTATCTCTATCACTATCTCTATCTCTATCTCTATCTCTATCTCTATCTCTATCTCTATCTCTATCTCTATCTCTATCTCTATCTCTATCTCTATCTCTATCTCTATCACTATCCCTATCCCTATCCCTATCCCTATCCCTATCCCTATCCCTATCCCTATCCCTATCCCTATCCCTATCCCTATCCCTATCCCTATCCCTATCCCTATCCCTATCCCTATCCCTATCCCTATCCCTATCACTATCTCTATCCCTATCCATATCCCTATCCCTATCCCTATCTCTATCCCTATCCCTATCCCTATCACTATCCCTATCCCTATCCCTATATCTATCCCTATCACTATCCCTATCTCTATCCTTATCCCTATCCCTATCCCTATCCCTATCCCTATCCCTATCCCTATCCCTATCCCTATCCCTATCCCTATCCCTATCCCTATCCCTATCCCTATCCCTATCCCTACCCCTATCCCTATAGCTACCTACCTTTACCTTACTGGGACCGTCCATCACCATCCGAGCCCACTACTTTAGCCATCTCTGGGAAACAGCCTTAGAAATCACAATGAAAAGAGCTGTATGTGAAAGCCTGCTCAACGCTTTTCGTTTGCTACCAATATCGCTCGAAAACATTCAGGGGTTATCCGGGTCCACGCTTTGACCCAAATCTTGGAACCCGGCCTAGGCATCTCTATTTAAGAAGCTCTTTGTTGAAGTCCTCCTCAACAGCTTTCATTTGATACCAATATCGCTCAGAAACTTTCCAGGGTCACTCGGTCCCACGTTTTAACCCATATCTGGGAACCCGGCCTAGGTATCGCAATGAAAATGACTTTATGTTGAAGGCCTGTTCAACACCTTTCGTTTGATACCAATATTGCTTTGAAGACTTGCTGGATCGATCTGGGTCTTCATTTAGGCCTGTATTCCGGGAAGCTCCCACTTTTTCTAAATTCTATATACCCTACTATGTGCACTAATACCACTATGTGCACTAATACCACTGTGAAAATTTCATAAAGAACGGTTGGTTACTTTGGGAGTTTATAAAGGACACTCATCCACAGATGCACACATACACACCCATTTTTCCAATTTTCGGACTTTTCCGGAGGGATTTTCCAAAATTTTCTTCGGTACGAACCATCTTTTCGAGAATACGAACAACTGACAAAAAAATGTACAGAAATCGGCCCAGCCGTTCTCATCTGATGAGGTTAGTAACATTTTTTACACCATTTTTATATATATAGATTTTATTTTTATATTCAAAGGGCGAATTTGTATCTGTGCCTATATCTGAGGGGAAAAACAAAAACAAATGTGATTCAAGGGCATAGGCATGAGCATCTATGCTATAAATTGTCTAATTTTTCTTTGAATTATTTCAACTTAACTTTATCGAATACATTTGTATGTACATTGTACATATATCATTTTGATTTTCTTGTAGAAATACTGAGCTCAAATCTTGTTGATTCCTGGAGTCAATAATAGTTATGCATAAGTAAATGTGACTATTTGTTTCGAAGGGCCTAAAGGCCGATTCATCGTTCGAGTTCAGAACTAAAGTTGAATTTGGGTTAACTAATAAAAATAGTTCAGAACTTTTCGGAATTCCTCTCACACTACGAAAACACAACAACAACCACATGGAAAAAAAGTTCTGAACTCGAACGATGAATCCGCCTTTACTTAGCCAATGCTCCAAAGAAGGGTGGTCAGAGGTGGTTGAGTTTACGAGTGAAGCAATTATACCAGACCTGGGTAATACTGAGTAGTAATTGGACTATTACGTACTTAAATACTTTATATTTTGATCTTGAAGTAATTAGTCTGTACTAAGTACTTTCAGAATATTCAAGTACAAGTACAAGTACAAGTACAAGTACAAGGAATTGCAAAATAATTGAAGTTTTAGCAAATACTTCAAAGTATTTGAAAAGAATTGAAATTACTTGAAAAGAATTGAAAAATGTACTTGAATCGATTTTTAAATTCTTTTCAAGTACTTTCAATTACTTACAAATCGATTCAAGTAAATTTTTCAATTCTTTTCAAGTAATTTCAATTCTTTTCAAATACTTTGAAGTATTTGCTAAAACTTATTATTATTTTGCAATTACTTGTACTTGTATTTGTACTTGCAAATTTTGGGAATGCCAGTAACAGTACCAGTACAATTCCTTTAAAATGTAATTGTCACAAGTCGTACTGGTACTTGATATTAACCAGGTATGAATTATACTATCTTGTAAAACATTTAGCAAGCCGCTCTTTATCTTTGAACTTGTCTTACGATACCTGTTTCATAGAATGTGTTTTCTTTTTTAAATAGTCATCTGGCGAAATTTGAACCTAGAATAATCTTAAGACTTGTGGAATATATGCAATCGTTTGATTAACATTAGTCGACTTCATGTGGCAAAATTGGTTATACTGGGACCTAGTTATACTACTGACCAGAAACTTAATCATTATAATTATTAT
This sequence comes from Urophora cardui, assembly GCA_960531455.1. Classification (NCBI taxonomy): domain Eukaryota; kingdom Metazoa; phylum Arthropoda; class Insecta; order Diptera; family Tephritidae; genus Urophora; species Urophora cardui. The sequence goes on from OY482674.1 coordinate 97,364,122, forward strand.
AGCGTAGTAAACGCATTATGTGCAAAGTTTCTAGAAGCTAAATTGACGGCTCCAAAAAAATATTTCGTCCTGATACAGACCGCATTTCAGTTTTACGTGCTAATTTCTGTGCCTGATGTCAAAATGCAATGAATGAATTTTGAAATTTAAAAAATCTGGCCACCTTAAATTCTCCCAGTCGGTTCTACTTGAAATTTGTTTGCTATACCAACTGAATATAATCAAAATTTGTTAATCACCGCAATTTAACTGAACAATGAATAAATACATAGCCTTGCACAAACGATATCAATGCGCACGCCCATGCGCAGCAACTCAACTCAAGCAACTCTCGCCTCTGACAACAAAGTAATTGATGAAGTTCTCAACCTAAACACGCTACCACACACACTGCCACATGGCACACATGGTGATCGCCAACCGCCAACTGACAAACGAGAACCAATGCAAAAGACGCCAGGCGGTCAAGCGTATGGCCAGCCAGCCAGGCAGCTAGCCAAGTTATCGAGCAACATTGCGCCAGTCACTGGCACTATGTAATAATGGTGGCAGGCAGTTCGTGTGGCGGCATGGAACGTTGGTCTTTTGTTGAACACATTACGACCCAAAAGTGCCTGTCAGGTGAAACGCGGCTGTCATGACAGTTGCCGATTACTTGTTGGCTGTTTATGTGGTTGTTGGAGTTGTACACACTCTGCTCGATATTTAAAATTTGTATACCAAGTGGTGCTTTTCCACATCTTTTAAATTGTTGGAGAATTGTTGGCAATCATAACACCATTAAAATCCAAATTATAGGAAAATGACACCGCCATAGACAGCAGACCTAAAAAGATTAATAACAAAGATGAGAAGACTTCACTGACACATGTCGACAACACGAAATTTTGAAACGCACATTTCGGTATATACCACTTGGTTCCCCCAAAACTGAGGCTGCCTTTATTCTTTCTTATTATGTTTTATTAATTCGAGCATAGTTTTGTTACAGTTGTTGTTGCTTGTTGCTGATTGTAAAATGCCGCGTGTCGACTTGGGACCACTTGTAGACTATAATTTTGCTTGCGCAGCGGCAACAATGCATAACAACGGCCCAATCGGGCAATATTTATTCGAACACATTCAATAAACAGTGCCTTCGGACAAACGACCATAAAATATTGACATAAATTGAATTTGATTTATGAGCGCATTTAAAACGCAATCAATGCAACGATAAAAGTCACCCAAAAGAATGCGTCAATATGGTACAAGTATGTACTACAAAAAATACCGATGATTGCATTCGATTTCAGCGAGTTGTTGTTGGTGTTGTTGCTGTGTGCTGGGTGCGCAGGCGCATGCAGAGACAGCTCCATTCGACGCGGCGCATGTTTGTTCCACATCGACACTTGACATGGCCGACGATGCGACATTTGAATAAGTGAAATTGTTGCATGCCACTAAAGCGGCAGCGCCCGGCCGACTGTGGCGCATCGACAGTCGACAGACGCCGGGGCAGCTTTCGGCGCGGACATGGCCACTCGTTGCCGCTGCCGACGCGCGTGGTACGAAGTGTGGCTGTAGCTGTGGCTGTCCGGCTAAAGCAGACGACAATTGTTTAACTTATTGCAGCTGTTAAGTCAGCAGGAATTAGCACGTTTGCGAGTTTTCTGACTCTTGGTTTGCAAACGAATAAACCGACAAAAGCATTAATAACAATAACAACATAAATTTACAGTAATTTTTGATGTCACCATATTGTTTGTGCCAATCGCTGAAATGTCGCAAATTACTTACATATTAAGCATTAATCTTGTTTTTTGTTAGTTTTCTGATATTGCTGGCTTTGATACGCTTACAGCTGATTTCTTTCTTACAAATCAGAGATAATTAAATTAAATTAAACAAAAAGAGCGCGACTGTATTCTGCCATACTGAAGAGGTTATGCCGTTTATGAGTGGGCAAGTGAAACTATACATAGTATCATCTATATCTATATAGGTACATATTAATAATAATAATATTATAATACAATGGCGCTATTATAACTCTGACGAGTTTTATGGCCGAGCTTCTCTGTTTTTCCTACTAATTGGGTGGACCTACAGTTTTATGCCGGCTCCGAACGGCGAATGCATTTTTTGTGAGAAGCTTTTTCATGGCAGAAATACACTCGGAGGGTATGCCGCCCACTGCCGAGAGGTGACCGCTGCTCTTAAAAAAACCAATAATTGGATTTTTACTAATTAGAAAAATTGTTTTGGTGTTTGGCTCGGACCGTGGTTTGAACCCGAGACCTCTGGCATAACAGGCGAGCACTCTACCCACTGCACCACAGCGGCCACTACAGGTACATATTAATACCATGACCAAATAATTCTATATGGTCGTATACATAGGAAATGATGCTTCTTTACGATGCCTAGTAAGCTGTAAAATTATCGTCCTTTGTTTTGATTTTTCCCTCTTGCACGTGTTATTCGTGGAAATAGCTTGTGTGTTCGCTTGTATGTTCGCTGGCGTTTTTCTGTTTTTGACATTCTTATCTACGGCCGTTCAACGGTAATCGCCTATACTATTTTAGCCGCTACGACCATATAGAATATTTGGCCACGCTAACATATTTTTGTGTCGTACCAAAATGAAGCTTTTAATGTCATCGCATCGGAATGAACAATGCCAAAAATTTACGAAAATTACATTTTTTGCACTTGCAGCATATCTCGAAAGCTAGATCGAATAGGCAAATTCTGTCTTCCACATTCGAATTCAGCAGTAAAGTATACCCTTGCTTCTGGGTAAGAAGTTGAACTAATTTTTGTCTGCCTAAGTAATAAAAAAATCGCGGACTAGGAATTTGTTTAAGATCTACAGTTTCTTGGCTAAAGATATATAGAATGGTCCACAGGACATTATCCGCTAAGATATTAAATTTTATAGAGAAAAAAACAACACGCTTTAATGTACTTGTTTATTAAGGTGGAGTGAAACATTTTTTTTGGAAATTCAATTTGTTCCAAAGCCAGAACGGCACCTTTCTAGCCCAGTAATAAGCCTGCAAAATTTTATTGACCTACTCGCATGTTTAGAGGTGCCCCCAGCCCCACAAAGTTGAAAAAAATAGTACGATCTGGTACAATTGTGAAATTTCTAAAATTATAAAATCAAAAAACGAAGTATGAGGATTTATAAAGATGGCTAAGCTGAGTATTAAAGTGAATTTTTTTTTTATTTGGAAACAACAACAACAAAAGTTTTTAAAGCTCAAAGTTTATATTGTGCATTTTTTAAATTGCAATTACTTAAATACTACTGAACCGATTTCGAATATTTTTATACCATTCGATGGTATTTTGATTCCGTTTAATTTGATATACATTTTATGTGGGTTCCATAATACCCCCAATTGCGGGGGTCAACTCCTTTTACCCCCCTTACTTTTAATATATAAAATGTATACCAAATTAAAGGGAATCAAAATACCTATCGAATGGTATAAAAGTGTTCGAAATCGGTTCAGTAGTTTTTAAGTAATTGCAATTTAAAAAATGCATAATATAAACTTTGACCTTTAATAACTTTTGTTGTTGTTGTTTAAAAAAAAAAAAATAATTCACTTTAATACTCAGCTTAGCCATGTTTATCAATCCTCATACTTCGGTTTTTAATTTTATAATTTTCAAAATTTCATATTTGCACCAGTTCGTGCTTATTGATTTCAACTTTGCGGGGCTGGGGGCAGTTCAAAACGTCATCCTATCGCCATAAAATTTTGTTGGGTTCATTAACTCGTATAAAGGCAACTTTTCATTGCTGGTACGTTCAAAAAGGGACAAAAAAAAATCTCCATATGATTTCACTCCACCTTATTGTTTATGTAGATGAAACAACATGAATAAAATTATGTTAATTTGTGAGTAAATTAATTAGCGTGGTCAAGCAATCCAAGGCAAAGCAGTTTAAGGCGTCTGAAGACATGTCTACATGTATGCAAATATAGTCTCATGATCGCCAGTAGCTCTAGTTGCGATCGAATTTTTGTATAATGTTGTACTTATAATTAAATACAAAAATGTCAAGTGGTCAACACGAGTTCGAAAAATCCGATGAATGTGCTAAATACCAAAAAAAAATAAATTTGCCTTTACTTCAGCTCTTTTAATGAACACTATTTTTATACTCAGCTGTACTAGTACACAGAGTATTATAGTTTTAATCACATAACGGTGGATTGTAACAGAATGAAATAATCGAGATAGATATAGACTTATATATATCAAAATGATCAGGGTGAAAAGATAAATCGATTGAGCCATGTCCGTCCGTCCGTCCGTCCTTCTGTCCGTCCGTCCGTCCGTCCGTCCGTCCGTCTGTAAACACTCTAACTCGTGCAAAAATTGAGATATTTCGATGAAATTTGAAATGCAAGTTGGTATCGAGACTGGGACGGTTGGTATTGAAAATGGGCGAAATCGGACCATGACCACGCCCACTTTTCCTATATAGAAAAAATCGGAAATTTGGTATCTCAGTAACTAATATAGCTAGAGCGATGAAATTTTACCCACGTGTTGAGCTCAGGCCCCTAGGAAGAAATTTTACGAAATTTTGGAAAATGGGCGGTGCCACGCCCACTTATTAAGGGTCAAACCTTGAAAGTTTTATATGTCATAACTCAGAAACCGTTAAAGATATATCGATGAAATTCGGTACGCGTGATATACTTACTTAGGCAAATGTTTGGACTAAAAATTTCCTAAATCGGTTGACGACCACGCCCACTTTTATATATGTGTATTATAAAGTGGCCTAATAAAAACATTTTAAGCGATATCTCTGTCAAATATAAAGATATATCATTGAAATTTTATATCAAGAGTCCACCTGCGGACATACAACGAAAAACACAAAAATTTTGGAAAATGGGCGTGGCACCGCCTCTTTTTAGAAGCTGGAATATGCGAGATTTCTGAGCCCATAACTCGACAAATAATTGATATATAATGACGAAACTTGCTGTGTACACTTTTATTACTTGCGGTAATACATGTTGAAAATTTTAGCGAAATCGGTTGACGGCCACGCCCACTTTTATATATGGGTATTATAAAGTGACCTAATAAAAACATTTTAAGCGATATCTCTGTCAAATATAAAGGTATATCATTGAAATTTTATGGCAGAAGTCCAACTGCGGATATAAAACGAAAAGCACAAAAATTTTGGAAAATGGGCGTGGCACCGCCTCTTTTTAGACAAAGGAATATACGAGATTTCGGAGCCCATAATTCGACAAATAATTGGGATATTATGACGAAACTTGCTTTATACACTTTTATAACTTGTGTTAATAGACACGCAGAAATTTATTGAAATCGGTTTATGACCACGCCTACTTTTTAGCAAAGATATTTCTGGAACACGCTTTGGAAATTTGTAACGTGACATCTTCGTAACTAGAAGTCATAAAGGAATGAAATTTTGCACAAAGAATAATATTCATATGCTTAGTTGGATGACTGATAAAAATTTTGAAAATGGGCGTGGCTACGCCCACTTTATGCAGCACTCGCTTTATATAAAATCCTTCAAACGCAAACAAACAATGAAAACATACAGCTGAGTATCTAATGTTCGATTCCACTCGAACTAAGGGTGCGAACAGAGTGGGCGCTGATGCCGAGCGGAGCCGAGCCGAGCTTATTGACGCTTATTTTCATGCGAGAAGAAAATTTGTCTATAACACAGTGAATGCGAGAATCAGCGCTGAAATTCTGTTTATTCCATGTGCTTTGCCTTTATGTGATTTAGTCTTATTTTTCATTTGTGTTTATAAAATTGCTGTACATGGTAATGGATTCATCTGATGAAGAGTATTTTGCTTCTCCTAGTGTGGTTAATGCAATTATTATCACAAAAGAATTTGGAAAACATCCAATTACACTAACAATATATCAATTTGGTGAATTTCATCATTTATATAATGATTTAAGAAAATATCCAGCTAAATTTCTTTAAAAAAACCATTAAAAAACACGATTTCACGCTAAAAAGTAAACATCAACAATGCAAACAAGCGCGCAAAACGCTTTGAAACTGTTTTTCTCGCACTCATCGGCTTTGCTCTCTGCTCTTGTCGGCGTTCACTGTGTTATGCACAAGCTTATTTGTATTGACTTGTATGTAACCAGTTTTATCGCACTGACCATCTTTATCGCATTGACAATCTCGGCTCGGCTTTCAGCGCCCACTCTGTTCGCAGCCTTAGGCTTCCTTACTTGTTTATATTGAAATTTTAAAATAATGCCAATCAATTTTCACATGTTGACTGACTTCACCGCGATGAAAAACCACTTGCGGTCACCCAGGCAATGCAATTTGAAAAAAAAGTGCCCTGTTTACTTATGTACATATATACATACATACTTTACCAAAAAAAAAAGCCTTGTACTGCTCTTCTCTTCTCTTGAAGCTAAAAGTCCAAAAGCACAATTTTTAAATTTTTACTTATAAATAAAGAAAATAGATTATTTGGAAATATTTTTTTTAATTGTATGTGTTTTAGGAATGTCCCCACACCCGTAACTTGAGCGGCTACTTCAAACTGAGATCAAGCCGTTGGCTTTGCTTGTTAGGTAACATAGACAAGAGGCAAATTAGGCGTTTTTATTCTTATCGATTTAAAATTATTTCGGCCCATAAAAATAAATATGTATTTAATGTAAAACCATTTAGGTTCGTTTATGGCTAAAATACATAAAAATTTAAATATTTATTTTTCAAAATCGAAAAATTCATTTTAAAAATATAATTTAATATTTAATGACTTTAGTTTTACGATTATTGTATCAGCGATTGAATTTCATATCATGGAAGCATGCGATTGCCTCAAGTTCCATCAAACCGTTTCAGTTATGTATATCTACATACATACATACATATATGTATATGTACGCAACGTGTTTTTTATTTACGAAATTTATATGTGTTTTTATAGTTATAGTAAAATCGTAGATATACGACATTAATTGACTTTATTTCATGCCTTAACACGATTAACCTTAATCATTTCATTATTCGTATTTAACAAAAGCACATGACTCTGTGGCGGCGACGATGATGATAAAGTCGACGGTGTCGCAAAGACCCTCTTTTCAAAAAAATGTAGTCGGATTTTTGTGTTTTCCTTTTCTTTCTACATTCTTATTTTCTAAGTGATGCACCGGGTCTTGGCAGGAAAAAGCTTCTTAACAAAAAATTCTGCAACTTGGAGTATGTAAAATTTTTTCTTCTTTTTATTGGTCGCCTAAAACCTTTATTTTTTATTGTAGACCTTTCAACTCTACTTTTAATCAAATCAAAACCACTGCACTCCTCACTTGAAAAAGAGTTTGATGATATTTGTCCATACTTCCAGGTCAAGTATATGAGTAAGCAGTTCAATCAAGTTTTAAAGATATTTATAGATGATGATGGAAGGTTTTAATTTATTTGTTTATTTTTTCGCTTTAAAAGAAATGTTCTTATTTAATTTTTTTGAAACTCGCTCCGGATATCTCTATTTTTATCACTGTTAACGTGGTTGGTTTATTTTATTGAGCTCAAACGAAAGACATATATGTACATCCTTTTTATTAATTTTTGATTTCCTTTCTTTTGTTTAATACTGCACTGATTTACCTCCTCTTTTTGTGAATACATACGTACATATGGCAGAGGTACAAATCTTGATGACAGCGAACGCAACAACATTGTTACACCAGCCGCAATATACTGATGACAGCCATGCCGAACTACCATTTAAGCTTTTGATATTTATATTTTAATAATGTTTTCCTTGTTGTTGCCATTAATATTGACATTTTATTGCGCATCGTAGTGCCGCCGGCGACAGTTATGTGCGATTTTATTTGGTCTTAACATAAAATATTTTGTTTTTGTTGTAGTTGTTATAACATACTTCGTTAACAGTTTTCAGGTTATTTTTATTGACTTTAAACCAAAAATGCTGAAATTGCTAACGTGTAGAGGTAGTGATATCTACCGCCCTTCCCATGTTCCTACTGTTTTTATTTTACCGAAATTCAATAAATTCGCTAATTTTATTGGATTCAGTCGTAGTGGGCAGTCTTAGCTCCTAAATAAATTTGAGATTTGAACATTTGAAGACAATTAAGCCTTACCCGTACGCTAATTAAAATTTTAATTTGAATTTAGTATTTTTTTATTTTTTTATTTTTTATATCCCCAATTTATTTATCTTAAATATATACATACCTGTTGTCTCAAGCAATAACCCCCTAAGTTCATTTGTGTAAGAATTTAGTTATATATACTCATATACATATGTATATCTATACCTTTCATGAACATGAAATGGTATATTAACTTTGTGCCAAAACAGTTTTGTCGAAAGTACCAGAAGGAAGCGTGGGGACCCAGCGACCCAGCGTGGGGGCCTATATATTATCAGAATCATGTACCGAGTCGATTAAGCCGTGTCTGTTTGTTCGCCCATCCGTCCAACCGTCTGTGTGGACGCAAACTACTCCCTCAGTTTTTGAGATATCTGACTGAAATTCGGTATACGGCTGTGTTATTATGTGCAATTGATTATTTGTTGGAATCGGCCGAATCGGACCACTGTAACATACAGCTGTCATAAAACCGATTGTTCAGATATAGACATTATGGGGTACAACGCCTCCATGTAAACAGCTAAGGGCATGAACCTTTCCAATACTTGTATCCATATGATGGACCTTAACAATGTTACCGAGAATCTTCAAGATGAAAGTATGTGTAAATGAAACAAAATCAGACTCATTCGTGAAAGCTATGAAGTCTTCGGTACGGGCGAAGACAACTAAGCTCTTGTTAATAAATGTAATTGTCTAACAATAATTTAGCATTAATAATAAAATAACCGAAGGTATCCAAGCAAGGCAATAAAACATAAAGCTTTAAAACAGTGATCTCCACAAAGCCCTTATGGAAGCGCGGGCACGGGTACTTTGAAATAAAAATTATGGCCGACAATAAGAGCAAAAAAATTGCGACCGCCCACTTCCTCCATTATTAAAAGTACTCTCGAAAAATTTCGAAAATTTATAAATTGATATTTTTTTATGGTGCTGGTGTTGTGCGTTTTTGTATTTTTCATTATTAGCGCACACTTTAATAGTTAAAGTTTAATTTATACTATAAATTTTATAGTATAAGTTTTATAGCTAAAACAGCGCCATCTGATTTAATTAATCTCATTAGCAAATATATTGCGTATTTTTAGGCACAAAGAAATAACTAATATGCATACAGGTGAAGCTAATAAAAATGTGTTAAAAAAATCTACATAAGTAAATACATATCACACTATTGAATTCCGTATCAAATCTTAATTTACAACAATACTTTTAAAAGTGTTCAATATAATAAAATAAACTAACACCATAATTTGTGTTTCAGGTGTGATAGTGAAAAAATTGTTTGATACAAAAAAAAATCCAAAATTATTCCTTTATATGTAATTTCAGATGAATTAATAGTTCTTTTGCGCCGCTGTCCCTAATGGGTATAGCATTAAACTTCGTTTGTAGGCGAGAGGATAGAATGCGCGGTCGCGGTGATTTTCGGCGCGCTTGCCTATGCCCTGCAAAAAATGCGATCACTCCGGGATACATCCGGGACAACTCGCAAGGGAGCATGCGATTACTACCCATTTGTATCTCTTTATATGGGTTGAAGTGTTCTCTTTTGTTTGAGCATGTCCTATGAAGAGACCAATTGTACCCAGTTTGTACCCGAACGGGTAGCAAAAGCGCACAATTGTACCCGTTTTGTACCCGAACAGGTAGCAAATGCGACACATCCATTTGTGCGACTAATTGTACCCGTTTGATACCCTTTCGGGTACAATTCGTCTACAATTAGTATACATATGTACCCGTTCGGGTACAATTGGGAACAATTGTAGACTAATTGTACTCGAAAGAGAGCGCTCCCGGACAAATCTTTTTAGAGACTCGTCGCACACTTTTTTGCAGGGTGCTTAAGCGCGGCACAAAAACAAAAAGCGCGGAAGCGCGATAGCTGGGAAGACCCTTGCTTTAAAAGAAGCTGTGATTCAATGGCACTGTGGCGTATACGTAACCAATATTGTACATATTTATGCATGTACATTAGACTGTATCGCAAAAAAAATCGCTATACGTCTCGCTAGAGTTACATATATCCCCGCAAGGAAACCCCTGCTGAAATTTTATGGCAAACAATTTTCTAGAACATATTAATCCTCTAGCGAACTTAAAAATACCTACCTTCAGATTATCTAAAAGAAAGGGTCAAAATAAGCGTTTCGTGGGGGTCTTTGGGAGGTGGAAGAAATATGGTATAAAATTTGCCTCCATACATTTGGAGACCACCCTAATATGTATGTAGATATACATACGTATCACTAATACGTTGCTCTCATTAAAGTCATAACGCCAGTCAATATAATCAATCGTTCATACACATTTACAGCGTATTTGTTGTTTACACGTTTCAGAGTTTTCCTAATCGTGTGTGTGTGTTGATGTTGTGGTTGTTGTTCTTAGCGTTGTTGTGGTTGTTCAGCAATTTTGCATGCCATAAATAATGAATGTGACAAAATAGAGAAAATTATAATTTTTACAAGGTTTTAGCACTTAATCATAATCAACTGTCAGATGACTTCCTCCACAAACCATGTTGAAATGTTGTCGTTGCCGGTTTGGGTTGTAAAGTTGGTAGTAAGTATGTACTCATGTGTGTAGTTGGTGTTGCATGCACTATTGTTTTTGTTGTTGTTGTTGTTGTTGTTGTGATAGTTGTTGCCATATTGCCGGCAGCTGATTGCTGTCGCTGCGGCGCTGTTCGTTGGTTCGACGACTACTGTCATTATTCAGCGTTGCTTTTACGCTATGCCGACATTTACAATCCGCAATCCACACAGCAAACAGTTTTTATTGTTGTTGTTCTTATTGCAATTTTTTTGTAAAATAAATCAAATATTTTGACGGAATGATTATGGGGCTAAATCGTTTTGCAAGCAATTCATTTTTTGTACAGACATATGCACATATTTTTTCATCGATAAATATTTTTCCACAATTTGGTGTTTGGTTTTTTTATTTTAATGATTTTTCTGTGGTCTCGCCTTCTAGTCGTTTGTGACTTAGTTGTTGTTGTTGTTGTTGTCGTTGTCGTTGTTCTTGTTATTTACTGTTTTCGATCGTAAATTTATGCATTTGAGCAAATAGCGTTGGGGTGCAAAAAATAGTGTCAATACATAGGTGTTGTACGTGTGACAGGCGTGTTTTTCTATTTGTTTGAATGGCAATATCATGTTGGAAGATTTATTGCTTTAGCTAACAAATACGAGTGTTACATGGTCGCATGGGAAAGGAAAATAAAATATGTACGTAGGTACTCATGCAAATATTAATATATGCTCATGGGCATAAATGTTTTATGTTTTTATTTACTAGCGCGGTTATGAATACACAAATGCATAGTAGTGAGAAATATTAATGCTTGGATCGTGATCCCATTAAACTACTCTGTTTTTATACATACGTATTACTAAATTCCAAAACTACTGGGCCGGTATCTAAATTGGTTGCCGAGATGTAGTTCCAAACGCAGCCATAAATGCTGCCAATGTGTCCTCTTTAGATGCTCCTTTAGCTTCTGAAATACTGATTGGAGTTCGTTAAAGTTTTGGTGAATAGCGAACGTGAGTTTACATCAAGAAAAATTGTGAATCGAGAAAGGTCGCCAGAGAAGAGATGAATTAACCCCAACAACAATGAATATGATGATGACCAGAGTTGCAAAGAATTTTCCAGAACATATGCATATGGGAGACTATTTAAGCGGCTGACCGTCAGCCGTAACTCAAACATCAAAGTATTAACATTAAGAAAATTAGAATGTAGACTTTTAAAGCCCTTGGCAACTTACAATCTGGATTGTCCAGTTTGAGTGTTTTTTTGAGTGAGTTAGTCAAATTTGAGTGTTTTTTGTGTGTGTTAGTGTAATCGGCAGCCGTCGTGCTACACGTACTTGTTGTCGGCTCGCTGTCGGCTCGCGGCGACGAAAATCAAAAATTGTAGATATTTGCGTCAATCACCCGACACACACATATAAACCTCCTCTCAATCCAGATTGTAAGTTGCCAAGGGCCTTTAGTCGTGAAATAAAGTGCTGCAAATAAAACGGTTTTATTTATCAATTTAGCGATACGAACCCGATAGAAATAATCTAGCTATCGACAAATACGTAACAATAATAATAGCCGCTTTCGATTCACAATTTCTCTGCTGGCCATAAATTTCCCTCTGTCAAATTTATATGAGAATGGTAGCGAGCAGAGGGAAATTTGTATCGACCAGTTGGCGAGTATGGCTACTACTCATTATGGGATCGAACATTTTTGTTCGATCCGACCTCGCTTGTCTGATGGCGAATCGAAAATGCCAAATGATTTCTTTTCTGTTTTCGTTCCTTTCCGTAGGGTGAGAAAATGACGTATTGTGGAAGGATTTTCCCTCATCTAGTGTCAAACATGATTTGGTTATAAACCGGTTTCAGCGATGTGCCATCTGTATCTTTTTTCGTTCTTGCCGTTGCCACGAGGTACGTTAAGCGACGGTCACGAGATGCACTCCATTAACAGAAATGCTATCGGAACAGCTTAGGAAGACCTTAAAAACAATGTGGAAGATCCGGTGTACCATACAAAGAAGCTGTGGCTACGAAAAATATAAACTAAAACTACATTTATAACCACCCAGTTGGAAAGTGCGGAATGCATTACCTTTTTCAAATATGAATTCATCAACGAATGGCAATATACGAAAACATGCATACCTATGTAAACGAAGAGGTAATTTCTCTGAACATGATTTGAAATAACTCAATTGTATTTTTGTCGCTTGAAGGTGACAGCTTAAAAAAAATAATAAAAACAAGTAAGGAAGCCTAAGTTCGAGTGGAATCGAACATTAGATACTCAGCTGTATGCTTATTGTTTGTTTGCCTTTGATGGAAACACGGTGTACTTTATATAAAGCGAGTGCTGCATGAAGTGGGCGTATCCACGCCCATTTTCCAAAATTTTTCTATTTTTTGTTTCCAGTCTATTGTAGAACTCATGCCACAAAATTTCAATGAATTGTCTTTATATTTGACAAAGATATCGCTTAAAATGTTTTTATTAGGCCACTTTATAATACCCATATATAAAAGTGGGCGTGGTCGTCAACCGATTTCGCAAAAATTTTCAAAATGTATTGCTACAAGTAATAAAAGTGTATACACCAAGTTTCGTCATAATATATCAATTATTTGTCGAGATATGGGCTCCAAAATCTCGTATATTCCTGCTCCTAAAAGGAGGCGGTGCCACGCCCATTTTCCAAAATTTTTGTGTTTTTTGTTTTATGTCCTTAGTTGGAATCTTGCCATAAAATTTCATTGATATATCTTTATATTTGACAGAGATATCGCTTCAAATGTTTTTATTAGGTCACTTTATAATACCCATATATAAAAGTGGGCGTGGTCGTTAACCGATTTTGGCAATTTTTCGTCAAACCATTTGCGTAAGCAAATATATCACGCGTACCAAATTTCATCTATATATCTTCAATAGTTTCTGAGTTATGACTCATAAAACTTTCAATGTTTGCCCCTTAATAAGTGGGCGTGGCACCGCCCATTTTCCAAAATTTCATCAAATTTCTTCATAGGGGCCTGAGCTCAACACGTGGGTAAAATTTCATCGCTCCAGCTATATTAGTGACTGAGATACCAAATTTCCGATTTTTACTATATAGGGGAGGTGGGCGTGGTCATGGTCCGATTTCGCCCATTTTCAATACCATCCGTTCTCGTCTTGATACCAACTTGCATTCCAAATTTCATCAAAATATTTCGATTTTTGCGTGAGTTATCGTGCGTACAGACGGACAGACGGACAGACGGACGGACGGACAGACGGACGGACGGACGGACATGGCTCAATCGATTTCTCTTTTCACGCTGATCATTTTGATATATATAAGTCTATATCTATCTCGATTATTTCGTTCTGTTACAATCCACCGTTAGGAAATCAAAATTATAATACTCTGTGTACTAGTACAGCTGAGTATAAAAATTAAATTGGTGAAAAATATGTATGTACATGCATAATTCTGAAAATGTATCCCAAACGCCATTGGCGATGAAAGATACAAGAAATAGTTGTGGTCCAAACATTAGTATGAGCAACGAGAGTCCTAATATGTATAGCAACTTAAATGTATAAATATTTCATGGAATTTAGGTATGATGTCTTTTCGTATACGAAGAGGTAATGTACAGGGCAATGTATCATTTTATATACGAAGAGGTAATGCAAAAGGTAATGTATCTTTTTATATACGAATGGGTAATGCAAAAGGTAAAGGTAAAGGTTTAGGTAAAGCGACACATTACTTTCGTAGGACATTTGCTGTGTTAGGAATCATGCATGTTGTAATGTATAAATGATGGTAGAGATAGATTACTTTGTGCATTACCAAACATTACCCTTTCCAACTGGGCAACAATGTAATTATACAATTGAAAGTTCAATACATACCACGAACGAAATTAATGAAAAAAAAAAAAATACTCCGCATTTTGGTAGATCTACGAGCATTTACAAAAAAATGCTTTAGATATTGGTACGAAGTTTAGAAGCACATATACATACATATCTCTTTGCTGTTTATTTAATTTAAACACCAAAATAGTCCACACCACAAAATACACATAATTGATGAAGTGTCACAACAAACAACTTTAAAGTAATTTGCGCCACATTTCTAGTTGACATGACTGGCACATTGTCATCGTAAATCTCAGTGCAAAATTACCTCATAAATTTTAGATAAAAAATTGTAACGGATTGAGTTTTAATGCCCTACATACCCATACATATGCACATATCGACGGCTGAGAATAAGATCGCCCTATTTCAAAAATTGTTTCAAAAACGCCCTATTTGAAAAATTGTTTTAATAACGTCTTATTTCAGATTTTGCTTCAAGAACGCCCTATTTGAAAAATTGTTTGTCCTATTTCAGATTTTGCTTCAAAAACGCCCCATTTCAGAGAAAATTCCATATATATTTCTCTGAAATAGGGCGTTTTTGAATAATCGTCTAAAATAGGACGTTATTAAAACAATTTTTCAAATAGGGCGTTCTTGAAGCAAAATCTGAAATAGGACGTTTTTGAAACAATTTTTGAAATAGGGCGATCTTATTCTCAGACGTCGATATGTACATACATATGTGTGAATGCAAGTAGGTATTACTCACAGACATGTACATACATATATCATTTTTCATGCGGGAACGAAAAATGCGTCTCATCATTTTTATTAACTGAAAACCAAATTTTTCACTCGCAAGTTGTGCACGAATTTTTTCAATAATATGCATCCTTTCCAAGTTCAACGCATTTGTCTTAGGGTTGAATGACCTTTTATTCGATATTTCTTTTTTTTATTTGATTAACTTTTTTCTTAACACTTCCCTACAGGGACAGTCTTATAAACACTTGCGCTGAATTTGTTAAATAATTAATCAATATGCGCTGTAAATCAATCATGCCGTTGTGCAACGCCGCCAGCCCAATTACCATAATCGCGCAGTTTTGATCAGCAACATCAACAACATTATTAATTGCCACAAATTGAGTCGCTTGTGTATGACAAATACTCATGGTACAACAGCATCCATTCGTCGCTTTTTACGCTTGTTGGTTAAACAGCGCCAATTTCAATCAAGCATAAACTTATTTGCAAAGAAATTGATTTCTTGATTTAGACGAATGTGCATTTCCCCAACACCAACGATTACAATATGTGTATTGTCTAACCCACAAAAAGTGTTGGCGCTGTGATTGCTTGCTATCTAAACCACTTAGTAAATAAAGGCGGCAACTGTTGTAGGTGCTGCTGAGCCAGGGGCAAGGCAACATCAAGACGCCGCTCTAACATATCACTCAGTATAAATTTGACGTTTGGGTGCAAATTAATCGGCGTGCGAAAGCATCGTACACAACAATTGCATGCCCATACACAGCCACGGCGAATGGGTGTCAGTCAGTTAAACCATAGACTGACAGACAAGCAGGCCAAAGGCGAGACAGTTTTTAGCATGTTGGACTGACGAGCGCAGCTGTCAAACTGATTTATGCGATGTGTTGAGCAACAAATTGACAGAATTTCTGATAGGAATAACACAACAGATTAACATATGATTAAGGTGAGGTGATGTCTTAAAAATATACATACATAATATGTACATATTTATCTTTCTACATTGTAGACTCTACACATATTATAGAACAAGCCCTGTTTGCGATAAACTCAAAAACTACGAATTTTCATGCGGTTTTTACCAATAAATATAGTAGTTTACATATATATTAATGTATATAATTGGTATGGGAGGAATTGCAGAACTTACCTTGTACCGTGTGCGCTGCGTAATTTATACGTAATCTCATTGCAGAAAATTTTGAAGCGACATTATTTAAACTAAGTAATTCTAAGTACCTATGAATAATAAGAGTTTGAATGGTTACTAACAAAAACTTCACCGCGGGCATGTACACATGTTTTTCTCTTGCGTTATATATTAATAATACCGTTGGATTTACATAAATTTTTATTCTAAATTAAAAGATAGAATCACTGAAGCGCAGTTTAAAATAAAGTCACGCTGTCATATGATCACTGACAGGTGTCCAAACTTTTAACGTGAGCACGCTAGACCACCCAATAACTTAACGCAATAATGTAAATTAATTGCGATATACATATTTAATTCACATGCATTGTACATACATACATACATACAAATCTAAAATGATGGCAATGACTATGGCAATGTTTTTTTTCCTCCAAATACAAAGTTCCATGACATTGTTTGCGATGTGTCGCTTGCATTCGTACGTCGCTTTGGCGTTGTCAATCCAACTGTCATAAAGCTGTCACCTTGCATTGCTATTATGGAGCTTAACGGATTTGTTTCTTTTTCTACAAATTATTTAATAATTTTATTACACTTTTATCGCTTTTATATTCGGTTGGTTAGCGTGTTGACGATAATTCGGTTCGTGTATGTGAATGTAAAATTCGAAAGGAAAGAAAATAGAGCAAGTAAATATCGTGATGAAATGCATATTTTATTCTAACTTCCGGGGCTTTAATTTCGTTTCGTGAGAATGATTTTATTTCTAGTATTTTAAATATGTATATTCGTATTTCAAAATATCAGCCGAAATATAGCGGTCCAATTTGCTCATTCAGTCTTTTGGGTACGACTGGTAACGGAAAGTATTTAGAAATATAATAAATACGTCTCAATTATAAGAAAAATATGAGTTTAAAATATGTACGTAAACGCTTGAAATTTGCCATGATAAAAATTTTTACATGCCATGCGCAGTTTATAAATTTTCCACACCTTTAACTGTTGGTGGTAAACAATTCAGTTTATTTTTGATTAGGTATTATTATTATTTTTATACTCAGCTGTACTAGTACACAGAGTATTATAGTTTTAATCACATAACGGTGGATTGTAACAGAATGAAATAATCGAGATAGATATAGACTTATATATATCAAAATGATCAGGGTGAAAAGAGAAATCGATTGAGCCATGTCCGTCCGTCCGTCCGTCCGTCCGTCTGTAAACACTCTAACTCGCGCAAAAATTGAGATATTTTGATGAAATTTGAAATCCAAGTTGGTATCGACACTGAGACGGTTGGTATTGAAAATGGGCGAAATCGGACCATGACCACGCCCACTTTTCCTATATAGAAAAAATCGGAAATTTGGTATCTCACTAATATAGCTAGAGTGATGAAATTTTACCCACGTGTTGAGCTCAGGCCCCTAAGAAGAAATTTGATAGAATTTTGGAAAATGGGCGGTGCCACGCCCACTTATTAAGGAGCAAACATTGAAAGCTTTATGAGTCATAACTCAGAAACTGTTGAAGATATATCGATGAAATTTGGTACGCGTGATATACTTACCTAGGCAAATGTTTGGACGAAAATTTGTCAAATTCGGTTGACGGCCACGCCCACTTTTATGATTGGGTATAATAAAGTGGCCTAATAAAAACATTTTAAGCGATATCTTTGTCAAATATAAAGATAATTCATTGAAATTTTGTGGCATGACTTCCACAATAGACCGGAAACAACAAATAGAAAAATTTTGGGAAAATGGGCGTGGCACCGCCTCTTTTTACAAAAAGGGATATACGAGATTTCTTAGCCTATAACTCGACAAATAATTGAGATATTATGACGAAACTTGGTTTATACACTTTTATAACTTGTGTTAATAGCCACGCAAAAATTTATTGAAATCGGTTTATGACCACGCCTACTGTTTAAGAAAGATATTTCTGGAACACTCTTTGGGAATTTGTAACGTGACATCTTTGTAAGTAGAAGTCATAAAGGAATGAAATTTTGCACAAAGAATAATATTCATATGCTTAGTTGGATGACTGATAAAAATTTAGAAAATGGGCGTGACTACGCCCACTTTATGCAGCACTCGCTTTATATTAATTGCACCGTGTTTCCATCAAACGCAAACAAACAATGAAAGCATACAGCTGAGTATCTAATGTTCGATTCCACTCGAACTTAGGCTTCCTTACTTGTTTATATATGTATATATGTACTTCCTAGCACAACCACACCAATAAGCTTTTGAAAAATTGATTAATCCAAAAAATACTCATTTCATATTGAGTAATACTGGAGATACAATTCACATTCAATTGTAGATGCAATATTTACTCATCCAATTACATATTACATACATATTTAAAATTTTTTACTATCGCAATTGAATTGGTTTAGTTTCAATTGATATCCAAGCTTTTCTGAAATGGAGCACTAAGATTGGATATGGGCATATGAAACAGGTGCCCTTTTGCTTGAAAGCGGTTTGGTTCTGCAACTGAGATGCAGTTGCAGGTATGTAAATACATAAATTAAATTTAACCTCAAACGAATTTCAAACATAAATGGTTACTGGGTTGTTGGCGTAGTCGGAGCGTGAGTGTGCTCCATATAGCTAGCGCGGATACCGTTGTGTCATTGGCGTGCGCGCAAATAGCTAATAATTCATAATTCATATTAATTTTATTTTTCTCGCTGTTATTTTATTCGTATTTTTGTAACTTTGTTAGCGCCTCACACGCAATTGACGGAAAATTCTTGAACAACAACTACAAATCTGACGACGATGTATAGATGTATAAAACAGCGTTGCCGTTTTCAATTCTTGAGATTACCCAAAAAAATATTCAAATTACCCAAAATTGCCCAAAATTCCCCATACAAATTTTCAAATTACACTACTCAACAAAATTTTGATATCCTCGACATTTTGTACATCTTGTATTTAACTTATTTTTTGCATAAAAACAAATGTTTTTTCACCAAAATTCCGTCACTTTAACGTCGATTTTAATTATTTTTATTTTGTTGGAAAGGGTATTTCATCCTCTCAAAATGATATGAAATAACATAAAACCCAAGACGGTAATGGCGGAGATATTGACAGATAAGTAATCCTGCTTTTTTTTCTTAGCTCAAAAACTGAAATTTCAAAATATCTCGAAAACTACTTTTGAGCCATTTGAGTACATATTTGGAATCAGCAGCAAATTCTACATTGGAATCAAATATCAAATGTCGAGGATATTTTTTTTGTCGGGTAGTGTTATCAAGAGATTTCCAATAAATT
Organism: Urophora cardui; assembly: GCA_960531455.1. Lineage (NCBI taxonomy): Eukaryota > Metazoa > Arthropoda > Insecta > Diptera > Tephritidae > Urophora > Urophora cardui. The sequence goes on from OY482674.1 coordinate 97,383,951, forward strand.
AGTATTTTCAAATGTATTTTACTTCATAACGGTTTGTATTACTTTTAAATTCATGTGCATATACATGCATATAATGTGTGGTTAAAAAAAGGTTATAAAGAAACATAAAACAAGTAAAAGCGCGGCTGTTTTCGGCCATACCTTTTATGAATGGGGAAATGAAATATTAAATAGTCCGATTTTCTTTAATTTATAGGTACTTCCAATTCTGTGGGTTGTTTATGCAAATATTTATTATAAACAATATTGTAATGATCTTAGCTACTTAGGTGGAGAAAATGTATGGTTGGTTGTATGGGAGCTATATGTTATAATGGTCCAATTTGGCCGATTCCGACAAACGATCAGCTTATCAGCTTATCTTAACAACTGAGGAACTAGCTCATGATTATGATCATATCGGTATATATTTTGGAGCGTCTAATTTTTCTCCTACTGGTACTTTCGACAAACCTGTTTTGGCTCAGTGTTATAATACCATTTCATGTTCATGAAAGGCATAAAATTTCTTCTTATTTCCTAGTTAACTTCTTACTTTAATGGGCTTATGAAATTTTCAGGCTTGTACACATACGACCAGCTGGTAATTCAAAATTAAATAAATGCTGCAAAAACTCATGCACACTCTCACACAATGCAAATGTAATAGAAACTAATAAAAATAATAAATTTTTTTATATTATTATTCATACAAAACTATTAAAAGGCAAATTCCCCTAAATTACCCAAATCATAGCGTTCCCCAAAAATTACCCAAATATTAGAAAATTCCCCAAATTTGGGGAATTACCCAAAAAACGGCAACGCTGGTATAATATGCAAGCAGAAGGTGTAGATCAGGAGAATTAGAATAATGCTACTGTTTACGCCAACCTCCACATCCAGATGTTGCTGGTGCTGTTAGTTGTTTCAACCGTGAATGGGCCTGAAATCAGCCAATCGTTGGGAATGAGTCACTCGTTGAGAATGAGTCAATCGCTGTCAATGAATCACTCTCCGAAAGGGCTCGCTACTTGCCTTCCGTTGTAATACATAATAATCCTGTTAGCATAGCCCGTTAGGTATTTTGTGGTTCAACCTTGTGTGGACTTATAAATACGGTAGCGCGCTACAGAATTCTTCTCTTGCCACATTGGTCATCATCACAACAACATCAGCAGCATCTGGTAAGTGATATCTAACCTTCTTTTTGTACATATATAAAAAAGTGAAATTTGAATTAAAGTTTAGTGAATTTAAAAATCAGTGTTAATTGATTCATTTATTTTCTTGATTCATTATTATTTGTGGTAAGTGATTGTATTGATTCCCCAAGTTAACCGCTTCCGGAATTCATTAGGAGTTTTGGCCCTATTAATTCCCACTCGAACAGTAATAAAAAACGTGTCTCAAAAATATTTTTCAATAAGTAAGCGCAGATTTTAAAATTAATTATAGTTTTTTATTTAAAATGAAGTCCTTAGTCAAAATTTATTATACCCTTTGGTTTCAACTGAGGTTAAAGGAAAACTCGTTTGCTTTAATACAAAAAAATCCAACAGAACACATTCGAAGGACATAAATTTTGTTGCTGTAAGTTGCAAATATTTTGAATTTACTTTAGATTGAACAACAAATCCTTACATAATTCTTCGCTTCATTTATCTAAAATTATCCTCAGGAACATTTGTCTATGTTTGAGTGTTTCGTGAAGGAATTTTGTCAAAATCACCCACTGTGCAGCAATGGTGGCATCTCGTCAACTAAAAACAAGTAAAAGCGGGGCTGTCTTCGGCCGTACCGGAGACTTCATACCTTTCATGAGTGGGGAAATGAAAAGTTACCTATGTATGTACATAGCCGGATTAAGTTTAACTTATAATTTTAATTCTGTGGGTTATTTATGGAAATATTTATTAGAAACAAGTAAGGAAGCCTAAGTTCGAGTGGAATCGAACATTAGATACTCAGCTGTATGCTTTCATTGTTTGTTTGCGTTTGATGGAAACACGGCGTATTTTATATAAAGCGAGTGCCGCATAAAGTGGGCGTAGCCACGCCCATTTTCAATATTTTTATCAGTCATCCAACTAAGCATATGAATATTATTCTTTGTGCAAAATTTCATTCCTTTATGACTTCTAGTTACAAAGATGTCCGTTACAAGTTCCCAAAGGGTGTTCCAGAAATATCTTTGTTAAAAAGTAGGCGTGGTCATAAACCGATTTCAATAAATTTCTGCGTGGCTATTAACACAAGTTATAAAAGTGTATAAACCAAGTTCCGTCATAATATCTCAATTATTTGTCGAGTTATAGGCTAAGAATTCTCGTATATTCCCTTGTCTAAAAAGAGGCGGTTCCACACCCATTTTACAAATTTTTTATATTTTTTATTTCCGGTCTATCGTAGAACTTATGCCACAAAATTTCAATCAATAATCTTTATGTTTGACAAAGATATCGCTTAAAATGTTTTTATTAGGCCACTTTATAATACCCATATATAAAAGCGGGCGTGGTCGTCAACCGATTTCGCTAAAATTTTCAACACGTATTACCACAAGTAACAAAAATTGTACACACCAAGTTTAGTCATTATATGTAAATCATTTGTCGAGTTATGGGCTCAGAAATCTCGTATATTCCTGTTTATAAAAAGAGGTGGTGCCACGCCCATTTGCCAAAATTTTTGTGTTTTTCGTTTTATGTCCGCAGTTGGACTCCTGCTATAAAATTTCAATGATATATCTTTATATTTAACAGAGATATCGCTTAAAATGTTTTTATTAGGTCACCTTATAAGACCCATATATAAAAGTGGGCGTGGCCCTCAACCGATTTCAGAAATTTATCGTCCAAATATTTGACTAAGTAAGTATATTACGCGTACCAAATTTCATCGATATATTTTCAACGGTTTCTGATTTATGACATATAAAACTTTCAATGTTTTCCCCTTAATAAGTGGGCGTGGCACCGCCCATTTTCCAAAATTTTTGTGTTCTTTGTTTTATGTCCATAGTTGGACTCATGCGACAAAATTTCAATGATAGATCTTTATATTTTATAGAGATATGGCTTAAAATGTTTTTATTAGGTCAGTTTATAATACAAATATATAAAAGTGGGTGTGGCCGTCAACCGATTTTAACTATTTTCCGTCCAAACGTTTGCCTGAGTAAGTAAATCACGCGTACCAAATTTTGTCGATATATCTTCAATGGTTTCTGAGTTATGACATATAAAACTTTCAAGGTTTGACCCTTAATAAGTGGGCGTGGCACCGCCCATTTAGCAAAATGTCATCAAATTTCTTCCTAGGGGCCTGAGCTCAACACGTGGGTAAAATTTCATCGCTCCAGCTATATTAGTGACTGAGATACCAAATTTCCGATTTTTTCTATATAGGAAAAGTGGGCGTGGTCATGGTCCGATTTCGCCCATTTTCAATACCAACCGTCCCAGTCTCGATACCAACTTGCATTTCAAATTTCATCAAAATATCTCAATTTTTGCGCGAGTTAGAGTGTTTACAGACGGACGGACAGACGGACGGACGGAAAGACGCACAGTGCTTCGTCTCAATATAGTGAATAGGCAAAATTAGGGGAGTAATCACAGAACGATGAAATTTTGTGTACACTCATAAAATAATAGAGATAAGAAAAAAACGAAGTTTTGGCCAAATCGATGCAAGGACATGACTACCTCCCATATGTCCTTGATTTTAAAGTTGTGATTTCAACTTCAATTTCAAACAGAATGACATCAAATTTGGCATATCTTTATAGAATTATGCTTTTAAACTAGGTTATAACTTTCGTTATTTTATGTGAAAGGATATAAGTACCTCCCATATATCCTTAATTTTAAAATTGTGATTTCAACTTCAATTTCAAACAGAATGAAATGAATTTTGGTGTATGTTTATAGAATTATGTTTTTAAACTAGGTGAGAAGTTTCGTCCTTTTCAGTGCAAGGACATGACTACCTCCCATATATCCTTTTTTACAAAAAGTAATTTTTGGATTAACATGTAATCACAATACATTAAAAACTTACTATAACATATATAATTATCCTTTTAAAATCAAGGATGGACTACTCCCGTTAGTTATTGCAAAAAATGGTTCTAAAGAAAATTACTCTTAAATTTGTTCAGAAAATATGTTGGTTGTTATAGTTTAATGCACTATTCTATTGCAAAATATCAATATGATTTTGGCACATATCAAATTGTAACTTTAAAAAGCGCAATATTATTAGAGTTAACACAGAAATACTTTTTTATTATAAAATTTTTCCATGTAAAAATAAAATTTTTGGGATGTTAAATAAAGTACTAAATTAGCGATTTCCGGCATAATTTTTGAAACTTTTTCTTTTTTGGTAGCAAGACCTCCTAGCATAGAATCGAAAATTAAAATAAAAAAATAGTCGTTTTTTCTTGTTTTTTTTGCAAATTTTGTCAAACTTTGTAAAATTTTATGTGTCTCACCTAAAAAAGTTAGTATTACATGTATGTTTTTTGTTAGTATTTGTCACATATTAATAAAAACTGTATATTTTAGCATAACTAGGCTAATTTCCTATAGCATGAGAGAAAAAATAACTACATACATTAATTTTGCTAAATTTTTTCCATACCATATATATAAGGTTCTGCAAAATTTTTTAAAATTTTAAAAATATGGCTTTACAAAATCGTACAATTTCTACATTTCCGGCAAAAAACAATGCAATTTTTTTACAGATTCTACTAGAACACTTCAAAGTTAACCAAATTCGCTAATAAAAAATTGGTCGTTCTTTTTTAATTTTTTGTTTGACTATATCAAACTTTAGTAATTTTTTGAACTCCAATAAAAAAGTCGCAAATGTTTCGATGGAACTAGTCACCTTTCTGAAATAAATCATTTATCAAAAGTTATTTCAGCTATTAGGGCATATAATGGTAAGCAAATGTGGCAAGTTTCAGAGTTATCCGATTTAAAATGAATTTTTGGCAATTTTTTTTTGTAACACATTAAAAATCGTATTACCTTAAAACAGTTTTGCTTCGAAATTGTACTGACTTTAGCGACCTCTATTGGCAACAAAAGCATTAGATTATAAATTCTACTTATATATTTATTTCAGGTGATATGTTAGCTTCACAAAAATATATATTACTTGAATAAATTACGCAGTTTATTTTATCTCAATTTTGCCTATGGGACGAAGCACTGTGAGACGGACGGACAGACGGACGGACGAACAGACGGACGGACGGACGGACATGGCTCAATCGATTTCTCTTTTCACCCTGATCATTTTGATATATATAAGTCTATATCTATCTCGATTATTTCACTCTGTTACAATCCACCGTTATGTGATTAAAACTATAATACTCTGTGTACTAATACAGCTGAGTATAAAAATGATTAAATTAAGTACCAAATGATATTAGCTATAAACTATCATTTTTTACTGTGTAAGTACGAGTATAGTACATACTCCGATCCAACTCTCCTACCAAGCTTTATTCTACCGACTCCTCCCCTTCTGTGTATATATATATATGTAGGTACGAACATGCATATCGCTAGCTTGGAGTGCAAACTGTGTAAATCCACTTTTAAGAAAAAGTGTATTTTTATGTAGAACGCTAGAAAAATCAAATACGCACCACGCTAAACAAGTTTGTAATACTTGTCATATTTCTACTCGTTGTTATTCAGTGATACGCAAGTTGTGTAAGTCTAAAAAGCGAAGAAAATTGTGGAAGTCCAAAATATGTACATGAACAGAAATTTTTTTTTTCATTTCGAAATTCTTTAATTTTTTGTTTTTTGTCTCTCCTACAAAGTTTTAAAAAAGGACTTACAAAATTTGCACTCTAAGCTAGCGCTATATAAATTAGGCAGGTCCTTAAAATCAATTTAGCGAGTTTCTGCGGTCTCACCCTCTACATCGGTAAGAGTACAGTCAAAGATATCACATATAAATTTGTTTTCCAATAGGAGACGGTTGTCGCATATTGCCATTTAAGGGCCAACAAGTTACATGAAATTTTTTTAAATATGTAATTAAATATAATTTTGTTAGTCTCCGTAGAGTTTTGTGATCTTTGGGCTTGTGCCACACCCCTGAACTGTATACGATCGGGAAAAAATATATGTATCCATATGTGGTATCTTCGATTATATTAGCATCGACCTAGGGGGTGAGGTTGAAGAAATATGACATATAATTTGACCCTTGTATTTGGGGACTACCCTAATATTCATATATGTATATGTACATAGGTATGTTTGTATGTATGCACATTAGATAGGGTCGAAAAAAAAAGTTGTAAAAGTCCGCCCCTAAATTTGAAGCTTATGTTGAGAGGGTTAAGGGACGGACTTTTACAACCTTTTTTATTTCGTATGGGGACCAACCCAGTCTAATGCACATTGTACATACATGCATGTTGTTATAATAATAATATGTACAATGGCGCAATTATAACTCTGACGAGTTTTGTGGCCGAGCTTCTCTCCCAGTTGGAGGTGTGCTCCTTTTTGTTTTCCTACTAATTGGGTGGACCTACAGTTTTATGCCGGCTCCGAACGGCGAATGCATTTTTTGTGAGAAGGTTTTTCATGGCAGAAATACACTCGGATGGTATGCCGCCCACTGCCGAGAGGTGACCGCTGCTCTTAAAAACCCCAATAATTGGATTTTTGCTAATTAGAAAAATTTTTTTGGTGTTTGCTCGGACTGGGGTTTGAACCCGAGACCTCTGGCATAGCAGGCGAGCTCTCTACCCACTGCACCACAGCGGCCACCTTGTTGTTACTTTGCTTAAAAATTCATATTTTTTATGTTGACTGCGCAATGCATTTTTAATTTATTGCTACCTTTTTCCACCTTCAACTTACTAACCGCAACTGCAGTTGCATTGTACTTAATATTTGTTATTATTTATTGCCGATTTTCGTGTTTCGTGGCTCAGGCAGATAATATATGGGCGCACGCACACCGGCACACCTGCACACATACCAATGCATAGGTATATATACATACATACATATGTACATATATGTTTGTATATAGACCTTCGAATAAATAAAAGTTTATATTGTGTACATTCGTACATGGTCATCGAAAGGTTTCAGAGCTTTAAAAAATACATCATATTACAAACAATAGTTCTTGCCTTTCATTCAACAGTCTTGTTAGGTTAGGTTCATACGGAGCATCCCAAACTTCGGAATCACATTTCAAGGTAAAAATATTAGCAATTCTGGAGATCACAGTCAACACCAATTTTAGCTTAACATCGATTTTCTCATTGTATTTTACGTTAAGAATGTTTCTTCCTTTTCTTGAAAATATTCCTATCTGAAGAAATAAATATTGGATTGTTTCGGTACTTACGGCCTGCCCTGTATATTAAGCACACAATTTATAAAGGTAAATTCGAAAACAACGACATAAATATTTTTAATTAATAAGTTAGAAACTTGAGTTATGGGTGAAATAAAAGCAATTTCCAGCGTATTCATGGTTCTCAAATGTAATTAAATATGTTAATACTTTGATATATTGCACGAATTTTATAAGCACATGCGACGTTTTTGAGTATGCCTTCCAATATAAGTATGTACATAGGTGTAGTATTAGTTCGTGGCAATTTAGATACCATACAAGTTTTAGAAAAATTATTAAGAAATCAAACTAAGATCTAATCTGAAGTAATAGATAGCAAAGGTAACGAGGACAAGACGAAGTACTTCCAGTCAAGACACAAAAAGTCAGCGCGTCTTGGCAGTCACGTCTCTGTTGGCAGTTACACATTTGAAGCCGCTAAGGACTTCGCCTATTTGGGAACCATTATTAATACCAAAAATAATGCCAGCACACAAATCATACGGATACTCACTATTGCCAATAAGTGCTACTTTGGACTAAGTAGGCAATTAAAAATTAAAACCATCTCTCGACGAACAACAATCATACTCTACAAGACGCTCATCTTTGAGAAGGGATGGCACTCGGAGTATTCGTGAGAAAAGTTCTTCGGAAGATTTATGGACCTTTCCGCGTTAGCGACGACGAGTATCGAAGGATATTTAATGATGAGCTGTACGAGCTTTACACAGACATCGACATTGCTCAGCGAATAAAGATCCAGCGGCTGCGATGGGCAGCTCATATCGAGAGAATGGATCAAGGTGCTCCGGCCCAGAAATTATTTCTATCGAAATGCGCTAAAGACAGAAGAAAAGGTGGAGGCGACTCGGCTTCCATTGGTATTTCCAATTGGCGCCATGCAGCATGAAACAGAAACGAGTGGCCTTATTGGACTCGGCCAAAATCGTATAGACGCCAATTTAGAAGAAGATAGAAAGAAAATATAACTTCGGAACATTAGTCTACAGACTTGGTCAGCCGCTATGGGCGTGGTTTTATTACCTCCGATTCTGACATGTACAACTTAAGAGAAATTTAAAAAAAAACGCTCATTGGTACTTATCTGGCTCACCGGTACTCCCACCTTCTTTTTCTTTATTTGCTCATCGAGGTAAAAAGTGGAGGTAAGTAGAAATTGTACTACCTTTTGAAAGATCCTCGTACTGCAGCCAATCATATATACATATATGTGTATTAGGGTGGGGCGATTTGTATGGAGGGAAATTAATCGATACCGCGCAATCGAAATTCGAATTCCTCTCTCGAATTTTTGAAAATAAAAATTGGGCAAAAATCGACAAACAAATATCCAGGCCAATATGCACATCGAACTGAAGCAGTATTTTATGCTGAATCCAGATATGATATCGAAACTAAAATCGGATGATCAGTTTTCGAGATATAGCCTGATTTCCGGTTATGGAGGCTGAATGCCGAAAATCGCATATTTTCGCGATTATCTCTTGCTGTGTACAATATATCTTAATTTTTTTTTGCAAATTTCTTAAAGATAGGTGAATACAATATATGAGCAATATTTTAAAATATTAATTTATCTTCCTGTATAGGAAAACTAGAATGCACTCTTTTTTCCTTGGCCCAAAAGCGCGGTATGTGTTCTCTATGTTATAGTCATCCGATACCGATGATTTTCGCCAACAGCGCTTTGTGTACAATAGATGCTCTAAATAAAAAATTTCAGAATTTTAGCTGCAAAACGTGAAGAGTTATTCCCTAAAACGTAGACTTATGCTTCTGAAATTTGTTTTTTGCTTCCAATAGTACGCTATGGCGTATGAGTAACCTTGAGTTTTTTTTAGAGTTGACTAAAGTAAAAAAATAAGTCCCAAACAGCATACGTCTACGTTTGGGGTTATAACTCCTCAATTTTTGCAGCTATAAATCTGAAATTTTGTATTTAGAGCATTTATTGTACACAAAGCGCTGCCGGCGAAAATCATCGGTATCGGATGACTATAACATGGAGATCCCATACCGCGCTTTTGGGCCAAGGAAAAAAGAGTGCATTCTAGTTTTCCTATACAGGAAGATAAATTAATATTTTAAAATATTGCTCATATATTGTATTGACCTATCTTTAAGAAATTTGCAAAAAAAATTTAAGATGTATTGTACACAGCAAGAGATAATCGCGAAAATATGCGATTTTCGGCATTCAGCCTCCATAACCGGAAATCAGGCTGTATCTCGAAAACGGATCATCCGATTTTAGTTTCGATATCATATCTGGATTCAGCATAAAATTCTGCTTCAAATCGATGTGCATATTGGTCTGGATATTTTTTTGTCGATTTTTGCCAAATTTTTATTTTCAAAAATTCGTCTTGGTTCATAAAAACCAAATTCCGGAACATCAAAACTAATTTTAGACAAATGTCGTGGAAGTGTTTTCTACTCAGAAAAATGAGAGGAATCCAAATTTCGATCGCGCGATATAGGTTAGTAAATCGCCCCACCCTAGTGTGTATATACGTGGGAGAACCAATCAAATGCTACGTAAGATTTCACTAATCTGCTTTCGGGTATATGTTGTAAATAACAATCATGTCTGAATACAAGTTTTTGGAAGTCTGACCACATGAGAGTCAACCCAAATAAATTTATGGCAAAAGCTTTTTTAGCAATCACTTAGCTGTCAACAGAAACGTCATAAAATATATGATAAATGTCAAATTATCATAAATTTCAGTATTATTGTTAAAGCCATTTTGGAATAAAAATGGGTTATTTGAACGCAAGTCGAGCAATATGAAGTTGTTTGTAGTCACAATAAGCAAAAATTATGAATCGTGGACAAACTTGTTTTAAAGTTCATTATTAAAAAAAAAAAATACATATTTAAGCAAGTCCATAAACATAAATTTTTATACTGAATAACCGGACGCCACTCGGAATAAATGCTAATAAATTTTATGAAAAAGCAAAAAAAAATATTAGACGCCATTCAAATATATGTATGTATGCTTCGTAGTAATAATTCTAATGATAAGTGGGCTAGGAAATGATGTTGTATGTATGTAGGTCAGTAAATAAAAAAATTATTTTAAACTATGGGCAAGTGAGGATTTAGAAGGTGTTATATTTATACATATATAAAAGGGCGTATACAGAAATCGTAGGGTGACGCACATAAACAACGGGGCTATTAGACTCTGCCGAAATATTATTTAACCGATTAAAATAAATCGTATGATACATGAAACATACATATTTGTCACTTAAAAAAACTTAAATATTTCTATGATGAGTTTTTCTGGACTCTTTTTTCACAACACCCCAGTAGGCCGAAAGATCCATAAATCATCAAAACTTTCCTCATTACATTTCCTTTAGGGAAGATAAAAACTTCCGTGGCTATGCGCCATGACTATAGCACGGCGATGGCCGCCTTCGCATGAATGACTGTACATATAGTTAAAAAAAATATGAAGCGAAAGCTTCGGGCTATCATTCCCAACCGCATGCTTCTTTCACATGGTCATTATTAAAATCTTGTTAGGTATTCAGCATGAATTGTAGCAGTATTGTAGTGCTGAATATACAGCTGCCTATCACCTAAATTTGTTATGTAATTCATTCATATAAATTTTTCTGTTTCGGCTTACATACTATTCTTAACTCCTACTTTAGTCAGTGAAGAAATTATCTGTGCTCAATTTTTACGTGTCGCCCAACACACTTTAGGAGTACCTGCGGTATATCTAACAAAAGCAAGTACCTATCCTGGCATGAAAAAAAATCGCATCACCTCAAAAATTGGCCTAGTGGGATGTTCACTGCCTAATACTTCGGAAGAATTGAAATAAATTATTATGTATTACTTTTTTAGTTAAACAAAATATTTGACAGACAGTTTTTATCTGGGACACATTAATTAACGGAAACTTATTGTGTGAAATGGAAAAAATTTATCTACATACATAAATACATACAAATATAAGCTGCATAATGGAATGTTTTAAGGGTAATTTGTTCTGTCATGTATTGGCAATATCGTTTGAAAACCATGGCAAAGCAATAATTTTGAGTGGTAAAATAAAAATGGCAAGCAGAGTTGTCATGTGGGATTAAATAAATTTCAACATAAAAATACCCACGCATTTATTTAAAACACAAATAATGCAAAATATATTTTTTATATATGTACAATTTCAATACATATTTATTTAATTTCTATATGTATATACATACAATACATATATCAATTTTTAGGAATTTTCTATTATTTACAATCCTCCTTCAGGACAACGCCATGGTTACTCTGTGGCAAAAACACTGCTAAACAGCGTTATTTATAAGCCTGTTTCGGCAACAAAATACGTTTTAAATTAAAATATGTACGTATGTTTAAAAAATTCAAATTCCGTGAACTGTGTAATTAAATATTCCCGAAAAACCTTTTCATTAAAGCCATTGCATCTAATAGGCTTGAGAAACGGCAGCGATAATCCCGATTAACGCAACAATTAATTCGATTCAAATTTTACCCTGACAGACGGCAAATATTGCGGATTAACAAAACAGCTGAAGGAAGGTAGGAGAAGTGGCGAATTCAAAAACTTCTTTTTTTATTTCCAAAGGTAGAATGTAAAGTCAAAATCAAAGCGAGTTCATTTCATGGTCAATAGGAATGGGCGAGTCCCAAACGAATTCAGATTTCAACCAAGGTGAAATATCATTTTGACATTACACTCTACCAATTACAATAACAAAATACATTGGAAATTTCTGAATTCACCTATGCACCTACCTTCCCAGATCTGCTTTGGATTCTTCTCTTTCTTCACTTCCATTCACAATAGAGATTTTTCGGCAGAGTTGTTACTAGAAAATGCCCTAATCCGCTAAAATTTTGAGGACTAAGACTGAAGAGATATTCCGTCTGTCAATGCTATAAGAAGCTCTTGGTGGGTTTAGAATTAGGCATCCAAGAACTATTAAGTACCTTCTTTAAAATAATCATATTGATATACATATGTATACATGTAGTATGTACAGACATTGTATGTGTTCTTATACTTATTATGTATGTACATATTTTTTTTACCCACTTAAAGTTGCAAATTTTTCTTAATTAAACCCTATTCGTTATTTGTGTGTGTTTTGTTTTTATTTCGTTTGTTTTTGTTTTGTCATAGCTAATTTCATATAAGACACTTTCAGATTTCTTAATTTTAATTTATTGGACGATTGCTTGGCTGTCGTGTTTTCTGTGTTTTTCTTTTGTTTACACTTTTCAGCCATTTTTCATGCGCTTCGCTGCTGAAATATGCGATACGACACATTCCAATGTGGATTAGCTGAACGCTGAACAGCCGCCTCGCTCGTAAATTAATTTATTAGACATTTTAAATGCAAATTACCAGCTACAAATAAGCTTCTCGTGCACTTGAAAATACGCTTAGTTTAATACATACTTATGATATGATGATAATGTGTGAACAGCAGTGGTACGAAAATGTGATTTAGTATTTATAAAAATTAAATGAGTTGAAAAATATTGGCGCGCTTGAAATAACTGTACATAAATTAGTTTTGGGCTGGGACCGGTTATTTTATTCCTATTACAATAAAAGTCAAAGAAAAATGTTATTTTTGGACGAATATTTTATTTGGAGAAAAATAGTCGGTTAATGCGGACTTTTATTTTTAAAGGACAGCGTCCGGTGTTTTATTTTTTTAGACCAAAATAAAACATCACTACCAATGAATACTTAGCGAACCCCTTTTTCGAATTAGATATATTTGATGCCAAATTTTTTCTCAATCGAGTAATTTTTTACAGTCCATAAGAAAGGATCTTTCCCAAAAAATTAAAAAAAAAAACAGGTGGCAACTTCCTCTTTTTTTAAAGCATTGATCATATCTTGGAACAGAACAAATCCAAATAGCAGAGGCATGTGAGTGTAGAAGCATCTAACATTTTTATATGCATAATATACGAATTTTAAAATACATACACTGAGGGAAAAAGGCAATTGTAAAAATAACTCCCAACGGTGACAATGTTAAATTTTTCAATGTCGACTAATTTCTTGTTGAATCACACTTTTTTATAGTTAATGTAAATATTTTTCTGTTAGTTTAAATGTAAAATAGTCAATTTAGCAATAATTCGTAGTTAAAAATAATCTAACAATATAAGCAATTTCATTACAACATCAACATTTCCAATTTGGCATGACTACATTGTCAGCTTAAAGTGGGCATTCTCGATTTGACGTTGAGAAATTTTAATTCGATATGGCTACATTTTCAACTTAAAGTGGGCATTGTTGATCTGACAAATTTCAAATGCAAACGTGTATACAATTTGTAGCCGAAATTGAACGGCGTGCGTAAAAAGCAAACTCGACTCCCAATTCTTGTTTTGCGTGACAGTGGAATTTACAAAAAATTAAGCACTTCCTTTCGATATCGTGTGTGTTATATACACTCAGAGAAAAAGCAAGCTAATTTTAAGTATAGCGGGCTTGAATCAAGCCGAAAACGTTATGGAAGTCTGTTAAGCTTGGAAATGCTAAAATCAAGAATATATTCTTATTCTTATAGGGGCATTTTTGAGATGTAAAAGCTTATATTAAGAACTTTCCGGTTTGAAACAAACTTGAATACATTTATTTTAAGCATTGCTCATGATTGATTTAAGAAAGTGCATTCTTATTTTCAGAATGTTCAACTTTGTTTTAAGAATACTTTTACTTGCTTTCCACTTTTTCGAAATTCAAAATACGAAATCATTTAACCCACCCAGTGCCGTAGCGAGCTTTTTTGGCGCCCGAGGCAAGCTTTTTATTCCCGCGCCCTCTATTAAAAATGCAGGACAACAAAACTTGTTCTATATAAGAATAAATGGCAAATTTTTTTGAACAAATTATTCATGCATATATATATTTGTTAATACTGTATCATTCACCATATAATACTGTGTTAAAAAAATGTTCTTCTAACATTTACAAGTGAATTTTTCTTGACTTATAATATATAATACAATGGCGCTATTATAACTCTGACGAGTTTTATGGCCGAGCTTCTCTCCCAATTCGAGGTGTGCTCCTTTTTGTTTTTCCTACTAATTGGGTGGACCTACAGTTTTATGCCGGCTCCGAACGGCGAATGCATTTTTTGTGAGAAGCTTTTTCATGGCAGAAATACTCTCGGAGGGTATGCCGCCCACTGCCGAGAGGTGACCGCTGCTCTGAAAAAACCAATAATTGGATTTTTACTAATTAGAAAAATTTTTTTGGTGTTTTGCTCGGACTGTGGTTTGAACCCGAGACCTCTGGCATAGCAGGCGAGCACTCTACCCACTGCACCACAGCGGCCGCGACTTAATAGAAGCGAATTCGTTAATAATATCGTCGAAATCATTTTTACTGGCAATTTCGTTTTCTATCGATAAAATAGCCAAGTTCGACACTCGTGGCCCATTGTTGATCTCAAATAATACTTAACGAGTTTGAGCTTGCCAAAGCTACGTTCACATGTAGCGATTGTTTCAGGAATCGTCGAAAAAATTCTGAAAGTAGTTTCAACGTTTGGGTATGATGCTTTTAAACCATAATCTTGAATAATTTGGAGTAGTTCTATAACAGTCGTGGATTCGAGACGATCAGAGATGATTGACAAAGCTGCGTGCTTGAAATCTGAAATTTTCTCAATAAATTCTGCGCCATTGATGTCTTTTTCGTATTTGATTGCCAAATCCATCGCTGCTTTTTTCACTTCGGTGCTACTCATTTTCAAAAACTCGTCAGACAAAAATCCGAAATCATTGGCCACATCCATTTTCTTTTTATACCTCCAGTCGATTTCAACTATGAACCTATCAACTGCCTCGTTGATGTCAATGCGAAACTTTTCATTATCCGGAATTTCGGGTACGTCGTCTTCTCCTTCATACAATTCAAATTTTTTTCTTCTTCTTTGACCGCTTGCTGACATTCCTCGCTAGTAGACTAGTAGCTAATGCAGAAACACGCTTAAAATATCTTTGAATTCTGTGTCGCGAAGTTCTTGTAGTGAATTTTTCAAACCCTGAATCAAATGTGCAGCTTTTTCCAAAGTCAAACTTTTCGTTCGCAAGGCTTTCGTAACGCGATCAACCCGACTAAATATCTGATCCCAGACGTCGAGGAAAAGAAGAAACCATAAATCAATATTTTTAATCAGATTTTCGACAGATGATTTGTTGTCAGGATTATTTGGATTGGCGATTATATCTTGAAGTACTCCAAGAACTGCCTCAAATTCAATGATTTTACGGCATTAGCTTTTGATTCCCATCGTGTGTCCGAGTGCCCTGGTTGGTTGGTTGGTATGATTGGCGAGTCCCAATGACTCCAATTAGCGCTGAAGTGCCGTTTTGCTACCACGACTCGTGCCTAAAACCAGAAGAATAGATTAAGAAGATTAATTCGGAGGAAAGGGCAGGTCCCACGCCTTATATCCATCCAGTTGAGTTTAGATATCTAAGAAGACCCTCCGGCCTGACATCCTTGAGTTCAGAGAGGCTGTCGAATAAGGGCTTACCAAGGAATTTCATTCTGCCCTTACAGTGCGCAGGACACTCACACAGCAGGTGCTCCACCGTCTCCTCCGTACCAGGAAGATTGCAGCTGCGGCATCGAGTGTTATGGTCTAGATCAGTGATTACCACACTAATACTTTCAAACATTGTGCATGTGTTAAAAGCACAGAAGCTCTTGGTTACACCCAAAAGAAACTCAATCATTGTCGAAAATTAAAATTTTTAAATTGGAAATGGATAGTATTTTTATTCTTAACTTCACAAAAAACTACAAACAAAAAAAATTAAGATAAAAAAATATGAGACGAAATGCAAAATCACGATTCCTAACAAAAATATTACGTAAAAAAATCCAAACAAAAAAACCACCCCCAACACACAATCATTTACAAGCATTCAGAGACTGCTCGAGCAACACAACCTGCTGGCTCAACAGCTCAATGCTGACTGAACAGAAATTTGCAAAATTTCTTTTCGTGCACGAAGAGTTCTGTAGTGTCGGTGTGAGGCTGTCGGTGTGAAAGCTCTAAAAAGCTTGTACCGCGTGTATAGGCTCTGAAAATCACTGGTCTAGATCCATCCGAGCCGCGTGGGTGCCGATAGCCCAGTGTCCCGTGATCACCGTAGTTAAGCGGGAAATGTCCTTCCTTTCCATCCTTAAAATGGCTGAAGATCGCATTTCGTTATATGAGGGCCACAGACTTCTGCAGACTCTGCAGGTCTGCAACCGTTTCCATCTTGTTTTAGCCTCATCAGACCAGTGCCGAGAGATTATGCTCTTGACGAAACACAAGGGCGCAAGAACCTCCTCCGCCTCTGCAACGTCAAGAGCCGAGCCTTGCCGGGCTAGCTCATCAGCCATTTCGTTTCCCTGAATATCACGATGCCCCGGCACCCAAATCAGAGACACGCTATGTCGACTTGCTAAGCCCATGACCCACTCCCTACACCAGGCTTGATGATACCGTTACAGATCCCAGAGCTCTCAGAGCTGCTTGACTATCCGAGAAGATTCCTATCCTGTTTCCGACACTGGCACTTTCCGTTGCAAGTAACGCCCTGCATGCCTCCCGTATCGCGAAAACTTCAGATTGAAAAACGCTCGCCGTATCCGAGAGCCTGATTGATATGGAAATGGCTGGCTGAGTTGCGAAGACACCCGCACCTACTCCGCCCGCCATCTTAGACCCGTCCGTGAAAACTGAAACATCGAATGTCTGAGCGAGTTTACCAACTCCCCAATCCTTCCTTGATGGAAAGATGATCTCATAATTTGTGTCGAAAACTGTTATCGGACAGATATAATTTGTTTTCCTGTTGATGTAGGGGTCGTTAACATGGAGCAGAATACGTCCATGACCGCATGTACGCTCCCTCCAGATTCCCAACTCCCTTAATGTCATGGCACTCTGGGATGCCTTTTCCTTCACAAAAAGATCAATGGGCGCAAAGTTGCAGATCACATTCAGAGCCTCCGTGGGGCACGATCTAATCGCCCCTGTGATTTTAACGCAAGCAGCTCGTTGAACTTTCCGTAGTATATCAGCCATATAGTTCACCTCGGTTGCTCTCCACCACACCAATGACCCGTAAGTTAAGATTGGTCGAATAACTGCTTTATACATCCATGCAATTTTTTAAACACTGTTTACATTCCTAGCGACGCGAAAGGGTTGCGCAATCGACCAATCAACTATGTAATTATTCGGACGTAAGTAGCTGGTTGTTGACAAACAGGTGTCGCCGCTATATGCATACACAGTCGACTCCCTAATATTATCCTACATTAATGTTATAAGAAATGTTCTATTTATCGAGATTTCTTGCTCTTATTACATTACCTTGCCAGTTTTTGCAAATGTACGTACCTTTTTTTTGTACATGCACGCATGAGCGCGCTTTATCGGTAATCACAACTTTCAAATAAATGTATGAATTAAACGACTATCATAAGCATTCTAATTTAAATATTCATTCAATTTCACTACATTAAAAATAAAGGGCGCCCATATACATACATACCTATTACTTTTGAAAAAATTTTACAAATCTGATGATCAAGTGAGAACCTTGCGGGTTCCTGGCAAACGAGCGCCTATTTTTTCATTATGTTTTTTTTTTTTTCAAAATACTTCTGCGAAATTTTGTTTAATATTACCGAAATTCAGCGCCCCTCTCTATTGGCGCCCGAGGCAAATGCCTCGCTTGCCACACCCTCGCTACGGCTCTGAACCCACCTAACAAAAATTGGAGAGAACATTTTCTTTTATTTCTTTGCATTGTATTTTAATATTTTTTTAATGGATTAGTCATATGCAAGGCCGTAGCCAGGATTTCATTTTGGGGGGGGGGATTAACTAAAAAAAACATTTCAAATTCAAATTACATACATATCTGCCCCGTTTGCTATGCTATGTGCATGAATAATTAGGTTTCGCTTATCACCCATACTTAATTGTTATTGCAAAATCCAATTAATTTCACCAAATTTATCTGTCAAATAAAATTTTCGTCAGCTGATTTTCAGTGCAACCAGCTACCCTGTCAAAGCTTCAGAGGGTAAAAAGTGTGAGTTTTTTACACCACTGAAGTGTACATTTTTCGGAAACGAAAACAGGGTAGCAAGTGAAAAACTTATGTAGTTTTTTTACACTAAATTACCACTAGATCCACTAGCCTAATAAAACCACTAAAAAAAGAAGACATATTCTGTTTGACGTTTTACCTTCATTTTGCAAACGAAAACGGAAAATTGAAGAGTGTAACAAAAATGCGAATTTTTTTGATGAAACGAAATCACCATTAATTTCAATGGTAAAATTTTAAATTAAGCTCTTACCCAATTAAGTTAATTATAAGTTTATGATTTTGTTAAACAATTTCTTAGACATGCCAAAAGCAAAACCGCAGTTATCTATATCTTCTGGAAACAGGCGCCAAATTAGGTTCAGAAGAAACGGGACAGTCGCTGAACATGCAAATCGTTTAGAGAACTCACGGTTGCGTGGAATGCAGAGGAGACATGTGGCGATTCATACGAAATCAGCATTTAACTACAGACCGGATTTAAACTATATGGAACATTCTTCCCTTTTCATGGGTCGTATGAGTGAAATTTGCGTTTTTTTGTAAGTCCCAAGGGAAAACATTTAGCTATATTGGGGTAGACCTTCGCAACGAGGTGTTTTCCCACGGTCAAATGTATGTCGCTCTGTCGCGAACTGGTTCACCACAAAACCAGAGTTTTCTTATACCTGGAAATGGCAACAAAACAAAGAATGTTGTGTTCACGGAAGTTTTTAATTAATGAACAAGATGTACCTTATTTTATGAACTAATGTACACAGAGCCAAATAATCCTCATAAAAATAAGAAGATTGTATCTTTGAACAGCTTCGTGGCCCAAAAAGAGGACAGAAGTCAGAGACGAAGATATTTCCATAGAGATTTCTTCTTATTTTTGGGAGGTAAATCTTTTTAATTTTATTTAAAAGTATACCTTCTTACAATAAATAAAAAACTTTCTACTCAACTTTTCTTTACGCATTATTGTTGTCGACTGTGAACCGCTAACTCAGTTTACATATGTATGTATATAAGACTAACTTTATAATAAATTTAATTAGATAACCTAATAAAAATAAGAAGAACGCCCTCTTTATTAATTCAAGGAGATATCCACATATATATTCGAAGATTTCTTCTTGATTTTATTAAAAAGACTATCCCATTAAAAGTAAGTAGGGATTCTTCTTAAAGAAAAACTATAGAGATATCTTCTTACTTTTGTTCTATTTTATTAGGTGGTTTTCGCTCTGTGTAGGTACCAAACGTTGTTTGAATTATTATAACTTTGAGTTTTTTGTTGTTAATAAATGTATTGTTTATAACGTTGTTTAATTTTAAAGTGTTTGCATTTCATCTAAAGGAGGGTGGTATATTACATTCCTTGCAGAAAACAAGCACAAAATATGAATGTGTAACCCATTTTTACACTCTACTCAAAGCTAAACATCAGTATATTTAATTTTTGCGGCGCAACGAAGTAAGCCGGGTACTTGCTAGTACATACATAGATACAAATAATAAAATAATAGCTTAAAAAAACTAAAAAACACGCTTTAATCTTAAAAATCGTACTAAAAATTGAGAAATAATTTAATTAGAAACAAAATGATGAACGAAAATATAAGTATTTAACGAAAAGCGTGGGGTGCTCAGTATGTCAAAAAATATTTAAATCGGTGTTTTTAACACGCTTTTATTAGTTTCACCTGTATGTATGTATGTATGTATGTATGTATATATGTATGTATGTATGTAAACATTGCATACTTTTAAGCGAAAGCGTGTGTATTCATACACTGAAGTTTTTCAGTGTGAGATGTGCTTATTTTACTAATAATTTTATTTTGACTTTTTTGAGATTTCATATTTCGCAACTAGGTATATTTTTGTACTAGTTGTACGAATCGAATATTTTCATGTTCAAATATTATTGAGCACCCCCACGCTTTTCCTTAAATACTTATATTTTCGTTCATCATTTTGTTATACTCAGCTGTACTAGTACACAGAGTATTATAGTTTTGATTTCCTAACGGTGGATTGTAACAGAATGAAATAATCGAGATAGATATAGACTTATATATATCAAAATGATCAGGGTGAAAAGAGAAATCGATTGAGCCATGTCCGTCCGTCTGTCCGTCTGTCCGTCCGTCCGTCTGTGAGCACGATAACTCGCGCAAAAATTGAGATATTTTGATGAAATTTGAAATGTAAGTTGGTATCAAGACTGGGACGGATGGTATTGAAAATGGGCGAAATCGGACCATGACCACGCCCACCTCCCCTATATAGTAAAAATCCGAAATTTTGTATCTCAGTAACTAATAGAGCTGGAGTGATAAAATTTTACCCACGTATTGAGCTCAGGCCCTTATGAACAAATATGGTGAAATTTTGGAAAATGGGCGGTGCCACGCCCACTTATTAAGGGGCAAACATTTCAAGTTTTATGAGTCATAACTCAGAAACCGTTGAAGATATATCGATGAAATTTGGTACGCGTGATGTACTTACTTAGGCAAATGTTTGGATTAAAAATTGCCAAGATCGGTTGACGACCACGCCCACTTTTATATATGGGTATTATAAAGTGGCCTAATAAAAACATTTTAAGCGATATCTCTGTCAAATATAAAGATATATCATTGAAATTTTATGGCAGGAGTCCAACTGCGGACATAAAACGAAAAATACAAAAATTTTGGAAAATGGGCGTGGCACCGCCTACTTTTAGAAGCAGGAATATACGAGATTTCTGAGCCCATAACTCGACAAATAATTGAGATATAATGACGAAACTTGGTGTGTACACTTTTATTACCTGTGGTAATATATGTTAAAAATTTTATCGAAATCGGTTGACGACCACGCCCACTTTTATATATGGGTATTATAAAGTGACCTAATAAAAACATTTTAAGTGATATCTTTGTCAAATATAAAGATAATTCATTGAAATTTTGTGGCATGAGTTCCACAATAGACCGGAAACAAAAAATATAAAAATTTTGGAAAATGGGCGTGGCACCGCCTCTTTTCAGACAAAGGAATCAACGAGATTTCGGAGCCCATAACTCGACAAATAATTGAGATATTATGACGAAACTTGGTTTATACACTTTTATAACTTGTATTAATAGACACGCAATTAAAACCCAGTAGGACTCGGGATCATCGTTTTTTTAATCCGGGAGTACTCCCTTCCGAGTACTCAATTACTCCCGATTACTACCTATACTTTTGTGTATAAGCGTACAATTTTGTATCATCGCTTTCGCAATCGGATAATCTAATCTAAAGTTATAAGCAAAAGTGTACCTATAATACAATTCGAGATTTTTGAGAGCTTACCATGAAAAACAATGTAGCAAGTTTGAATTTTTTTCTTACGGTTTTATATAATTTAGATAGTGCCGAGTTTTGGTATTGATCAATGATCATTCAATCCAAATAGAAGTAGCAAGTGAAAATATGTATGTATAGGTATGTACTTAGCATACAACCGAAATTTCATATCGAATTTAAACCTTGAGAGCTTCCCCTGCAGAACACAGTTTTCATACTTAGTATAGTATTGTTTGGAGGCGTCGATATGCATTGTATAGTCGGTAATAGTGGTATTGTACCTACTATAACAAATCTTCATAATTATTCGTATGCCGCAATAGCTTATATGTATGTACATACATACATATGTACATACCCTCCAAAAAATCTAAGCCTTATTTAAGAATTAAAACAGCAGATTTAAAGGCTTCTGAAATTAGCCCTGAAAATTATAAGGGTAGCAAATTTGTATGGCGTAAGGCTTAAAATAAGGATGATTTTCCAGTATTGATGTCATCAGGCGATAAGGAGTAGGTACTCTTTCTCTGAAAGCACACCTTATTCCAAAAGCTTATCCGCCATGCTTAATAAGGCCTAGATAAGTATTAGAAAGTTAGGACCAGATAGAGTCAGTGCATAACAGAAGCAGCGCTGCCAGCATACTCCTTTTTATACTCAGCTGTACTAGTACACAGAGTATTATAGTTTTGATTTCCTAACGGTGGATTGTAACAGAATGAAATAATCGAGATAGATATAGATTTATATATATCAAAATGATCAGGGTGAAAAGAGAAATCGATTGAGCCATGTCCGTACGTCTGTCCGTCTGTTCGTCCGTCCGTCTGTGAGCACGATAACTCGCGCAAAAATTGAGATATTTTGATGAAATTTGAAATGTAAGTTGGTATCAAGACAGGAACGGATGGTATTGAAAATGGGCGAAATCGGACCATGACCACGCCCACTTTTCCTATATAGAAAAAAATCGGAAATTTGGTATCTCAGCCACTAATATAGCTAGAGTGATGAAATTTTACCCACGTGTTGAGCTCAGGCCCCTAAGAAGAAATTTGATGGAATTTTGGAAATTGGGCGGTGCCACGCCCACTTAATAAAGAGCAAATATTGAAAGCTTTATGAGTCATAACTCAGAAACTGTTGAAGATATATCGATGAAATTTGGTACGCGTCATATACTTACTTAGGCAAATGTTTGGACGAAAAATTGTTAAAATCGGTTGACGGCCACGCCCACTTTTATATATGGGTATTATAAAGTGACCTAATAAAAACATTTTAAGCGATATCTCTGTCAAATATAAAGATATATCATTGCAATTTTATGCCAGGAGGCCACCTGCGGACATACAACGAAAAACACAAAAATCTTGGAAAATGGGCGTGGCACCGCCTCTTTTTAGAAGCAGGAATATACGAGATTTCTGAGCCCATAACTCGACAAATAATCGATATATTATGACGAAACTTGGTCTATACACTTTCACTACTTGTAGTAATACATGTTCAAAATTTTAGCGAAATCGGTTGACGACCACGCCCACTTTTATATATGGGTATCATAAAGTGGCCTAATAAAAACATTTTAAGCGATATCTCTGTCAAATATAAAGATAATTCATTGAAATTTTGTGGCATGAGTTCTACAATAGATCGGAACCAAAAAATAGAAAAATTTCGGAAAATGGGCGTGGCACCGCCTCTTTTCAGACAAAGGAATCAACGAGATTTCGGAGCCCATAACTCGACAAATAATTGAGATATTATGACGAAACTTGGTTTATACACTTTTATAACTTGTGTTAATAGACACGCAAAATTTTATTGAAATCGGTTTATGACCACGCCTACTTTTTAACAAAGATATTTCTGGAACACCCTTTGGGAATTTGTAACAAGACTTCTTTGTAACTAGAAGTCATAAAGGAATAAAATTTTGCACAAAGAATAATATTCATATGCTTAGTTGGATGACTGATAAAAATGTTGAAAATGGGCGTGGCTACGCCCACTTTATGCGGCACTCGCTTTATATAAAATACACCCTATATCGAACAAACGCAAACAAACAATGAAAGCATACAGCTGAGTATCTAATTTTCGATTCCACTCGAACTTAGGCTTCCTTACTTGTTTCTAATTAAATTATTTCTCAATTTTTAGTACGATTTTTAAGATTAAAGCGTGTTTTTTAGTTTTTTAAGCTATTATTTATTTTTAATTTTTAGTGAAATTTTTCATTAAAGGACGTTTTATGCGGACGCAAGAATAAAAGTAAAAAGAAGTCTGATGGGATGTGGTGTTCTCCGAAATAGATCTACATACATATGTATTTATAACTTCTACCAAAAATCCCAATATGCAGTGAAGTAAACTAGCTTATTATGCAATATTTTCCAAACCCTTTTATTCAAGGTTTTCCAAACTAGTTTGGAAATACAAAATTTCCCAAACGTTTTGTTATATTTTACAATCAGAAAGTGAAGAGAAGTTGAGGTAAAGCATTTGAAAATAACAAAAAAAAAGAAACCTGATTGAATAAATTCGAATTTAGACAACAAAGTTCCGAATACGTTTGTAGCGTAATGGTGAGGTATGCTGCCTACGGACCAAGGAGCTCAGGTTCGAGTCCCGAGTGGCGCATTTTTTATTTATTTTTTTTTTTATTTTTTTTATTTTTTATTTTTTTATTTTTAGAGAAATTTTTTTCACCTCACGTTTACAAAACATTGTATAAAAATTGCTTTCCAAACGTGAAATGCAATTATAGAATTAGGGTTCCCTTTCGTTGATTCAGCACTTACTATTAAATGAATTACAAACAAAACCAGTTCTTGCTTTGCATACGTATGTATGTACATGCGGCTGATTTCATTGCAAATACAACAAACCCAAAACAGAAAGCTTCATTTTTGATCGAATTTATGCATTGAGTTTATCGCCATCGCTATGAGCGATCGCTGGCTGTTGTGCGTTAGTTCGCTCGCTATTTGAGTGGTTATACGTTTTTCTTTGAACATTTGTTTGTGATTTGAGAAGAATGTATTTTTGAGCGTTCGTGAGTGAGTTTTTCCGTACCCTGAAAGCTTGTTACTTATTGGTTTATATACGGGAGTGAATTGAAATTCATAGAGGCTATTTTGAGGAAAGGTAACTTAAAAGCCGCAATGAAGCATAAAGTATAATGTTGAATGTCCTACTATATGATGCCGTTGGGCTTTTGATGTCATGTTTCGAATCCGGAGGAGAATAGAAATAATAGAGAGAACACAATATAAGTGAATGTTTGAAAGATATAATAAATTTAGTTAAATGTTACAACTTTTAGGATGGGATGAAGTTACATACAGACATACATACATACATACATACATACATACATACATACATACAGGTGAAGCTAATAAAAGCGTGTTAATAATTGAGACTAACTTTTTATATGATTTCTATGCTTCTAAAAATACAATTAAGCATATTTATATTATAAAAAAAAAATTTAATCGCATTAATTTCGGGGGGGGGGGGGATTGATCCCTGCCATCCCCCCCCCCTAGATACGGCCTTGATCATATGTACGTGTATGTATATGGAGATTCTTATTATCACTATATATAATTCAGTCTTTACATACATACTAATAAATAAGAAAGAACTACATATCTTATACCGAACTCATTTTAGAAAATTGTATAAATTTTTCCGTAATCTTTTTAACGATTAAAAAACCCAGACAATACTTCCACTACCAACACACATTTTCACCACCCAATTTGAGTGGTAGTATCCCTATACCAAACCATTTTGAACCGTTTCTTACCAACACCGATGGTCTGGAATCCCACAATTTTGGCCACGATTTAAAAAAGTCAACGGCTTCCAGATTATACAAGTTTTTTTTCGCATCTCATATGTACATTCCCACATTACTTGGTTGACCACTCCTCCACATTTGATATAATCATTCATCTATTTCAAACTATTAAAAGCCATATTAAAACATAAGCTAAATAATCATGAACGCGATAACTCTTACCTGTTCCTTTTTCCAAACAAACGATTTCACGCGAAGCTCTATTCAAAATCCCAGTGAGGGAATAGCTAAATTGATTTCTTATTGTATTAATCTTTTTCACACAAAAATCAACAACTATTGAAAATTATATACATATTTTCTGGTAAACATTTGGCTCTGGTGCTCTTAATTTAGGAATTTCATTCTTAAACCAAGATTTTTTTAGGTTTTTATCTTGTTTCAAGAATACCATTCTTTATTCAAAATTGGGGAAACTTAAATTTCATTTATTTTTCATTAATTTCTGTAATTCTTAATTCAAGTACGACATAGTTTGTTTTTAGCCCGCAACTTTTCTCTGAGTGTATTCTACAAAATAACAAAGCTTCCTCGGATTTTCTATCTTGTTCCGGCAATGATTTAGGTGGAGAATCATGCGGCGGATGCCAAGGGAAAACTGAAAGGCATATTAATACAGATTGGTGGCATATTATTGCGTGGATTTAAAGTGTTGGCGATTGCTGTGAATGAGCATGCGTTGGTGGAGCTTTTTAGTTAAATGAATTCTAGAAGGTCTAACAAAAGGGTCGGCTTTACATTAAAAAACCACAATCCGCGAAAAATTACTTTTTCAGGGGGCTCTAACAGATATGAAAACCGAAATCAAAATTTGCCGGAGGCTTATAGTTCACGAGATATTTGTTGGTAATTTGATGGGCCTATAGATATTACCGGCTGAGGATTATTTTTTAAAGCGCAGCCAAAGGCCGCCAACGGGAAAATTACTGTATAATTATTATTAGATCAAGATTTTTTGATTCAAAATTTTTGTTAGGGAATTCACGTCTTAATTTCAAATTTACATTTAAAAGCTTCTTTCCAAAAGTTTTAATTGTAGTACCATTAGCTGCCGTTAAAAATAAGTCCGAAGAAATTTTACTGTTTTTGAATTTTGAGGAAGGTAAAACTGAAATTTCTGCCCCACTATCAATTAAAAAATTAAGTTTGTTATCTTTATCAAAAATGAATAGGCGACGAGAGAATTTATCACCTACCCCATTACTTGCCGCCGAAGCAATAGGCGAATTTAGTTTCCCTGCGTGGATTGAGCAGAATTGTTTGTAACATATGAGCAAGGTTGTTCACACTTACGTGCCTTGCTACCATATCTATAATGATAATGACATAACCAGTTTCGGGGTGTTGTTCTCCTTTGTGAACGATTTCTACTAGATGACCGAGACCTACGATTATATGTAAAATTTTGAGTAGCTGACTGTCGCATAGCAGAAATTTCAACTGTCAATTTTGAAAAATTTTCGCACATAGTGGAAGTTAATTTAACCAAGTTATCAACTGCTCTTTCTAAATGTGATTCTGATTTATTAACTGTCACAGCACAAACCTCATCCCTGCTCATTACTTCCCACATATCATCCCCAAGTTTAATTAAGCTATTAATGTCGGAATTTGTATAACTAGTAAGGGCGAGATTTATTCCTTTAGGCAATTTTCTAAGCCACAACTTCTTTAAAAGATCTGAATTTATACTAGAACCTGCAGTTAAACTTAGATTTCTATACAATTCAGATGGTTTTTTATCTCTGAAATCTGAATTGTAAAGGACTTGGTCAAGTCTTTTGTTTTCGCTAAGAGAGTAGCGTTCAATCAAAACTTTCTTTAAAAATATATATTTATTCACGGACGGAGGATTTTGAATTACATCTAAAACTGTTACTATAACCTCTTGCGGTAAGGATATAATTAAATATTCATATTTAGTATCATCTACTACTATGCCCTTAGCTGCAAATTGTGCTTCAATGTGTAAGAACCAAGCTTCTGGATGTTCTGTCCAAAAAGTTGGTAGCTTGATTGAAGTGGCCGAAATTTCAGAATTTGTGACTGTGTGTGTTTGATTGTGTGGTGTAGATGTTATATGATTAGTATTATGTGCAGTATCTTGATCAAAAGGATTGCATAAATCTATAAGTGTCGTTGGATCGACAGAAGAACTGCGGACAGGAGAATGCATAAACATTTTGAAAAAGAGGAGTTTACAAATAAGAAAATTTACAAGAATTGAGAATATTTAAACGTAATAAAAAAAAATGTAATAGTTTTAGTAAATATGTATATAAGTAAATAATATATGTATATACCTATTTAATAAACATACATATGTAAATACATATAAAGACAGAAAAATGATACAGCTCACTGCGTATTGTTGACTATGATAGTTCTATTTTCGTTTTTATCAATGCTGCTAAATGTGTTGCTGTGATTGCTGATGTTGTCCACAAATTCTCGTAATGTTGTCGTTAATGTTTCTGTGAGTTTTTGGTTACTTATTACTATTGTTGTTGTTGTTGTAGTGGTTGTTGCTGCACGTTCTTGTTGTTGTATTGGATTATTTTTCTTCAGATTCAGCAGTAGCGTCTTGGTGTTACACTTCTCACCATTTTATACAGAATATTGATGATGATTATTTAGCTTGATTAAAGATTGCGGTTGTATGACAATTTGTGTTACGTCGCTGTGCGCCTGTGTGATCAATCATCTGTATGTGGAATAATGTCGATCGTGATGCTCTCAACTTTGATTATCCGTTTCGATCGTGATCTCAGCTCCAATATCTTGCTAATTTATTGGATATTATTTGTGAGGTTCTTATCTTCTTCGAAAAGAATTGGCAGGATCGCCAAATTGTATAATTATTATTAGATCAAGATTTTTTGATTCAAAATTTTTGTTCTTGATTCTTTGAATATATATTTAATAATAATATTTTAGTCAATAATTTTCATTCTATGAAATTTGATTCAGTACAAACAAAATTGTTAAATAAATTTAATTTCTACAAGTATATAGTATGCAAGTTAAAAACACTACATTACAACACACAAATTACTTTATCAAGGAATATCTCCTCAACTATAAGCGTCCGGCAGATAAGACTTTTGTTTTTCTCGAACAGTGGTTCCTTAATGTAAAGCCGACCCTTTTGGTAAGCAGATTGAAATCTGAGCCAAACTATTATGTATTACTATCGGTTTGTTCGTGTTGAGTGAAATTTTTGTAAATATGTTGGCTGTGTAACCTATTAAAATAACAAAAATGTACATTACATTTGTGTTTATCTAAATAAAAAAAGCAATGAATTCTACAACAAACACTCTGCGTTTTTAAATTGAAAATAGATTTATATTTCATATTAACCTAGTCAACAATGCCGTTTGTTAACCCATCAATAAAAGAGCTTTCACCTAACATTATAACAATTTCAAATTGACATTTTAATGTTGTTTCAAATAATCTTCACTTTGAAATAACTACGATAGCTACGTTAGATCAACCAATAAAACGTTGAATTAAAATTTTAGTTGTTCGTTCATAATGGAATGTGTTTAAATTGTCAATGTCCTGATGCATTATCCACTCACATGATATGTTAAATTGGCAATCGTCACAGTCGTATTAAATATAAATGCGGTTGTTTTCATTGTAATATTTGTAAAATGGGAAAATAACAATTATTATAGTCGATGCAACAATTTTCAAGGTAGGCTGATTATCATGACTGTTTTTTGTTGAGTTGACGTCGTATTTGTTGGATATACGTTGTTTTTTTCCTCAGTGTATGTATGTACATACATACATACATAATTAACTGTCATGCTGGCCCATGTAGTAAATATTAGGGCAAAAACTCCGAAACGGGGAAGGTTTCTGCTGATCTCCAACATGTAAATAAAGTTTTCAGACACTAATATTAACTTACTGTGAACTAAGTGTCATACTAAATGTCCCTTTACCCTTTTTATTTTCTTCTGTTTGGGTTTTTTTTGTGTGGTAGTTGAGCAAACCACTGGGCTGCCTCAATTCTGCGGTTATTATAATCATATAAAATACATAGCGAGCAAAGTCAGCGGACAATTTAATGACCAACATAAATTGTAATATTAAATCGAGCTGTCATGTCGTCGACTCGAGTTGTGAGAAGACGTGGGTCCATACACCGCTTAGTGACACATCTAAGGTTTGTTAAGAAAAAACTTACTGAAATTGGTGATACAACTACACACTATTCTATACTAAGTGTGCGGTGGACAAAGCGCCAGTGTCGCTGGCAACATCAAAAAGGCGCTGAAGTTTGGCAGCTGCAAGAATACACCGGGTTTGTGTAAATGTTTGTTGCAACACTGGCTACTGCTATTACCGCTGAGCCACTTGAACGGCTTGTTGCCGCTATGCCGATCGGTGTTGGAGTTGTTTTTTTTTTTTTGATCATTTGCTTTGACTTTGGCTGCGGTCCCTGTTTTTTTTGGCGGCAGAGAAGTTTTGAAATTTGATGGAGTTAAATGCAATGTCGCGGCGTGGCTTTTGTTCTCCCGCCAACGCCTCAACCTTTGTCGGTTCATTTGAAAGTGAAATAAGTCCAGGAAACGGAGTCATTGTTAAAAGGGATATATGTATATATATATGTACATACAATGGGCTGGTGCGATTTACTAACCTATATCGTGCCATCCAAATTGGGATTCCTCTCATTTTTCTGAGTAGATTGATGGAATTTTATTTTCATGGACCAAGACGGGTTCTTGGAAATGAAAAATGGACACAAATATAACCAGGCCAATATGCAACTGCCTTGACAAATTAATCAGCTGCGCCGGGTTCGATGTTATAACGTCTTACGTTTATTGCTTCTAGTTATCTTCTAATTCTTAAAGTTAACTTAACTTAAAACCTAAGTTGGGGAAGCCTTCGCCGCCGTCGCCACTGCCGTCGGGCTTGCAGCGTAAGTTTTACCCGCTGCCAACGATATTCGGTGATGTCGCTGCCGCTACCGATATTTGGCTACTTATTGATCGCTGACTAAGCGCATCCCACGGTGCGAGGCGTTAACTGCAGTGAATTGACTGTCTCTTCATTAGCCGGTCTTATTTCATCAACGTTCGATTTATTTGGCGTATGCTGACTAAGCGAATCACACGGTTTGAGGTGTTTATTGTTAACCGCGGTGAATTCGCTACCTGTGCAATAAGCCGTATCTTTTTACATCGATATTTGTCGTCAACATAACAGTTGTAGTATTGTCTTAAGCGGATGTTATGCAAACAATATTTATAAAGGAATTCTGCTGACGATTAAACGTTTTGGGTTAACTCCTCCCTTCCTAAGTGAGGGTCGTCCGCGATCCTCTCAGTGATTTTTCGTATGGCAGCTTCCATCGTCTTCTTTGTGCTGAGTCTTTTTCGAATACTGAGAGCCAGCCATGTTATTAACAATACGGTAATTGCCGTTACTACGACGACAAAAGCCGTTGTTTTAAGACTGATTTCTCGTCTCAAGGTATTTATGTGGTTGATGTTCTCCACGTTCATTTCCTGTAGGTAGCTTAGACTCAGGGACTCCAGGTGCCCTACTAGATTTATCTTCTGGGCAGTCGGCGTCCCTGGCGTGCGTTTTATGGCAGCATTTCTGTTCCGGAATTCAGTGCCGTTTATTATCACCTGTTGTTCGAATGTTAACAGGTAGGTGCCTTTAACGGTTCTCGAAATTCCGCTCTCGCCCTTGATTTCGGCCGTATCATTGTTTATTATGATTATCCCGTCATCGATCTCATTGATGCCCTTGTTATGGTTAGCGGTGGCTGAGCAATTTGCTATCTCTCCTGCGACCAGCTGTTTCCCGCAAGTAGTGGTATTTAATATTTGACAAAAAATATCGAATGTTGATTTTTCGCATTTCACGGCGTATGTTTTGCTTCCGCAATCGGCTATAATGTTTGTGTCCCCGAAGTGAAGTACTAGCCCTTGATGCGGCACAGCGAAAAGGCTAATCTTCCTACACACTATCTTAGGTATTGGGTACTTTATAATAAAATACAAATTTTCCTTATTTTGTAAAACCTTAATTCTAGACATTCCGATTATTTCTAATATTGTTACATTGGTTGAGTGCTCGTTGATTATTTTGTTTACATCGGTACCATCTAATATTACTGGGCTAACTACGTTTAGTTTGGCTAAAGCTATTGCATTAATGACAGACTGTAATTCGATTGTCATTATCCTGTTCCTTGCTAGGAGCGTTTCGTATAAATGGCCTGTATCTATTTCCTCCTTTTTGACATTGGTTATAATTTTGTTTATTTTATCTGTAATTTCTAAAATTTTTTGCTGAACATGGGTATTTATCCTATATTGTTTGTTGTTTGAGTCAACGAGCATATCCTGTGTCATCTGTAGTCTCTGGTGGTCGTCGAAATCAGGGGTTCCGGCAATAACCTTCAATGCCGTACCTAGAAAATTTAGACTTCGTGCTTGTCGGTGGTGAATATCGACAGTTCGTAGTAGTGTTTCTATGTGCCCTGTATCCGAGTCTAATAGTGTTCTCATGTGTGACTGAGGGAATAAAGCGATTAGAGATTTCGTCTCATCCTTCATTGTTGCGTACAATGTCAAGTTTGTAAAATGCGTCAGGTAGCCGTAATGTTCCCATACTATTGCTTCTCCGTCCGAAATCGGAATGTAGTTGGCGTTGGTGTAGTCCGTGAGTTTTTCCATCGCGGCGGTCGTCATCATAAATGCCATTGTCATTATCCTACAATTAAAATAAGTATTGATTAATGGGTTAGTCTATCAAGGGGGCCGAAGGTTGTCCTTATGGACTCTCCTCCCCTTTATAAGAACGGTGGTACCCAGGTCCTGTTCAACTATTTCCTCTACATATAAAGCTGAAAGTTTATTGCCTAGTCTTCGATTAGCCCTCACCAGGACCTTGTCACCAGCGTTGTACGTCCTATTTTGACGGTCCTTATTGTGATACTCGCGATCCATAGCCTGCGTTTTTTTGATACGGTTCCGAATTGATTCCGTAATGTTGGCCGTACCGGAATGAAGGATGTCGATTGGTTTCGTGTTGGTTACTGAATGAATGGATTTATTATACTCTATAGTGGCCAACAAAATCAAGTCAACGGTGTCGCTGAGATTTCGTTCGAGTTTCAGACACCTTGCTATCTCTGCCAAAGTGCTGTGGAAACGCTCTACCTGCCCGTTTGAGGTACTGTGGAGCGGGGGAGCATTCACAATTTTTACGTTATTGTAGTTGTGAGTTAAGTGACTTTTCGTTATCGCAGTATATTGTCTTGACGTTAGGGAAAATGTTTATAAGTTGTAAAATTGTTGGTTTCACATCGATTATTGTTCTAGATGAGATTTTCTGTACTATAGCAAATTTTGAAAACTTATCGACACAAGTCAGAAAGTATTTTTGGTCCGTAGAGAAAATATCTACGTGTAATATTTCCCCAGTGGTAGATGGTATCGGTGTTGGTGCGATAACATGCTTTTCTGGGTGTCGGACATATTTTGACTTTGAACAGATCCGGCAATTGGCCGCTACCTCTCTTGCTTTTTTATCCATCTTTGGAAAAAAATATTCGGCCAGGATCTGTTTTACATTCTCTTGTGCCGCCCTATGTGCTCTGTTGTGTTCGGCTACGATAATTTCATGTTGGTCATCTTCGTTAAAGATATCCGCGACCATTTTCTCAGTATGGCGAAATTTCACATTGGGGTAAAGTTCCACGCGTCGGTGTTGGATTTTTGCCAGAACTGGTAGGCTGCAATGAATTGCATTAACCACACCGTCATTAATAACCTCTTGTATTGTTTTTAAAAGCGATTCTACGTCACAAAATGAAATTACATGCCTCGTCTTTGAACTAAAAATAATAAAAGTCTGCTTTGAAGGGCTTTCACCCTCCTGAAGTATTATCTGATTTCTGAAGCAATTCACAGGTTTTCCCACTGTTTCAATGGTGTAGGTAAGCGATTCCTCGCTATGTATGGTTGCGCAGTCAGAACTTGTTTTCATTTCAACTTCCATCATATTCATGTGCCGTCTCGACAACGCGTCGGCGACATGATTTTCTTTCCCTGGTTTATAAAAAATCTTCGCGTTAAAGCTTTCTATGAGAGATTTCCAGCGTTTGATTTTTGCGTTCGGATTTTTATCTGAAACTGCGAATGTCAGAGGTTGGTGGTCGGTGAAAATGTTGAGCTGATTTACCCCATACAAATAATTTCTCAAAGTATTGAGAGCCCAAACAATTGCTAAAAGTTCTCTCTCATTTGTTGCCAAATGTTCTTCCCTATCTCTGAGTGTTCTTGAGATCATGGTTATTGGTTTCTTCTCCTGAGAAAGCACAGCGCCTAGACCTCTAGAAGATGCATCGGTCGTCAGGTCAAATGGCTTAGAGAAGTCAGGATAGGTTAATGTGACGTCTTCCGACACAAGAATTTCCTTAAGTTTGTTGAATGCTTCTACACCCTCTGGTGTTAATTGGACTTTAGTTTTTTTTGACTGGGCGGCACTCGCTTTGCCATTTTCTCCCTTAAGGAGATCAGTGAGTGGTTTTGCTATGCTGGCAAAATCTCTGATAAAACATCTGTAGTAGCTGGCTAATCCCAGGAAGGAGCGAAGTCCTCGAAGTGTTGTTGGCTGCTCATAACATTTTATGCCATTAACCTTTTCGGGGTTCGTTTTAATACCCCCTCTTGATACCACAAAGCCTAAGTAGTCAACTTCAGTTTTAAAAAATTTTTATTTCTCTACTGATACCCTCATGTTGGCCTCACAAAGATTACGTAAAACCCATTCGATATCCCTCAAATGCTCTTCTGCTGTTTTTGAATAGACAATTACGTCGTCGACATAAACATGGCATGTCTTGCCAATCTGCTCCCTCAGGACATCATCGATTGCCCTCTGAAATATACTAGGGCATTTTTAAGCCCAAAAGGCAGTCGGCAAAATTCGTACTTGCCGTTGTTAACGGAGAAGGCAGTTTTTTCCCTGTTTCTCTCCGCTAGCTCAATCTGGTGAAATCCAGATTTTAAATCGAGTGTGGTAAAATATTGTGCGCCCTTTAGGTTTGACAATATAACCACTGCATTCGGCATTGGGTATTTATCCTCTATGGTGACCTCATTCAGTTTCCTAAAGTCAATCACCAGGCGTTTTTTTTTATTTCCTACTTGGTCTACACCCTTCTTCTCGACCACCCAAATCGGATTATTGTAGGGAGACCTAGATGGACGAATGATTCCATTCGCCGATAAATCAGCTATTTCTTTCCTGACAAAGTCACCCAGACTCATAGGGTATGGGTACAGCTTAGAATATACTGGTTCTTCGGTCTTTGTTCGAATTGTAGCAACTATATTCGTATTGAAGGGCAAAGACTCGTTTGGGTCAGCGAAGGCCTTCTTCATACTCTTTATCATTCTACAAAACTGATTTCGGACACTAGAAGGAATTTCTTCTCTTCTTATATCAATGAAATTAACATTCTTACATTCGTGGAACAACAGCTTTTCGTTTCCGAAGTCGTGTCGTATTACTCCACTACTCAAATCTATTTTCGCGTTTACCTGGTTTAGTAGATCCAGGCCGATTATACCGTCGAAAGTTTCTATATTAGGCAATATGAAAAAGTCTGCCCATATACCAAATATTTTGATTCTATACTTTTTATTCACATGGCTATTACCATGAAGTGACTTAACAAGAAAGGGTGTGGATGCCGGAATAATATTCTTTAATTCAGGCAAGGGTTTAATGTAGTTCTTTGACGCGCCTGTGTCTACTAATAATTTCACTTTTTTCCCATGGTGCCCTATTCCTCGCTCGATCCACGGGAGCAAGGACGTCCCCCTAAAAAATTGAGTTGCTCTTCCTCGAGGTCCTCGGTTGCCTCTTCGGCCTCCTTGTAATAGGCGGTCTCTTCACTCTCCTGGCTTAATTTGTTTACTCTTTGCATTTTTGGACCAATACTCCTACCTGATTCGGCTTGTCGTTTAGCAATTTGCTGTTTTCCGTTAAAGCTAGGGCCCTGATTTATGTTGCTTCGATATTGTTGCTGGCCCTGGTTTATTTTTTGCGATTGACGCCAGTTGGTATTCTGGCGCAGCCGCGATTCTGATGGGTCTATGTCCATTGGTGTTGGTTGATCCTGTTGATCGTTTGTGTTACTATCCCTTTTCGGTTGTCTATTAGAAAAATGTGGGTTCTTTTGTGGTACTCGAGTTCTTTGTACCGAGGTACTGTCACCGATTCTCTTGAATTTGTTAGGGTCTTCGTTAGACGCCGCGAAGCTTGTAGCGAACGCGTATCGTTCCCTATTCGACTCGACCTCTTGTGCTAAGGCTAGAGCACTTGGCAAATCGTCTGGTCGAGACGCGAAAATAATGTCGCACAAAGGTCTTTTCAGACCCGAAATAAATACCCTCAATGCGTCTGCCCGATACTTTGCGCAAATTGATTCAGCAATGGAACCGTCGTGGGTCATAATAGTTTTATTTGTGAGGAGAGTTAATTTCTTCTCCACCTCATCGAAGTATTTTAGAACCGAAAGGTTGCCCTGACGAAGGGTAGAAAGCTCCTGTTCTATAAGGTATATCGGTCGCTTGTCCGCGTATGTGAAGTCCAGTCTCGCAATAATTGCGTCGAAATTAAGAACTGTATTGAACGAGGCCAATACGGCATCAGCGGATCCTTTCAGTTTGTTTCTAATTATCCCTACAGCTTGGTAATGCCTCGAGCTACCCCGATATTCCCGAAATACCTCATACGCTGTGTGGGCGGCTTGGCGCCATGAAACGTAAGTGCTGATTTGTCCATCGAACTCCGGCAAAGATTTCACTAGATCTAAAGGCCCTTCACATTTAACCCCTGGTATGATTTTCACCGGCTCAAAAGTTTGTGGTTTTTTCACCGTTTTTGTACTCATAACCTGTTCTGTAAGTCGGGCTATTTTCTGTTCGAAAGCTTCTTGCTGTTGTTTCAGTGCGGCAGCGACAGCAGCCTGCACTAAAATCGTTATTTGGTTCGCATCCATTGTGTTCCTTGTCCCTGAAACCTGCAAGTTACTTATTCTGTCTAACAGCTCTTCTAAACTGTTGTCAGTATTACTCATCAAACTGTTATAAAATGGGAAATAATAGCCTAGCTGAGACTCAAAACACTAGTTGATTTTTATTTAAGTTCCTCACTATCACTTTTTTTTTTTATCTCTTTCTACTAAAGCACTATTATATTTAGATTTAATCTTCTACACAGTCACTTTCTTTATTATGTTTTTTTTCGAGCACTCAACTTACAATTTTAAGGTTTTCCATTCCATATTGTTATTTAAGTATATTATGTTATGTTAAGTATATTATCTCCGTGATCCTTCTGCGGGTGGGTATCTCATCGGTTGGGCGCCACTTATTCTACGATGCCTTCCTGCCTTGACAAATTAATCAGCTGCGCCGGGTTCGATGTTATAACGTCTTACGTTTATTGCTTCTAGTTATCTTCTAATTCTTAAAGTTAACTTAACTTAAAACCTAAGTTGGGGAAGCCTTCGCCGCCGTCGCCACTGCCGTCGGGCTTGCAGCGTAAGTTTTACCCGCTGCCAACGATATTCGGTGATGTCGCTGCCGCTACCGATATTTGGCTACTTATTGATCGCTGACTAAGCGCATCCCACGGTGCGAGGCGTTAACTGCAGTGAATTGACTGTCTCTTCATTAGCCGGTCTTATTTCATCAACGTTCGATTTATTTGGCGTATGCTGACTAAGCGAATCACACGGTTTGAGGTGTTTATTGTTAACCGCGGTGAATTCGCTACCTGTGCAATAAGCCGTATCTTTTTAATAATAATAATAATAATACCCAACGGTTTACCCTCCATATCCCGCCCGACCGACGCGAGGGGCGCCAATCCGCATGACGCACGGATATGTTTTTTTTGTTTTTTTTTTTTTTGTGCCGAGTCGTACAGGAAGGGGTTTGTTAGGTGTCGAGATCTAAAACTATTCAGCTACAGAACAAAATTCATCAGCTGATTGTATATCATTTATTAAGTGAGGCTAGAACTATTTGTTTTATAATAAAAAGCGAGTCTGAAGTGTCAAACGTGCTGGAGTGATTATTAAAGTCATGGCATAAGCGGCGGAATGGTTCATTTAATTCGAAATTTGTTTTGCAAGGTTTCACAAATAGTGGCTTGAAATGCCTCGATACTCTACATGGAACGTTAAAATATAACTCACTTAGAAGGCATGGGCTATTTATAAGTCCAGTGATTAATTTAACCATAAAAACTATACCAAGCATCTCTCTACGACTAGAAAGTGAAGGCAAATTAATGAGTTTTAAACGAGAAGTGTAAGGTGGAAGAATGTAATCTGAGTCCCAACGAAAGTTCCGCAAAGCAAAAAGCAGGAACTGCTTTTGGACAGATTCTATTTTATCTGAAAAACACTGGTAGTGGGGATTCCAAATAATAGATGCGTATTCCAAGATAGGTCTAACTAAGCTTGTAAATAGAGCTTTTGTGACGTAAGGATCATTGAACTCCTTAGACCATCGCTTTATAAATGCAAAGACAGCTTTAGCTTTGTTGACAGTGGAGTTTATATGGAGGTTAAAGGTGAGTTTGGAGTCCATTGTGACGCCAAGATCGATAAAATTAGTTACCTGATCTAGATTATGCTGTGATATTTTATAAGAAGCTGGTTGTACTGTTCTACGAGAAAAGCACATAACTTTACATTTTTTTAAGTTTAGCGGCATGTAGTTTGCTTTACATCAATGAACAAGGTTGTTAAGATCTGCTTGTAAGAAAGATCTATCTTCTATAGAGGAAAATGATTTAAATAGTTTTACATCATCAGCATATAATAAGATCTTAGAATGTTTTATTACAGACGAAATATCATCAATGAATAGCAGGAACAGAATTGGCCCAAGGTGGCTTCCTTGGGGAACGCCCGAAGGAACGAAAATGACATCGGAAGAACAATTTTTGAAAATAACTTTTTGAGTTCTACCATGTAGGTATGAAGATATCCATCGAATAAAACTGGGTTGAAGACCTATTAGACCTAGTTTACGGATGAGCAATGAATGACATACTTTGTCAAAAGCTTTACTAAAATCCGTGTAAATTACATCTGTGTGAGCATTTTCTCTAAATCCATTTGAAACATAAGTTGTGAACTGCAATAAATTAGTTGTGGTAGATTTTCCAGTAGAAAACCCATGTTGAGATGGCGATATTGATGAGGAAATAGAGTACTTCAGATAATTAACAATGATTGCTTCAAATACTTTTGGAACCGCTGACAGCTTGGCTATGCCTCGATAATTTTCAATAGAAGACCTACTGCCATTTTTGTGTAGGGGTATTATAAAAGATTCCTTCCAAACTAATGGGAAAACACCTTTTTTTAGAGACAAGTTAAATAAGGATGTTAGGGGCTTGTAAATATTTACAGCACACTTTTTAAGAAAGCAAGCCGGAATGAAATCCGGTCCAGATCTAAATGAATCTTTTAAGGTTTTTAATGAATTTAAGACTACTTCCGGAGATATAACTGAGACATGAGTTAAATTGGATGGGGTAAGTCTAAACGGATAATCACTACTTTTAGGAGAGTCCATAGAATAATTCGAACTAAAAAATTTTGCGAACATGTTAGCAATAAGTTGGCTATCAGAAGACGCAGTGTTATTATAATTCATGGCGGACGGAAAACTATGAACTCTACGTTTTGAGTTGACGAAGTTATAGAATGATTTGGGATCGTGAACCAGTTTTTTCTTCATTTTGCATAAGTAGGATTTGTAACATTTTTTGTTTAATGCCATGTATCTATGCCGCAAGACTGAGTACTTGACGTAATCTCTATGAAGACCAGATTTTTTGTATAGCTTAAAAAAGCGTGACTTTTTATTTTTTAATTTTTTAAGCTCTTTGGTGAACCATAACTGTGTTTGTTCTTCATTGACCCTGCGTTTAGGAACATACTTTAGAAATAGGTTATAGATGGTGTTATTGAAATGTTCAACACAAAGGTCAATATCATCTACATAGTTTGGCCAGGGAAAGCGCGACAACTCTTTATTTATTTTCTTGAAGTTCGCCTTTGCAAAAACAAATTGATCACTAGAACTGAAATAATTTTTAGTTCCATTTTCGTTAATAACTTCATAAGAGAACTCAATAGCAGGATGATAAACATCCTCCGGAAGAACTAGAGGGTCACACCGATTTAGGGAGAAGTTCGGATATTTGTCGTCAACATAACAGTTGTAGTATTGTCTTAAGCGGATGTTATGCAAACAATATTTATAAAGGAATTCTGCTGACGATTAAACGTTTTGGGTTAACTTGCACATCAAATTAAATCAAAATTTTATGCTCAATCCAGATATGAAATCAGAATTAAAATTGGATGAGTCGTAATATCCAGATTTCCGGTTTTGGAGGCTTTATGGGAAAACTAGAATGCACTGTTTTTTTTATTTAGCACAAAATCATGGTACGTGATCTCTATATTATACAGGTAGTTAGCGTTATTATAAGAAAAGTTTTCTTTTAGCTTAAAACATCAAAGAGGCGCCATTTTCCAAATTACAGTAGAATCGCACAAAAGTTAACCAAATTGTCCCAAGGGCTTTTAACTTTTCCGATATAATAACTTTTCCAGGTGGTTTTTAAATTTTATAGAATACGGTAATAAACATAATTTTTGGGATATAATAAGTATATCAAATTTATTTGAATATCTCAGTTTTAATCATTACAAAGCAGGAACTTAGATTTAATTTACATACATAAAATTTGCTAGCCATCCATCACTTGCATACAAATTTTTCCAGGGTACATTTTGGCAAATTCAAGCTTAGCTCTTGATTTTAAAATTGGACCACGAATTGTATAATTGCGTTGCCTTTGGTTCAAAAACCATTTATACAACCTTGCCTCGAGAACGGGATATTCCGACTTGTGCAAAGTTTTCTTGGTTGCCAATTCCTGTGTGCTTGCCACTGCCTCCAAAATTTCATATCTTTTATTCTTTATATTTGAGATGGCCACTTTAGATACACTATAATCTAATGCCAAGCGGTTTCCGTTAATACCTTCATCAAATTTTCTTAAAATATCAGCTTTTTGATGTAAATTCAATCTAATTTGCGATGGTTTATTCCGCTTTGTTGCCATTTTTAACACACAAACTATGTTTACACCACTCAATAGTTCAAACGACTAACTATATTTGTACGTCGCGACACCAACAATAATTTTTTACACAGAAATTCGGAGAATGCACGCAAATTCCGGGAATACATAGAAACAAGGCGAATGAGCTTGTTTTTGCTGAGAAATAAACGGTTGGATTTGAAAAAAAAAATTGATAAGCTCAGAAAAGTTAACCAAGAGTTAACTTTTTAGAGCCGTACGTGGACGCTCAAATTTGGTTAACTTACTCGAAGGTTTAACTTTCTCGCGAGTTAACTTTTGTGCGATTCTACTGTACAATGATTAATCATACACTCGCATTCAACATTTATCTACTGGAAAATCCCACACGAATATTAACCCCTCAATCCCATAAAATTAAATTAAATTAAATTATAGGTATGGAGCTACTACAGAACGCACAAAGATACATTAAAAGCCCATCAACAAAAAATCAATCTCAAACCGTTTCCGTTCCACATAAAAATGATAAATTGCCAATGAAAACATAAACAATATAAAAATTTATTACTTTGACGTCAGCGGCACAATAATTCATTTGCGAGTTACGAATCACCGAAATACACACATACTTATACATCCATCCATGTGCACATACCTAAACCCGTAGGTATATGCCAAGCATAAATCGTACTACGAACACACAAATCAACTTAACCGAAAGGTCAACAGGCAACAGACCAACAGAAATTTCTCATTTTAGCCAATGCTACTGTCTTGCGGCGAAATCTCCCAGTCAACCGTATAAGATTTAAGCTCTTGCAGCGAGCAGACTTACGTATATACATACATACATACTCGCACATAAGTATCTACGTATACACACTCAAATATTTATTGTTGTACAACATATAATCCCTTTATAAACTTATCGACATGGCAAATGATTAATGTCAACAAATTTAGCATCGTTAGCCAAAACGAGGGCTGCTGTAGCGGCAGAAACAAAAAACAAAATCGAAAAGATATTTGACAAGTCGTTTTAGTAAGAACAGAAGTCACAACAGAAACTTCGTAGGCAACCGTTTGGAGGAATACACCGGAATGCGTACAGATAGCTGGCCATTTCGTGGAACATCACCGTGTTAAAAACACCAGTTGCTGGAAGCTGCCAGGCAACCGCATTTTAGTTACAATGCGCGCACTTAACAACAAAGCGAAACATTAGAAATAGGTAAGAGTGGTATGTTGTTTAAGTATCTTAGAGGAATTTTCAGGTCGATGTTTTGAGCTACAGAAATAACCCCATAACGACGAGGTTATAGAAATTGCAACGATTCGTATATTTTTGTGGGTTGTCACGCCTCCTTCTGGTACTTTTAAAAAATCATCATCAGTTTATGTTAATAAAAGGTGTACAAAAAGCATGGTATTTAACCAGTGCACTATGGTTCAAAATTCAGTTTTTGAGGAATAAAATAGTTACAGTTAAGATATCGGTCTAAAACTTTTCGCTGCTGCTGCCATACATAGGGGAAACTGTAAATTTATGTTGAATTTCAAATAGAGATAAAAGTTTACTTTTCTAAAGGTTTCCGATACGCTGAATCTGAATCTGAAGTCAGATTTTCGATGCTACGTGTAGTTTTAGAGATATTGCTATTTTAAGTTTATTAACTTTGCGATAGGAAATTTTAAAGTTTTTTATTTTTTTTTAGCAAGTTAGTGAAATTAAAATAAAAATATCTCAGGTAATAAAGAAGATATCCGAAAAAGTGTAACGTTATTTTCAAGGGAAATTATTAGGTTTTTAAACCCTATATATAAATGAGTTTTATATTTTTATTATTATCAATACAAAATTGTAAAGTATCGCCATTTTCGAAGTTTACTTTGCTCTGAAAAAAGTGAAATTGTAGCCTCGCTTGCAGACTCCCGCAGATAAAATAACATTTGCCTTAAAGAGGAAACTATTAGCTGTAACTAAATATATAATTTGTATTGATTCCATTTGATCCAACTTATTTATATTCTATTTAACACAGAACAAACTCACAAAAATCAAAACACAACACGGCTTATTTAAACTCAAAAATACATTAACGATTATTATTGTTTCAGAAAAAAGTTTGTTGTTCTTGATATTACAAACCTTTATTAATATTTTCCGTTTTATAAACACACTTTATTCAAATTCGTTAGCTTTTTATCACCACTTGAGATTTTTATATAATTTGAGTAAAATCATTTTTACGAATACAAAAATCAAAACCAAGACTTTGAAAGCTTTCTGACAAACAAGTGATAGCCAGCTGACATTATTTTTTATATTTTTTATTTACTTCAGTAATGTGTAATAAAAGGTAATTATTTTTTTTGGGAAAATCAAAAGTCGATAATTGGGTTTAATTCCTCAATATTTCGATTTTGAACCATAGTGCAGTGAACAAATACAAATCTACAAATTTAGCTAATACTATTCAAAGTAATTTTAATTCATTTATATCTTTTGTTTATTTGATTATTATACAAATGCCGTCACAAGAGCACACGCACATACATACTTATGTTGGTGAAGCGGCAAGCGGTCGATGTCATCTTATATCCGAAGATTAATGTTTGTCCTCATTTCCCATTGTCTTTTGTGGGTTATTTATAACGCCAGAGTTAAGCAAAAGTTATGAGTTGGGCCACCACATATGTATAGACGAAGACAAACCATTTTTTTCTTTGGTAGTAAACTCTAATGGCCATCAGTTACCAAAATGTTCACACACACATCAACATCTTTTTGAGCTTCATAAAAATTTACTGACTAGTCACTAGTCAGTCTCTAACTATTCTGGTTAATGGACTAAGATGTTGCTGACTAGTTTCGTTTCAGACATTAAACTAATGGTCGGAAAAGTTGTGAGAGAGATTGTGTCAGAGAGCCCAGAGTGATTTCCGCTCATTGGTTTGCATAAATGTATGTGTGAGTCGACTCCGCACAAAAGTGCATTGACCTTCCTATGTCTGCATTAGACCAGAGGTCGCTAAAATTGTAAGATAGATTGTGTTGCAGAGTACCTTACGCTCCTTTGGTTAAAATGTATGTAATATAAAGATTTTGACGTCTACAATAGATTCTTTTAATGGCAACTTTTCTTTTATTGTTATACTCAGCTGCAAACTCGGGGACAGTGGCGTAGTAACGGGGGGGGGGGGGGCTTTCAGGAAAAAATCAATGAGAATAGTAATTTTTCGAAATTGGTAATTCGAAATTTAGCGCTTTTTCACGAAGTATTACTTATAATTCTAGCGTTTGTTGAGCCGTAGGAAAGTGCAAGAACCGCAGGAATTTTACCACAATTTACATTCTTTGTACTTATATTCGCTCTTTTGTGGTAAAATTCCTACGGTTCCTGCACTTCCCTACGGCTCAACAAACGCTACAATTATTATACGGTATTGCTGTTATTAACATGCTAATAACAGAAAAGTAACGCCAATTATTTAAATTTCAAGTTTTCTTTCAATTACTTATCATCTTAATCAAATAATATTAGTATAAACTACAATGGGAATAAATATGCAATGTATAAGAGTATCTGAACTTGAGATTTTACTTAATGCCTGTCAAAATGGAATATTAAAAAACTAAATTATATAAGACAAGTAAGGAAGCCTAAGTTCGAGTGGAATCGAACATTAGATACTCAGCTGTATGCTTTCATTGTTTGTTTGCGTTTGATGGAAACACGGCGTATTTTACATAAAGCGAGTGCCGCATAAAGTGGGCGTAGCCACGCCCATTTTCAACATTTGTATCAGTCATCCAACTAAGCATATGAATATTATTCTTTGTGCAAAATTTCATTCCTTTTTCATTTCTAGTTACAAAGATGTCACGTTACAAATTCCCAAAGGGTGTTC
The DNA here is from genome assembly GCA_960531455.1 of Urophora cardui. NCBI lineage: Eukaryota > Metazoa > Arthropoda > Insecta > Diptera > Tephritidae > Urophora > Urophora cardui. The sequence goes on from OY482674.1 coordinate 97,428,827, forward strand.
CAGAAATATCTTTGTTAAAAAGTAGGCGTGGTCATAAACCGATTTCAATAAATTTTTGCGTGTCTATTAACACAAGTTGTAAAAGTGTATAAACCAAGTTTCGTTATAATATCTCAATTATTTGTCGAGTTATAGGCTAAGAAATCTCGTATATTCCTTTGTCTAAAAAGAGGCGGTGCCACGCTCATTTTCCAAAATTTTTGTGTTTTTCGTTTTACGTCTGCAGTTGGACTCCTGCTATAAAATTTCAATGATATATCTTTATATTTGACAGAGATATCGCTTAAAATGTTTTTATTAGGTCACTTTATAATACACATATATGAAAGTGGGCGTGGCCGTCAACCGATTTTAACTGTTTTCCGTCCAAACGTTTGCCTAAGTAAGCAAATCACGCGTACCAAATTTCATCGATATATCTTCAACGGTTTCTGAGTTATGACTCATAAAACTTTCAATGTTTGCCCCTTAATAAGTGGGCGTGGCACCGCCCATTTTCCAAAATTTTTGTGTTTTTTGTTTTATGTCCATAGTTGGACTCATGCGACAAAATTTCAATGATAGATCTTTACATTTGACAGAGATATCGCTTAAAATGTTTTTATTAGGCCACTTTATAATACACATATACAAAAGTGGGCGTGGCCGTCAACCGATTTTAACTATTTTCCGTCCAAACGTTTGCCTAAGTAAGCAAATCACGCATACCAAATTTCATCGATATATCTTCAACGGTTTCTGAGTTATGACTCATAAAACTTTCAAGGTTTGGCCCTTAAAAAGTGGGTGTGGCACCGCCCATTTTCCAAAATTCCATCAAATTTCTTCTTAGGGGCCTGAGCTCAACACGTGGGTAAAATTTCATCACTCTAGCTATATTAGTGGCTGAGATACCAAATTTCCGATTTCTTCTATATAGGAAAAGTGGGCGTGGTCATGGTCCGATTTCGCCCATTTTCAATACCAACCGTCCCAGTGTCGATACCAACTTGCATTTCAAATTTCATCAAAATATCTCAATTTTTGCGCGAGTTAGAGTATTTACAGACGGACAGACGGACGGACAGACGGACAGACGGACGGACAGACGGACGGACGGACATGGCTCAATCGATTTCTCTTTTCACCCTGATCATTTTGATATATATAAGTCTATATCTATCTCGATTATTTCATTCTGTTACAATCCACCGTTATGTGATTAAAACTATAATACTCTGTGTACTAGTACAGCTGAGTATAAAAATTATTATTTATAACCGTAGCACATAGGTAGAAATATTTTATTGTGTAAATCTATTCCAAATTGCTTGTTTAATGCAAAATTTTAACAATTTGTGTTAAAAGTAGAGCTCTCGATTTTTTTTTTGAACATTTTCGAGTTGCCCGAACAGTTGTTGTTCAAATGCTCGAAGAGTTGTTTGTTTGTTTATTACCCGTATGTTTGTATGGGCATTTGAACAATTCGGGTATTTTGAAGTTTGTTTTTTTCTTTTGTTTATTATTATTTTTTTTCTTTAGACATATGTAGTTTTTTTATTTTTGTTTTTCCGATACACATTTTTTTTTGTTTGTAAGCTCGAATGCTCGAATGTTTGTACGGGCATTTGAACAACAAACGGGCTTCAAACAAAAACGATCAGATCGAATTGCTCGATACCCGGGTATCTAGGGCTCTAGTTAAAAGTCGATTTTATTGAAAAATATATACAGTGACTCAAAAAAAAATCATACGCCAGAGTTTTTAAATTTATTTCAAACAGTTCTGTCGAAAATTTGACTCTCTTATTTTCGTTTAAAAATGTAAAAAATTTTTCAATAAAAATCGCCTTAAGCAGGATTTCTAAGCTTATGGAAAAATCCGAAAAATCGTAGAAATTTCTAAAAGTGGATTAAAATTTCAAAGCGCGGCCAGAATTTATAGAAGATTTTCAGGAGATTTCTAAGTGTACTGTTATGTAGCCAACCAATTTTAGTGTAAAAAGTGCTATTCTCAATGCTGTAAAAATTTCCGTCGAGTTTAATAATTTTTTTCTGTAGGGTGTTTGCGTTATATGTACGTGAGACCGTTCCAATTAAAATTTCCGAAAAGCCAATGAAATTTTTCAAAAAGTTGAATGCTGCATATTATTATATTACAATTGAATGAGCTGCAAAATTGCATACTCAAAAATCTTCTAAAAAATGTAGCTTTATAATTCTTAGCCCCTTTTTATGATAAGTATTTCCTTAACTTTGAAGAATTGGAAATACTAAAAATACTGCCTAAAAAGTTAACAATAATCGCTGCTAAATATCTGGGTTACTTTCGAGCATCACCTACATTAACCAAGATATGCGTTAGAAATATAAACATTAAAATTAAATATAAAGCACAAAAAGAAAATTATTGTAGGTACATATGAAAAACCCTGTATCTAGTAGTGAAGTGCGGCTTTGTGCGACGTAATTTTTTTGTCGGCTAACTAATAATTGTACTAGATATCATGTCCGAGGGTTAATTTGACTGAGTCTGACAGAGCAATATAACAAAACCAATTTTTAACATGAAAAAGAGTGATAATTTTTTTTTAAATATCCCAACTTTAAAAGCTTAAAACTATAAACTTAGAGTTATTGGAAACCAAGGATATTATTGAAAAGTGTTAATAATTACTTGAACCTTTAGGATTCATCACGATTACTTAATAATAATAATAATAATAATAATAATAAACCCAACGGTTACCCTCCACCCGCCCCCCTACCGCACGAGGGGCGCATCCACATGACGTGCGGATTTTTTAAATTTAAATTTAAATTTAGCCAAGGTGTTGAGTGGGAGGAGTTTATTCAACGTCGAGGTCTTACACTACTCAGCTACAGAAAATAAATTCATTAAGCTGGTTGTATGTATATACATAATATAATAATATAGAAGAAAGAACTTACAATTAAAATAATAGTACAAATAAAGTAAATATTGATATACGTAGTAATAAGTGTATCAAGTAAGGTATCTGTTGTCACTTGTTAAGAGCGAACAACAGGGATCTTCTTATTTGCAAAATAGATTCTGAAATATCAAAATTAGTATAATAAGAATTGAAACTTTTACATAAGCAACGGAATGGTTCATGTAATTCAAAATTTGTTCTACACTGCTTTAAGACGATTGGTTGAAAATATCTTGATGGGCGAGTAGGAACATTTAAGTTTACCTCGGTTAGAAGAGATGGGCTGTCAACTGATCCCTTTAACAGTTTAACTAGGAATACGACGCCTAACATCTCCCTGCGGCTTGATAATGTTGGAAGATTAATAAGCTTCAGCCGACTAGTGTACGGGGGAAGATTGCACCGAGGGTCCCAGTGCAAATCTCTTAACGCAAAAAGTAAGAACTGTTTTTGTACTGATTCGAGTCGATCAGAATGAACTTGATATTGCGGACTCCATATTATAGAGGCATATTCTAGTATTGGTCTCACTAACGTTGTAAAAAGGGTTTTAGTTATATATGGGTCTCTAAATTCCTTAGACCAACGCTTTACAAATCCCAAGACACTTTTAGCTTTATTTACTGTGACGTTTATATGCAAATTGAAGTTAAGTTTACAATCGAATCTGACTCCTAGGTCGACAAAATCATAAACCTGTTCCAAACTATAGTTATTAATTGTGCAAGTTGCTGGTTGTATATTCTTCCGCGAAAAGCACATAAATTTACATTTATTAAGATTAAGTGGCATAAGATTATAATTGCACCAAGTAGCAAAAGAATTTAAATCAGTTTGGAGCGCAGATCTTTCTTCCAAAGAAGAGTAAGACTTGAAAAGTTTCACATCATCGGCATACATAAGAATTTTTGAGTTGTTAATAGCATAAGAAATGTCATTTATAAATAATAAGAACAGAGTCGGACCGAGATGGCTCCCTTGTGTAACTCCAGAAGATACATCAATGACGTTGGAAAAAGCATTTTTGAAAACTACCCTTTGTGTTCTATTTGAAATATAAGAAGCAATCAATTTTAAAAGAATAGGTTGAAAGCCAAGCAGATCAAGTTCGAAAGTTGTAACGGAGTTTACATTAATTTCTTCCGATGGTATTGAAGAATGCACGGCGAGCAGTACACCTCCGCCAACTCTGTCTAGACGATCATTTCTGTACACTTGATATACGTTACTAAAAATTTCAGAATTAAAAGTGTGTGGTTTGAGCCATGTTTCCGTAAAATAAACAACATGGAAATTACAGTCAAAGGATTTTAAGTATAAGTCAGTTAATTTAGTATTTAAGCCTCTCACATTCTGATAGTAAATTTTTAAATCAGATTTAGATTTTAGTTTTTTGAAACAGTATTAGGAACAGAAATTGTAGGTAAATTTTTGTTACGTGATCTTGGCCTGTGTTCAAATTCACGGGACGGCCAAAAGGACGTGTTCAAAAGAGTGTCAAAGTCTACCAAAGAAACATCTATTTTAAATGATGCAACATTTCTATTGTAGCCGAATTTAAATTTATTAATAGTTATATCATCCGTTTTAATTTTCGATGATATGTAAAATTTCAAGTCATCCTCGGTATTATTGATATCGAATCTCGATACAAAAACAGATTTTTTAATTGGGACAACAACCAACTCTTTGGGCTTGGATTTTGGCTCCAAAGAACAATCCTTCGGATCAGACTCCTTCCGGGAATTAAGAGAAGAAGCTGGTGCATGCTTAGAAGAGCAAGGTCCATGCTTAGAAGAGCAAGGTCCGTCTTCCGCAGGTTTTGGTGAAGCCAAATCGATTAGCTCCACTGAATTTTGAACCAAATCGACCTGCAGGCTTTGTAACACCACTTCACCGCCCCGTGAAATGGATTCCTTCGGACTTTGTCGGTTCACTTTAGAAGACGGACCTGAAGCAGGCTTATCCAAGCACTTGAAGGATTTAAAAATGTCTTCATATTGCCTAAATTTATCGTTTAGAGCACTCAGTTCTCTACCAATTTCTGAAAATCCGTTCCTGGTTTGCCTGAAGAATTTGAACAGATCAACTTCGGTTGATCTGCACTTCACACAAGACCATCTCAGACCTTTCTTGTCGTTAACAGCGTCAAGAACTCTCCCTGTCAAGCCAGCACATTTCATATGGGCAGGCCCATCGCAAAGCCAGCATGACACGAAGCGTTCGGAGTCGCTTTTCAGTGGACAGTTTTCATAAATACAAGGCATAGTACCAATAAAATATAAAAAAGAATAAAATAAAAACAAATATAAATATAAATATAAATATAAATATAAATATAAATATAAATATAAATATAAATATAAATATAAATATAAATATAAATATAAATATAAATATAAATATAAATATAAATATAAATATAAATATAAATATAAATATAAATATAAATATAAATATAAATATAAATATAAATATAAATAATAATTAAAAATAATAATAATAATAATAATAATAATAATAATAATAATAATAATAATAATAATAATAATAATAATAATAATAATAATAATAATAATATTAATAATAATAATAATAAAAGCAAATATAAATATAAATACGAATTAAAAAAGAAATTAACAATATTTAAAATTATAAAAAGTATGTATGTTTGTGTGTACCTATGTATAATAAATGGGAAAGGAAAGGTTAAGTATAATAACGAAAGTTTGAATAGCAATCAAATAACAGTTTAAAAGCAACTTTGAGCAGTTTAAGAGCCACTGTATGACGCTTAATAAACACGGCAACAGCTGTGACAACAAAGAAAGAAAGAAAGAGAGGACAATGAAGTGATGAAAAAAGAGCAGTGCAAATAAGTGCGCGCACAAATTTATAAAATAACAAAAAAGTTAGCCACTCAACTGCAACAACAACACAATGCAAATTGCCTTGGCAGTAAAATTTATATTAATTTTAAAATTAAAACATAAATATTTGTATGTATTAAGTTAAGCAATTAAATTTTTAATTTTGGCACACTATTTAAACACTTAATTTCCAATAATAAAACAAGGAATATAATTATTATGATTTTTAAAAGAACAAAATCACAGAGAGAACAAATAATCGACTTCACAGCTTGACGTTGCCGAATGCAACGGTTTAATGGTTTAATAATAATGGTTAATGGTTTAAATAATAAATATTCAAGTTGAAACTAGCACTTAAAAATATGTAAGAAAAAAACAAAAAAATTAACTTCAGATATGCTAAGTTACGACCATCTGGGGCAAGTGCAGAGTATGGGGTCGGGAAAAAAGCGACGATTTATTGTTCCCCATTCTATTTCCAATATGTGGGTATGTTTTTTTCTGTAATTGTAACAATTTTACAAAATTCAATTTTGGGCGCATAAAACTTGAAAATCTACCTATGCGCGTAGATTTCCAGAAGAGAATATGAGACTTACTTTTGAAGTATAGTTAAAGGCCCTTGGCAACTGACAATCTGGCATGTCAAGTAGTGTGTATATGTGAGTTTTTTGTGTGTGTTAGTGCAATCGGCAGTCGTCGTGCTACACGTTCTTGTTCGGGCTCGCGTTGATGAGAATCAAATCTTTTAGATATTTGCGTCAATCACCCGCCACTCACACATATGTATACACTTCTTAACATTCCAGATTTTAAGTGGCCAAGGGCCTTAAGAGTTTGATATATGTATTATAAGCGATATTTGTGTACTAAAATGTTAAATTATAGTCTGAAAAAATTACATTTCGCTAGCTTAGAGTGCAAACTGTGTAAGTCCACTTTTATGAAAAAGTGTATTTTTATGTAGAACGCTAGAAAAATCAAATACGCACCGCGCTAAACAAGTCTGAGATACTTGTCATATTTCTACTCGTTGTTATTCAGTGATACGCAAATTGTGTAAGTCCAAAAAGCGAAAAAAATTGTGTAAGTCCAAAATATTTATATGAACAGAAATTTTTTTTCATTTCGATTTTTTTTTTTTTTTTTTGTTTTTTGTCTCTCCTACAAAGTTTTAATAAAGGACTTACACAATTTGCATTCTAAGCTAGCGACTTTTATCATTTGTAAAAAAATTGTAGTTTTTTTTTTTTGGTAATTTTAATTTTGGTAAATTTTTATATTGGCTGTGACCCTCCCCCCCCCGAAAAATTCTCTAGCTACGCCACTGCTCAGGGACACAAATTCAAAGCAACTAGCCAATTTCATCCAACTAAAATTAAAAATTAACAAAATTTTGGTGGGAGGGATTCGAGAAGTAGCTGTAGGTAACTAGCGATAAACTTGTCAGATGTAGTCAATCATTGGGCTAGTGTCATGCACCTACACCAGCTTATTTTGCTACGATAATTGTTCGTTTTGACGATCGCCCTGCAGAGTCACAAAATCTAGCCCAAAACCAGAAACATTTCATATAAAATAATTGGTCTAATTAACATTGTGATGTCCTAGGAGAGGACCAGTACTGGTATGTGGTCCTGTCCTAGGACATCGCAATGTTAATTTAACCAATTTTTTATACGAAATGTTGCAGCTTTGGGACTACTTTATTGCGACTAGCGACTGGTTCATACATGCGTGTATGGACTGGTTCCATTTCAGCGGGGTATATACAGATATATGAATGCTTGAACTAAAAATCAGAACTAACGCTTGCTTTCATGCTAATTTTTGCACTACATTGCAATCCAATATATACATACATATGTATATAACTAACGATATAACTAACGATAACTAACGATAATTTGTTGATAAACGATGGGTGTGCTCGTTTTCATTATAATTCGATGTTAATTGCACTGCTGCACTTCAACTCTCAGCAATGAAACGGAATAACAGTGTAGAAATGCAATAATCATAAACATTAATCAAAGCAAATAATTATGCAAATTAAAATATGAGTATATGAATGTAGATATTCGTTAATTCATACCAGGGTTTGAAATTGCTTAGCTACTTTTGCTGCATTTGCTATTGCTTTGCTTTTGCTAACGAAAAGTAAATTAGCAAACTCGGCCAGCAAACAAACCAGAATGCATGTATTAAATTTTAATTAAATTTGGAATTATTAAATTCGAATAAAAATTTAACAAAGATGATAAATTACATAAACAATTGCAAATACATATGTACATTCCCATGGGCTCAGCGAATCACCTCCATTTGTTTGTTGTTTCAATGCCTGTCGTTAGAAATTGAAGGAAAAAGCGATTTTAAAACGAATAAAAAATGCTGATAAATAATAATATAAATTAAATAAAGGTGATTCGTTAAAATTACACAGTCCAACAAATTTGCAAAAATTTCACTCAACACGAAAAAACGCTAGCAATTATGAAAGAGGATGTTTCCCAGACCAACTTTGCGGAACAGAGTACTAGCCCAGAGGGTCTGAGTTTTTTTTATGGGGGGGCGGGGCTGAAGTTTTAGCTGAAGGTGCAATTCCTTTATTGAAAATATCTTATAAAAGATGACCCAAATGAAGTTTTTGACCTCGGACTTTTTCTACAGAAGGTGGTCTGGGAGACATCCTCTTTCATAATTACTAGCGCTTGTTCATGTTGAGAAATCACTCTCGGACAGTGTTATTGTTAAAAAATAAACTTGCCACAACATCATCTAGAAATAAATTTAATTTTTATTTATTGTTTTTAGAATCAATCATTCTTTAATTTTCATTGCTCATGTATCGTACCTACATCATATCATGTTCAGACATAAAAATTAATTAAGTCAAGTGGGCTTGATTGAACATCTCTAGATTTGGTGTGCAGACATTGTAGGCGACAATAGAAAAACAAACGAAATAAAGTTATTAATCATTTATTTAATCTGTCTTTCTAAACAGCATGAAAATGCATTTGGCGTGCGGTTAAAGAAATTTGATGTCCTCTCTATATCTTTTCTTTTGCGAATGAATTCGAATTCTAGAAACTTCTTTTCGGTTAATATAAATTGAAGTGAATACATATGTACATGTATATTGCTTATGTATTAAGTATTTTGAGAGTTGGCAAATACATATAAAAATGCAGTATTACATAAATAAAGCAGTATTACATACATACAGAAAAGTTGAATACATTTATATGCACAAATGAGAGGATTCGAACATACATAAATGAGAGTATTCGAACAAGTATTAAATTCGATTAAGTATACATACATTTACAGTGTTGTATTTCATGTCATGAAAATATAATTAGGTGTGTTCTAACAAAATGAAATTTGCTTTGCGTCAACAATGACTTTGCGTTAATGACTTTGCTTCAATGACTTTGCGTCAACATTCCACCTCCAGGTGAATCCTTACGTGGATTCACAAACATTTAAAGCGGCTAGCTTGCTGGCTGGTCTTCGTAGTTCGCCTTGACTGGTTTTCACTACTGCGGATCGAACTTGACCATCTTTTGCTGTTATTACCTCCTTAATACGACCTTTTATCCACTGGCTACGAGGTTGGCTAGCGTCACAAACGATGACCAAATCCCCGGTTTTCAATGGCTCCACCCTTTCTCTCCATTTTGATCGACATAATAGCGTTGGCAAATATTCGCAAGTCCATCTTTTCCATAGACGATCTTTAAGTGCTTGTGATATTCGATATTGCTTTTGTAAACAGATATTCTCTTCTTGGTTATGTGGCGTTTGTGTTGAATTAAGACATCCAATTAAAAAGTTATTAGGCGTTATTGGTTCTTCATCATCAGGTGAAACTGGAACATCTGTTAGTGGACGATTGTTAATTATATTCTCAGCTTCGATTAGTGTACTTCTGAATGTTTCAAGACGGGGAGTCTCCTCCTTTAAAACCCTGTGTAATAGACGTTTTACACACTGGATCAATCTTTCCCAGCATCCTCCAGCTGACGGATTAGCTGGGCAATTGAATACCCATTCGATACCACGTATAGCACATTCTTGTTCAACTCGGGAGAAGTCCCATAAATGTTCGTTATCTTGAAGGATTTTGCGTGCACCGATAAAGTTTGTGCCATTGTCGCTGCGTAAACGGATAGGCGTACCTCGACGATTTACGAAATTCCTGAGGCAAATTAAGAAGGCATCTGATGACAGGTTTTCTGCCACCTCCAGGTGGACCGCTCGCACCGTCAAACACGTGAAGAGAGCAACCCAGCGCTTTTCACGACGACGGCCAATAGCTATTTGGAAAGGTCCACAATAGTCGACACCTGTGTAGCTAAATGGACGGACAAATGGCGTTAAACGATCAGCTGGTAGCTGACCCATCATTGGCGTATTTGGTTTGGCAACATTGATTTGACATATGTGGCATGATCTTTTGACGGACATTAATATTGAACGAATATGAGGGACCCAAAACTTTTGTCGAACTTCGTTAATTGTCAGACTGTCGTTTTGATGATGTAATTTCTTATGCCAATGTGTGATGACTAATCGCGTGAAGTAATGATGTTTTGGCAGTATTATTGGGCGACGTGCAGATGTGGGGAGACAATATGCCGCATCTATTCGGCCATTAACTCGAATAAGACCATCTTCGTCGATGAAAGGTGTTAACGCATATATGTGACTAGATTTTGATAAATTTTTGTTGCATTGTAGGTCAGAGATTTCGGTAGCAAAATTTTCCTCCTGCACACGACGACATATTATTTTTTCTGCTTCTGACATTTCTGAGGCCATCAATTCACCAGTTCGTCGGCAGTTATTTCTGGCGTTATAAATGAATCGCTGTACCCAGCCCATGACCCTTAATACCTTTAAATAAGAGGAAAAGTTGGTAAATTTGATTATATACTCATCTGTTTTCGGTTCCAGAATAAGGCATGTCTTCTTCTCTTCTGCAACACACTCGTTTGGTAGGAAATCTTCCAGCTCCATTGGCCACTCTTCTTCTTCTTCTTGTAGAAACTCCGGACCTTTTAACCATCTGTGATTTTGATCGAATTGCGGCACTAGTTTACCTCGCGTAGCATCATCAGCCACATTTAGCGTTGTTGCCAACCACCTCCAATTAGAAGGCTGTGTGGTAGACAAAATCTCGGCGATTCTACAGGCGACGAACTGTTTGTACTCCCTGTCAGTGGATTTTATCCAAAGTAAGACAGTTTTTGAATCACACCAGAAGACCACTCGATGAATTTTTATGTCATGACAATCTATTATGGACTTATACATGCGGCTTCCTAGGACTGCTGCTTGCAGCTCCAAACGTGGAACCGTCATACCCTTTACTGGAGCACATCGCGTCTTGCCTGCTACAAATGCAACATCAACCGAACCTCTTCTTTTTACTCGTAAATAGGCAACTGCAGCATAGGCGACAGAGCTCGCGTCGACAAATACATGCAGCTGAATTTCATCAGCGGACATTAAAAGCTGCGAATAACAACGTGGTATGGACAAGCTCGATACCTTTTGAAAATTTTCCCACCATGACGCCCACTTAATGTTTACTTGTTGTGGTAATTGTTCGTCCCATTCGACTTTACATTTCCATAATGATTGTACCAAAAGTTTTGCGTATATCGTGGCATCAGCAAGAAATCCGAACGGATCGTAAATAGACATTACTATGCTGAGAAGCTCTCTCTTCGTTGGCGGTCGTTTAAGGTTTAAAACATCATGAGAAATCTTGTGGACTTTAACATGGAACTCAAATGAATCCGTGATCGTATTCCAAAACATTCCCAAAACTTTGTCGGCAGCTGATTGATGTTCCATGTTGACACATGTTGCAGAAGTTGTATCTTCTTCGCACAATTTGATTTGTAAAGATTTATCGTTGGACAAAAAGTTACGCAATTTAAAACCAGCAGCTGAGTTGATGGCTATTGATTCTTTTACGACTTCCTCAGCTTCTTCCACATTCGAAAAACTAACAACTAAATCGTCGACATACATGTTGTTCACCACAACAGCTGCTCCTCTTGGCATGGTTGATACAAACTTGGTTGCGTTTAAATTTTTAATAAATTCTGCGCAGCATGGTGAACATACGGCTCCAAAAATCATCGACGACATTACGTAGACTCTAATTGGCTTAGACGGATCTCCGTCACGCCACAGAAAGCGCTGCGAGTTCTGATCGGCACCCCTAATGACGACCTGCGAAAACATCTCTTGTATATCGCCCGCTACTGCTATTGACCCTTGACGAAATTTATGTAGCACAGTAATAAGTGGTTGTGCATGCTCGGGTCCTTTGAGTAATGTGGAGTTAAGTGACACATTAGATATGGTGGCAGCAGCATCAAATACAATCCGAAGCTTATTTGGCTTATGCGGATTCACCACTCCAAAATGTGGTAAATACCATGTAGTCGGACTCGTTTGTGCAACTTCATCTGGAGACAATAACCTAGCATATCCCTTGTTAAAATATTTTTCTATCTCAATTTTATATCTGGTGGCAAAATTATTATCTTTTTTCATACGTGATTCAAGATTTTTTAGTCGCTGATATGCCATTTCGTAACTAGGTGGGAGCGTTGTATGATCCGAGCGCCACAACAAACCCACTTCATATCGCTGACCGACCTCTTTCGTTGTCAGCTCCAAAATAGACCTGGCACGTTTATTTTCGTCAGACTCTAGTACCACATCAGTGCTACGTACACCAAAACTATCTATTGTGTAATACTCGCTCACTAATTTATGTAATTCTTGTAGTGAATGTTTCTCACGAACATGCAGTACCCGCGGTTGTAAATCATTGCATTGTTTAAGTGGTCCATATGCTAACCATCCCAGCTGTGTTGCAATTGCAATTGGTTCATCTGGTCCTGCATCCACTGTTTTGTTGGCAATACCTAGATAACTATTATCGAGACCCAGCAAAACTACAGGTTTGGCATTAGTATAACTTGTAATTGGTAATTCTTGTAAATGAGGAAACTTCTCTTTAGCAAATGATTGACTTGGCAAATTTAACGACTTTACTGTATATACATTTCTTAGATTGAACTCATTAAAACTACCTTTGATTGTGACAGATACCTTTTTTGAGTTTTCTTTCACCTGACTTTCGCCATACCACTGTAACGTTAGTGGCATGGTTTGACCACGAAGACCTAATTTTGCAGCGACGTTTTCTTCTAATAGCGTAATTGATGAACCTTCATCAAACATTGCATATGCTGATATTTTCCCGTTCGGCCCAGATAATATTATTGGCAATATCTTGAAAAGCGTTGACTTTTTAAATTCATGGCAATTTAACACACGTTCAGTTTCGGTATTATCTACAGCGGATTTCGATTCATCTAAATGTAACAATTTATGGTGCATCCTCTTACACCCATTTAATGCACATTCTTTACGCTGGTGGCAATTCCCTAAACTATGCCCTTTACGAAGGCACCCAAAACATAAACGATTGTTCTTGACAAAACTCCATTTGGTTGGAATGTCACACGACAAAAATTGACGGCAATCTTCTAATTTGTGTGCTTGGTTACATTTTATACATACGATTTTTCTTTCAGTTTGGACATCATTGTTGTACAAGACTCGACGTGTAGAATTTGTATTTGACATGTTGTTACGTGTAATTGTTCGAGGTTGTGCAGCTGACGTTGACTGCGATACGTTTGCTTGGATTGAGCGCAGCGATACATCTGATACTCCTGGCAATAATGAAATGACTTTGGCTATTTCGCTTAGCCATTCTCCAAAATTCTCTACTGTTGGGAAGGGAACTAAACCTGCAGCCCGTTGACTCCATTCGTATTGTTTTGATGGCGGCAGTTTTCCAACTAGGCATTCTAACAACGTGGGATTCATTAAATGATGTGCGCACCTAGCTGACTTAAAAAACGCAACAATATTTCTCACACGATTGGAAAAGTCCAATACTTGATCCAATTGATTTTCATTTATATTTGGGAATCGTTGTACTTTCTGTAGTTGTGCTTTTATTAATAACTCCGGACGACCAAAGTTAAACTCCAATTCTTGAATGACTCTTGGCACATCTTCGGGATAAATCAAAAGTGATGTTACTGCCCTTTTTGCTGCACCTTGTAAAGCCTTATGAAGACGCATTAAATTTTGCCTGTTGCTATAATGAAACTCGATTGTTGTATCATTATAATTGGCGAGAAAAAGAGGCCAATCCTCTGGATTGCCATCGAAATTCGGCAATGGAAAAAGCTTGACGGCAGAATTATCCATAAAGGTTAATGATGCACTGTTCATTGCTGGCGCTTGCAACATACGTGGTTGTATGTGTGTTGACGTAAGCGGCATTTGCGTTGATGAAAACGGCTGCTGTGTTCTTACATACGGCTGTATTGTCGGTGACTGCATGGTGACGGACGGCGGTACTGGCGCTGGCGACTGCGCTTGTGTTAATACAACTGTTGGTGATTGTGACTGCATTGTTGCATACGGCTGGTCTTGTGCTGACGACTGCACTTGCATTGACGATGAAGGTGGCACTTGCGTTGGCGACTGAGGAATATCGGTAGCTCCAGCGTTGGCAAAGCTGGCTCCGACTTCTTGCCTATGACGTATGTTATCGTTTCTTAACTCTTCCACACATGCACGTAATGATGTAATACTAGACACAAGTAAAGCAAGTTGATCACCAGGAATGGTTACTGGATGGCTTCCATGAGTAGTCGTAGAATTGTCTGTAACTTTTGATCCAGCGGCCTGCGTGTCTTCCATGTCGTTTGATGAATCGTACTCCGAATTATCACTTACTGACTCCTTTCTGGTCGTCTCCTTATTTGCTTGCGATCTTAAAATCATTGGTTATTTGAATGCGCGAATTGCAGAGAACAAATTTCTTTAAACAAATGTAGGCGACAATAGAAAAACAAACGAAATAAAGTTATTAATCATTTATTTAATCTGTCTTTCTAAACAGCATGAAAATGCATTTGGCGTGCGGTTAAAGAAATTTGATGTCCTCTCTATATCTTTTCTTTTGCGAATGAATTCGAATTCTAGAAACTTCTTTTCGGTTAATATAAATTGAAGTGAATACATATGTACATGTATATTGCTTATGTATTAAGTATTTTGAGAGTTGGCAAATACATATAAAAATGCAGTATTACATAAATAAAGCAGTATTACATACATACAGAAAAGTTGAATACATTTATATGCACAAATGAGAGGATTCGAACATACATAAATGAGAGTATTCGAACAAGTATTAAATTCGATTAAGTATACATACATTTACAGTATTGTATTTCATGTCATGAAAATATAATTAGGTGTGTTCTAACAAAATGAAATTTGCTTTGCGTCAACAATGACTTTGCGTTAATGACTTTGCTTCAATGACTTTGCGTCAACAGACATATTTAATTTACTTGGCCCATTTAACAGGTCGGCTCAAGATATATACACACATACACGCCGTGAGCTGAATATCAAACTCTCGTGACCTAATTGTCAAAACTGTAAGGAGGACGAAATAATTTGACATTCAGCTCACAACTTTTACCAATCGTAAACACGAATGCATGTATAGAATAAGCTGAAATAAAAACAAATTTGATAGGTGATGAAGAAGAACAAGAATTCAGCTGATCTGACGAACCAACCTTTTTAGTGGACCCTGACGCTAATGACATTTCTCTGATCATGACATTTCATTTTGCTTATGAAACACGCTTTTTAACAGGGTTGCATGCAGAATTGTTCTTCATTAAGAACTCATTAATTTCTAATGAAGCATTAACTTAGTCAATTTTTGTATGGTAAATTGAGAATCATTAGGCTTGAAAATTGAACGAAGGCTCTTAATGTTCAATTAAGGTTGTGTCTGAACATAACATAAAGCTGTATCACGTTATATGGACAAAAAAAAAGTTTAGTGTGTGTCAGTTTTATTTGAACAATTATGTATGTCGAAAAAATATTTTTGGTGTAAAAAATTTTTTTTAGGCCCGCGTTAAAAACAGCTGAATCGCGTTTTTTGTAATAACTTCCTTATTTGATGTCGGATCTCTATGATCTTAATGTCGCAGAAGAGGTCTCGCTCAGCTCTATATTTGGCCCATATAAAGTTTCGACCTCAAAGGTTGTCCTGAGTTTTACCTTTAAAAATTTTGGAGTTACTATCCCTAGATTTTTTTATTTTTATCACTAATACAAAGCTCTAAAAAACCATGAGGAATCCCCCAAAAAAGTTCTAGCCTTTATTCACAAACAAAAAAGTTATAACGTTGTAAAATGAAACACTTGTTTAATTTCAATATTTATTGAGCTTCTTTTGGTCGATGGAATGAAAACAAAAACCTTTGGTTTTCTTTTTATGCGTCCTACGCGTTCCGACACATTATTGTGCCTTCTTCAGGGAGTCTGTTTATTTTTCAACAGGAAAACATCATTATTACATATATTATTGCAATTGATTACATTAACATACCTTAATTGAACATTATATCCTAAAATCCAAAAACAATAGAATTGTACATAAATACTCGCACATTGAACAATTAATTACAAAAATACATTAAACAATTATTTAAACAAAACTTTCTGTATAACATAACGTGTTGCACAGTCAAACAATACAACAAAAATACAAAAACACTAGCAAAACTACAGCAAAATCTCAAACTACTCCTCAATTACAAACATTATGAAATTATGCCTAAACATCTCAAAGGTAAAACAAAGGGTATCATACACAATTTCTCACTGGAGACAACTAAAAATGAAGCGCGAAAAATTGAAAGCGAATTCCTTCGAAGTATTTTAAACGTTGAAGTTAGGGAAGCCAATATAAAAATTAAAATGACCCGTGCGCTTACCAGCCATATTTGTGAAGAGCTTAAAAGCAAACTGGACGAGAGAGATTTCAAGCTGGTTATAGAGAACCAAAAACAATTTTTCAGAGATGCAAAGACGGTCACAGATAAAAATATTCATGAGAAATTTCAAGGACAAATCAAAAACAATTTTGATAAATTCGGATTAAGATCCAACGAAGATTGGTTTGCCAATTTAACCAACATACAAGTTCCACAAGAGAGTAGATGGCTTTTATCCCTTGGTAACAAATTTGCTTTACCGTTATCACGGAAATTATTCTCCCCCATACATTTTATTGCTGATATGGAGCAAGCGATACAAAATTATGAAGATGACAGACAAAAGGACACAATTCGATGCAACGTTGCGAGAAGAGTTAACAGCAATAGGAATAGAATTAAGCTTAACCCTAAAGATAAGTTCATTCTTAACATATATAATAACACCAAAAAATTTTTACAGGAAAATGAAAATTCTATTGTAATCACAAAACAGAAAAAGGCAACAAAACAGTGATGATGTTTAAAACAGACTACCAAAATAAAATGAAAGAACTTCTAAGCGACAAAACAACTTATAAAACGTTAAGATTTGACCCGACGCAACAATTATTAAGAAAAAACAATAACATCGTTAATGAAATTTACAAACAACAAAACATTGACAAAAAACTTAAGCAACAATTAACATGTAATGCAGCTACAGCACCGAGATTATACGGATTACCAAAAATACATAAAAATAGCGTTCCACTTAGACCAATTTCTTCGTCCGTTAATGTTCCACGTTATAACTTCAGCAAGTTCATAGGGGGATTACTTAAAAATATTGTATCAAAAGATTACAATATCAAAAATTCATTTCAGCTAAAATATAATCTTAAAAAAAATAACTTTAGAGGACGATGACATATTAGTTTCTTTCGACGTAGTTTCCCTCTTCACAAAATATCAATTCAACTAGCAATTAGGACAATAATGCAAAAATGGACGATCATTGAGAAATACACAAAAATAACAAAAAAGCAATTTTTAAACATCTTAGACTTTTGTTTACGCGACAACAATTATTTTATGTACGATAAAATTATATACTAGCAGGTATATGGAATGCCCATGGGAAACCCCCTATCCCCAACAATAGCCGATATAGTACTTGACAAAATACTTGACGACAGCTTGACTGAACTTAGATCTAAGTAGACGATATTTTTGCTATAGTTAAGAAAAAGGACGTGGAGGCCATACTGAATACATTAATCTCACAACATACAAAAATAAAATTCACGTGTGAAAAAGAGGAAAATAATAAATTGGCCTACCTAGACGTTGAATTACATAGAATGGAAAATCAAATTAGGACGAACTGGTACTCCAAAACAATAGCCTCATCCAGGATGATTAATTATCATTCTAATCATCCTTGGACACAAAAGAGGAATACAGCAATGGGCTTAATAGTTAGAGAAAATTTACAAACTTAGCGACCAGGAGTACAGAAATGAAAATAAGACGAAAATTAAAAACATTTTACACAAGAACGGGTACCCTAATGTAACAATAGAAAAATGGATAACAACAAAACTTAATCAAATGGGACGCATAAACAATAACATAACAAAAGATCAAAACAGAACATTCACAGGTATAGCTTACTTACCAGGCCTAACAGACAAAAAAACATTGCAAAAATATATGCCCAACAAGTAAGGAAGCCTAAGTTCGAGTGGAATCGAACATTAGATACTCAGCTGTATGCTTTCATTGTTTGTTTGCGTTTGATAGAATCACGGTGTATTTTATATAAAGCGAGTGCTGCATAAAGTGGGCGTAGCCACGCCCATTTTCTAAATTTTTATCAGTCATCCAACTAAGCATATGAATATTATTCTTTGTGCAAAATTTCATTCCTTTTTGACTTCTAGTTACAAAGATGTCACGTTACAAATTCCCAAAGGGTGTTCCAGAAATATCTTTGTTAAAAAGTAGGCGTGGTCATAAACCGATTTCAATAAATTTTTGCGTGTCTATTAACACAAGTTATAAAAGTGTATAAACCAAGTTTCGTCATAATATCTCAATTATTTGTCGAGTTATGGGCTCCGCAATCTCGTTGATTCCTTTGTCTGAAAAGAGGCGGTGCCACGCCCGTTTTCCGAAATTTTTCTACTTTTTGTTTCCGATCTATTGTAGAACTCATGCCACAAAATTTCAATGAATTATCCTTATATTTGACAAAGATATCGCTTAAAATGTTTTTATTAGGCCCCTTTATAGTTCCCATATATAAAAGTGGGCGTGGTCGTCAACCGATTTCGCTAAAATTTTCAACATGTATTACTACAAGTAGTGAAAGTGTATAGACCAAGTTTCGTCATAATATATCGATTACTTGTCGAGTTATGGGCTCAGAAATCTGGTATATTCCTGCTTCTAAAAGGAGGCGGTGCCACGCCCATTTTCCAAAATTTTTGTATTTTTTGTTTTACGTCCATAGTTGGACACCTTCCATCAAATTTCAATGATATATCTTTATATTTGACAGAGATATCGCTTAAAATGCTTTTATTAGGTCACTTTATAATACCCATATATAAAAGTGGGCGTGGTCGTCAACCGATTTTGGCAATTTTTCGTCCAAACATTTGCCTAAGTAAGTATATCACGCCTACCAAATTTCATCGATATATCTTCAACGGTTTCTGAGGTATGGCTCATAAAACTTTCAATGTTTGCCCCTTAATAAGTGGGCGTGGCACCGCCCATTTTCCAAAATTTCACCAGATTTCTTCATAAGGGCCTGAGCTCAATACGTGTGTGAAATTTTATCACTCTAGCTCTATTAGTGACTGAGATAAAAAATTTCCGATTTTTACTATATAGGGGAGGTGGGCGTGGTCATGGTCCGATTTCGCCCATTTTCAATACCATCCGTTCCTGTCTTGATACCAACTTAGATTTCAAATTTCATCAAAATATCTCAATTTTTGCGCGAGTTATCGTGCGCACAGACGGACAGACGGACGGACATGGCTCAATCGATTTCTCTTTTCATCCTGATCATTTTGATATATATAAGTCAAGGGTCTCCACTGCCTAAGCGCTTCCGCGCTTTTTGTTTTTGTGCCGCGCTTAAGCATAGGCAAGCGCGCCGAAAATCACCGCGACCGCGCATTCTATCCTCTCGCCTACAAACGAAGTTTAATACTACACCCATTAGGAACAGCAGCGCAAAATTACTATTAATTCATGTAAAATTACATATAAAGGAATAATTTTGGAATCTTTTTTGTATCAAACAATTTTTTCACTATCAGACCTGGAAGACAAATTATGGTGTTAGTTTCTTTTATTATATTGAACACTTTTAAAAGTATTTAATGAAACCTGAATTTTCAAAGCAATCAATTCCGACGGGGTTTGTGTACACGCCATTTTTGGCTTCCATTTTTCTTTTTTATTTTCTGCAGAAGCGGGCAACAGCGAGTCGCCGCCCACACACTGAGACAAATCGTTGTGAATTAAGATTTGATACGGAATTCAATAGTGTGATATGTATGTACTTATGTAGATTTTTTTTTAACACATTTTTATTAGCTTCACCTGTATGCATTTGAGTTATTTCTTTGTGCCTAAAAATACGCAACATATTTTCTAATGAGATTAATTCAATCAGATGGCGCTGTTTCAGCTATAAAACTTATAGCATAAAATTTATAGTATAAAATTTATAGTATAAATTAAACTTTAACTATTAAAGCGTGTGCTAATAATGAAAAATATAAAAACGCACAACACCAGCACCATCTGCAGAAGAAATCGTTAGAATATAAAAAACTAAAGAATGCGCTGCTATGATAAAAATCGAAGGATAAATTGAGTAATTTTTTTCTGAACATTTTCGATTTCAATAATAACATAGGACAGAAATATCTAAAGCACAAAATTGAAGAATTAATAATACTTAGCTTAAAAAACATGCTTTAATGTTAAAATTGCACTAAAAATTCAGAAATAATTTAATATAGAAAAATGCTGAACGAAAAATATAAGCATTTAAGGGGAAAAAAATATAAGCATTTGAGTACTCATCGTGGCAGCGCTAGCGTACTTTTACATTACTTTGTTTCAAGTTTCGCTGGTGGCTTGTCGCTATTGCTTCCACTTTTATTTTTCATTGTTTTGCAATACCTGGCGAAAACAAGTTCAACCTTGCCTGCGCACGGACAGAAGAAGAAAAATAATAATAACACCTAATATGGAATTTAATAGTGATCGGGATGATGATATTTTGTTTTCTAAAAATTTCAAAGGTGAACCACAATGTATGGTTTGCTTTGCCATTATTAGTCGCGTTCTCCCTTATGATTTAAAAAGGCATTACATGTCTTGTCACATTCACAGAAAATTTGGTGGGAGAATCGCGACGAAGTCTTGTGAACAGCCTTAGAAAATCGTTTTTTGAGCACGATGCGAGAAATATATTGACGTATACAAGGCAGATCTAGGAAGGTAGGCCCGGTGGCGAATTCAAAAATTTCCCATGTATTTTGTTAGTGTAATCGGTAGAGTGTAATGTCAAAATGAATGAATTCGCTTGGGGCTCGTCCATTCCTATTGGCCATGATGTGAATTCGCTTGGATTTTGACATTACACTCTACCTTTGCATATAAAAAAAGTAGTTTCTGAATTCGCCACCGGGCCTACCTTCCTAGATCTGCCTTGGACGTATATTGAAAGTAATGAAGAAGACGTGAATTTACAGCTCATTAGTACTCAAAACTTTTCCGCCAATGCCTCCGTAAAAGCTTCATATATTGCAAGTTTAAGCATTGCAAAAAATTTTAAATCATTCGCCGAGGGAGCCTTTATTAAAAAAGTTTGCAAGGAAATGTTAAATTGTTTCGGAGATAAAGGCGAATTATTGGCAGAGACAATAGATACAGTTTCTCTGTCTGCAACATCCGTAACACGCCGAGTTGAAAGTTTAGACTCTTTTTTAGATACAATTCTAAATGAAAAATTGAATTCTTGTATCTATTTTTCCATTGCTTTGGATGAAACTTGCGACATTTCCGATATAAGCCAGCTAATATTAGCAGTGAGAATGGTTGATGCAAATTTTAATATCTCCGAGGAGATTTTTGCATTAATTCCGTTATTAAAAAATACACGAGGAGTTGACATTTTTAATTCAATTAAAGAACGGTTAGATTTAAGCGCGTACACTGAAAAGTTAAGTTCAGTATGTACAGATGGTGCACCCGCAATGGTTGGGAAAGAGAAAGGCTTTGTTGGCCAGCTCTTGAAAAATGGCATAAGGGTCCCATCATTTCATTGCATAATACACCAGGAGTCGTTGTGTTCAAAATGGTCTGGTAGTGCTCATACGATGAATGTAGTCGTAAAAATCGTCAACAGAATCAGAGGTGGACACAACTCATTGACACATAGAAAATTTAAAAATTTTTTAGAAGAAATTGGAAAGGAATATGGTGATTTAGTAATGTATACTGAAGTCAGATGGCTCAGTAGAGGAAAGTGCCTGGAACGATTTTTCGAGCTAAGGAATGATATTGTTACGTTTATAGATACCGAAGTGCAAGGCTTTGATGATATTTTAATAGAAATTAAAACACTAGAATTTAATATAAATTTGGCTTTTTTGACAGATTTAACAAAACATTTGAATAATTTAAATATTTCAATGCAAGGAAATAAAAAATCGATATTTGAAATGGTTAGCATAATTGAAGGCTTTATAAAAAAAATAGAAGTTTTTATTGCTGATTTAAATATTACAAAACTTTGTCACTTTCCTTTCTTAAAGTCAATACTAAGTGAATTTGATATTTTAACTTTTGATTTCTCCCTGTTTATAACGTATTTCGCTGATTTAAAAAATAATTTTTCTAACAGATTCCAAGACTTTGAAGTTATCAAAAAAATGCTACCAATTTTTTTTATACCAATGACATGCAATATAAATGAGCAGAAGCCAGAATTACAAATGGAGCTATGCGACTTACAATGCGACCCTGAACTAAAATTCTTGGATTTAAAGGGCATTGATTTTTGGAAAGTTATAAGCAACGACAAATATCCAATACTGCGCCAAGAAATTTTAAAATTTTATTCAATGTTTGGTAGTACTTATATTTGTGAAAGCGCCTTTTCGTATCTTAAGCAAATAAAAACAAATCACAGAAATAGATTAACAAATAAGCATTTAGAAGCGCTTCTTAAATTATCTACCACAAAAATCGAGATAGATATCGACAAATTAATTGAGAACTCTTCAAAATAGGTATCTCATTTTTCTCCGTTTCCTTTATCTCCTTTTTTATTGTTCTTCATATTCACATTCTCCTAATTTTCTTCCGACAACAGTCTATTTTTGTTTTTTATGTTGCACTATTACCAGTCCCTGAATTATGTGAAATTTATTCTTTTTTTTTTTCAAGACCAAAAAAAAATTAAAAAAAAAACTTAAAAAAAAATTAAAAAAAAAATTAAAAAATCTAAAAAAAAAATTAAAAATTATATAAAACATTTGAAAAAATACCCAGAAATAAATTTATTCTCTTTAAAAATAAAAAAATATCAATTTATAAATTTTCAAAATTTTTCGGGTGTACTTTTAAAAATGGAGGAAGTGGGCGGCCGCAATTTTTTTGCTCTTACTGTCGGCCATGATTTTTATTTCAATGTACCGTTGCTCGCGCGTCCATAAGAGCTTTGTGGAGATCTCTGATATAAGTCTATATCTATCTCGATTATTTCATTCTGTTACAATCCACCGTTAGGAAATCAAAACTATAATACTCTGTGTACTAGTACAGCTGAGTATAAAAACAACATCACATTTGCATACCGACCCAATCACACACTCAATAATATATTTACGAAGACAAAAGACAAAATAGAAAAAGAACAACAACATAATGTAATTTATGAAATATCGTGTAAAGGGAATAAAAACGAAAGCTGCGAAAAAGTGTATATTGGGACAACAAAGAAAGCTTTAGCGGTTAGGATTAATGAACACGAAGCAGACGCAAAAAACAAAAAAATGTCAACAGCTTTAGCACAACATTTAGTTAACAGCGGACACACAGCTGATTTTGAAAGCGCGCGAATATTGGACATAGAAAAGAGAACTAGAAAAAGACTGACATTAGAAAGCTTAAGAATACAACATGGCCGCTGTGGTGCAGTGGGTAGAGTGCTCGCCTGCTATGCCAGAGGTCTCGGGTTCAAACCACGGTCCGAGCAAAACACCAAAAAATTTTTCTAATTAGTAAAAATCCAATTATTGGATTTTTAATAGCAGCGGTCACCTCTCGGCAGTGGGCGGCATACCCTCCGAGAGTATTTCTGCCATGAAAAAGCTTTTCACAAAAAATGCATTCGCCGTTCGGAGCCGGCATAAAACTGTAGGTCCACCCAATTAGTAGGAAAAACAAGAAGGAGCACACCTCGAATTGGGAGAGAAGCTCGGCCATAAAACTCGTCAGAGTTATAATAGCGCCATTGTATTATATTATATTATATTATATTATATTATATTATATTATATTATATTATATTATATTATATTATATTATATTATATTATATTATATTATATTATATTATATTATATTATATTATATTATATTATATTATATTATATTATATTATATTATATTATATTATATTATATTATATTATATTATATTATATTATATTATATTATATTATATTATATTATATTTTATTATATTATATTATATTATATTATATTATATTATATTATATTATATTATATTATAAGAATACAACAAAAAATACAAACAATACAACAAATGTGCAATGAACCATAAAGAAGACGTTGACAATATAAGTAGTACATACAAACCTGTGATATTTTGACGAGTAACAATAATGTTATACAGAAAGTTTTGTTTAAATAATTGTTTAATGTATTTTTGTAATTAATTGTTCAATGTACGAGTATTTATGTACAATTCTATTGTTTTTGGATTTTAGGATATAATGTTCAATTAAGGTATGTTAATGTAATCAATTGCAATAATATATGTAATAATGATGTTTTCCTGTTGAAAAATAAACAGACTCCCTGAAGAAGGCACAATAATGTATCGAAACGCGTAGGAGGCATAAAAATAAAACCAAAGGTTTTTGTTTTCATTCCATCGACCAAAAGAAGCTCAATAAATAT
Organism: Urophora cardui; assembly: GCA_960531455.1. Classification (NCBI taxonomy): domain Eukaryota; kingdom Metazoa; phylum Arthropoda; class Insecta; order Diptera; family Tephritidae; genus Urophora; species Urophora cardui. The sequence continues at coordinate 97,453,788 of OY482674.1, forward strand.
TGAAATTACATAAACATTGATATTGGTCTAATTTTACGAAACACTTGTTTTTTTTATAATAAACTAGCTGTACCCGGCCAAGCTTTGCTTTCGGCCACTTCCTATTATAGGTACTTGAAGCGAAAAACGGCACACTTTAAAATATGTTGGAAGTATTTAGAAACCGAAATTACCTCGGGCTGCAGAGCGCAGCACAATTCAGATAAGTTTAAAAAAAGTGAAGGAAAAAATTGATGTTTTCAAAGGTTTGCCCTCTTCATGTTCTTATCCCATTTTTCTTCGTATTACTCTCCAACTGCCTTTCCCTCTACTTTTCTCTTTCTCTTTCCATCTCCCATCACATTTCCGCTTCCCTTTCTCTACCGCTCTCTCTTACCTCTCCTTTTCTGTCTTTCTCCTTTTTATTCCCCCTCTTATTCCTTCTCTAATTCCCTGTCTTACTGTCTCTCTCCCCATCCTCTTCATTCCATTTTTATTATATTCTCCCTTTCCTTTTCCGTCCCTTTGCCTTTGCCTTTCCTAGTCTCATTACTCTTCCCCTTTCCCTAGGGAACTGGGTTTTAGCATAACATACCCTGCATTCCACTTCTCATTTGATACGATCATTGCTTAAAAATATTCCGTGGCATCCGAATCGTCTCTTTTACCCATAATTAGGTATCGGGACTAAGAATCACTATGAAAATATCTCTATATAGCAGACCCGGTCAACACATTCATTTTATATCAGTATTGCTCAGAAGCATCCCGAGCTCATCCGGGTCCACTTATTAACCCACATCTGGGAACTTGACCTAGGAACCATAATGGGTACGGTATCTGGAGACTTGGCCAAGAAATCGTAATGGGTACGGCCCTACATGAGAGTCCGCTCAATACCTTTCATTTGGTACCAATATCCCTAAGATCCGCTGTTATCCGGGTCCACATATTGACCCATACCTTGGGATCCCACCCAGCAATCGTCATGCGCCGTGATTAAATAACAATATCGCTGAGAAATAATCCGGGGCTATCCGGATCCACATTTTTACCCACATCTGGGGACCTGACCTAGGAATCATAATGATTTCATCTCTATGTAAAAGCCCTGCCTTTCAGTTGACATCAATATCGTTCAGAAATTTTCCGCGGCCATCCCGGTCCACGTTTTCACCCACATTTAGGGACCAGACCTAGGAATCATAATCAGTTCATCTCTGTGTAAAGGCCCTGCTCACCACTTTTCATTTGGTACCAATATGCCTGAGAAATATCCCGGTGTTATCCGGGTCCGCGTGTTGACCCACACTTTGGGACCCGACCTAGGGATCATAATGAGTTCATTTCTATGTAAAATCCCTGCTCAAAACCCTTCATTTGATACCAATATCACTGAGAAATTTTCCGGGGACATCCGGGTCCACGTTTTGACCCATATTTGGGGACCCGTCCTAGGCATCACAAATAAAATAGTTCTATGTTGAAGTCCTCATCAAGACCTTTCATTTGATACCAATATCGCTCAGACACATTAGAGGGTCACCCGGTCCACGTTTTGACCCATATCTCCAGACCCGATCTAGGAATCACAATGAGTACTATTCTATGTAAATTCTCTGCTCAATACCTTTCATTTGATACCAATATCGCTCAGAAACATTAGAGGGTCATCCGGGTCCACGTTTGACCAATATCTGGAGACCCGATCCAGGAATCACAATGAGTACTATTCTATGTAAATTCTCTGCTCAATGCCTTTCATTTGATACCAATATCGCTCAGAAACATTCGAGGGTCATCCGGGTCCACGTTTGACCCATATCTGGAGACCTGATCTAGGAATCACAATGAGTACTATTCTATGTAAATTCTCTGCTCAATACCTTTCATTTGATACCAATATCGCTCAGAAACATTCGAGGGTGATCCGGGTCCACGTTTGACCCATATCTGGAGACCCGACCTAGGAATCACAATGAGCACTATTCTATGTAAATTCTGTGCTCAATACCTTTCATTTGATACCAATATCGCTCAGAAACATTCGAGGGTCATCCGGGTCCACGTTTTGACCCATATCTGGAGACCCGACCTAGGAATCACAATGAGTACTATTCTATGTAAATTCTCTCCTCAATACCTTTCATTTGATACCAATATCACTCAGAAACATTCGAGGGTCATCCGGGTCTACGTTTTGACCCATATCTGGAGACTAGGGATTCCAATTTTTCTGATTTTTGCGATCCCGGGATTTTCGAGATTTTTGTTTATAATCCCGGGATCCCGGGATTTATCCCGGGATTTGGACTTTAATTACAAAGGCCGGCAAAATTTCCAAAAAATTTTCTAACTCAAATAAAATTCTACTTTTCTAAAGGATTTCGGTGCGCTGATTCTGAATCTGAAGTCGGATTTTCGGATATTGAAAGAACGATCATTTCGCTTGAAAACAGCGCTTTGCTTCTTCGGGTATCTTATTCATATATCTACATTGTGTTCAAAAGAAATGATCGTGCTTTCAATAGATATAATCAGTTTTTAATGAAAGTCAGTAATTTTAAAAATATTGAGGAGTGAATATGCGTTTTTCGCCTCTGTATACATGAATATCTCAAAAACTACACCGAAATCCTTTTGAAACGTAGAATTTTATTTCTGTTACAAAAATTTTTCGACCAGTATTATTTTCCCACATTTGGGGTTGAAAAAAGTAAATACATTTTTAGAGAAACGCTACAACTTTAAAATGCAAAGAAAAAATAGATTTTTATTGCCATTTTTGTTATTTCATTAGTAACAAAATAAAACAGGAGTGTAAAATCATGCGTATTATTTAATAATACCTAAGAGTTACTTTAAAAAGCACAACCAACAACGAAAATGACATACATTTGGTGAACAAAAAATTTGCATTTGCAGTTGGTACTTTTAGGATATTAATAAAAAGGCTTGCAATCATTTGATAATTTCCAATAAAAATTTTTTTAGAATTTAACGACACACTTTGTTTAAGCGAATATTTCCAAGCTTGCCGAAAAATTCAGAAAATTAATGCAATTTCTGAATAGATAAAATCGGAGGCAAAATTTTGATATGAATTCCGAGTATGCAGCTGCGTATTTAATATTAGTACAGTGTTGTAAGACTATCAAGTCTAATTAAAATTTTGTTTCCATTTTCTTCCATTATTTACTTTCCATGTGGGAAAATTCCAAAAAACATTTAAGGAATAAATGAAAATAGAAATTATCAAATGAATTTTGCCTCAAGCTAAAAGCTTTAAAAATACCTAACGTACATTTCCTTACAACGCGTACTTCAACATAATAAAAATTAATTAATAAAAAAAAATCAAAAATTTTAATCCTTACTTTGACTAATGGCCTTTTTTATTCTAGCAAAAATGTCGCACTTTCTTCCGGCTGTCACATTTTTTTGTTTTCTTCCACACAGACTCAACACTTTTTTTAGGGATGTTTGTTCTATTGACAAAATATAAAACTGGCCCGACTACGCGCAACATTTTCTGCTCTTAGCACAAGTAAAAGGTTGCATTATTTTTGATTAATTCATCACATGAAAAATGCAACACTTTAATAGGGCACAGGACCCATGTTGATAATCCTTCAATGTAATAATGCAACATTTTCATTCAGAATAGGAAATGCTATTTGTATACAGATCTGAGACCAATAAAAATTATATAAAATATAACTTTTCTTTGCTATAATAGCGGAATATTCTCTCTTTATCTTATCCCGAAAATCCCGGGATTTTCGGGGTGTCAAAAAGGGCGGGATCCCGGGATCCCGGGGTCCCGGGATTGGAATCCCTACTGGAGACCCGACCTAGGAATCGCAATGAGTACTATTCTATGTAAATTCTCTGCTCAATACCTTTAATTTGATACCAATATCGCTCAAAAACATCCGAGGGTCATCCGGGTCCACGTTTTGACCCATATCTGGAGACCCGACCTAGGAATCACAATGAGTACTATTCTATGTAAATTCTGTGCTCAACACCTTTCATTTGATACCAATATCGTTCAAAAATATTCAGGGGAAAGCCGGATCCACGTTTTAACCTTTTGACCTATATCTCGAGAACCGACTTCCGGATTTGAAAAAAATATGTATATAAACCATCTAGGGCAAGGTACTAAGCTGGTGTGTAAATTTGGTCAAAATCCCTCGACGCGTTTGGGCGAAAGCCGGCGACAAAGAAATGGGCTTGATTTTTATATATATATAGATAGATATAGTTTACCACAGAGAAACGGCGAAACACGTCAGCTTAATTTTTGGCTCCAGATTACGATGGCGTTTTTAGAAAATCCGGATTAGCTCCCATTTTCGAGATATTTAAGAAAACATTTTCAGTTTTCACGTACAAAGGGATCCGATGGGGGGCGTATGAGTAACTATTGTTGAGGTAATAAAAATAAAGAAAAGGGGAAAAACTATACGTACATATATGTATATAAAATGCAAGTATTGATAATACATTTAGAATTACGTTGTCTCTTTAGACGCGTATAATTTTACAACGAACTATAGCAGTTTTTCTAAATAACTTAGATGATTTTACGATACGTACGGATGCAGATATCGTGAAGCCGTTGTAAGCCAGCGCGCTGTGCTTAGAGATCCCACTTGAATACTTACCAAATCTTCACTACAGCCATTATCATTCAATATGAATAACGTTGATCAGCACGAATAGTCCAATCATCAATAATTTTTTGCATATCATGTATCCAGTATTGGTAGCAGTTCCATCGCGGTACAACATTCTCAACTCATACTATATGGCGTTACTGCCTCATATAAATAAGAACTTGCGATAATTTTTCAAAAAACAGGATCTCTGATTTTAAAACGGTATAACTTTTTTGTTTGTGAATAAAGGCTACAACTTTTTTAGCGGAGTCCTCATGGTTTTTTGAGAGCTTTGTATTAATGATAAAAATAAAAAAATCTTGGGATAGTAACTCCAAAATTTTTAAAGATAAAACTCAGGACAACCTTTGAGGTCGAAACTTTATATGGGCCAAATATAGTGCTGAGCGAGACCTTTTCTGCGACATTAAGATCATAGAAATCCGACATCAAATAAGGAAGTTACATATTACAAAAAACGCGATTTAGCTGTTTTTAACGCGGGCCTAAAAAAAATTTTTTACACCAAAAATATTTTTTCGACATAAGTGTTCAAATAAAACTGACACACGCAAACTTTATTTTCGTGATACGGCTTAACCTACATATCGTCGTTTCAATTTCACAATTGCCTCACCGACACTTGTGAAAACAAAAAAGATTTCAACTCCTGCCGCTCAACTCTACGAATTCAGAGATCAAAAGGGCATTAGAAGGAAATATAGAGGAAATATATTTAGAGCCAGACCAACATTGTGGTACGGATCGATGGAGCTGAGCATCAAGAATATAGGGTTGGATAATCTCATTTTTGGCACAAGTGTCAGTTAGGCGATTATGAAGTTTAAACGATGTTGTAAAGTTTCTCATTTATCAATAAGAAGGCAATTTATTTACGTACATACATATGTACATAAAAATATTTGTGTGTAACTAAATAGGACATGAATGTAGATATATATACATATCAGGGACCGTAACGGTTATAAGTATTATCCAAAAAGTTGATTTTTAACGATTATTTTCTGAGTTTTATTTTTTGCTCAGAAAATAAGTTTTTTCTTGAGTTTTATTTTTTGATCAGAAAATAAAAGTTTTTTCTTGAGTTTTATTTTTCGATCAGAAAATAAAAGTTATTTTTTGAGTTTTATTTTTCCCTCAGAAAATAAAAGTTTTTTTCTGAGTTTTATTTTTCGATCAGAATATAGAAGTTATTTTTGGAGTTTTATTTTTCCCTCAGAAAATAAAAGTTATTTTTTGAGTTTTATTTTTCGAACAGAATATAAAAGTTATTTTTTGAGTTTTATTTTTTTGCTCAGATAATAAAAGTTATTTTTTGAGTTTTATTTTTTTGCTCAGATAATAAAAGTTTATTTATAAATTTTACGTATTTATGTAACGCGAGCACATATATACTATTAAAAATGTAATTTTTTGTATGTATGTGAGTAGGTACATAAATATGTAGCATTTAGAAACTCTGTAGAAGGACAGAAATAAAGTTGTTGTATGTGAAGCATTTACTTAAATCTAATAACTTTAAACGAGCAATTCTTGTATATATATATATATATTTAAGTAAATGCTTCACATACAATAACTTTATTTCTGTTGTTGTATGTGAAGCATTTACTTAAATCTAATAACTTTAAACGAGCAATTCTTGTATATATATATATATTATTTATTTCTGTTGTTGTATGTGAAGCATTTAAAACGAGCAATTCTTGTATATATATATATATATACAAGAATTGCTCGTTTAAAGTTATTAGATTTAAGTAAATGCTTCACATACAACAACAGAAATAAAGTTGTTGTATGTGAAGCATTTACTTAAATCTAATAACTTGTATATATATATATACAAGAATTGCTCGTTTAAAGTTATTAGATTTAAGTAAATGCTTCACATACAACAACTTTATTTCTGTCCTTCTACAGAGTTTCTAAGGACAGAAATAAAGTTGTTGTATGTGAAGCATTTACTTAAATCTAATAACTTATATATATATACAAGAATTGCTCGTTTAAAGTTATTAGATTTAAGTAAATGCTTCACATACAACAACAGAAATAAAGTTGTTGTATGTGAAGCATTTACTTAAATCTAATATAATAAAAACTTTATTTCTGTCCTTCTACAGAGTTTATAAAGTATATATATATATATATACAAGAATTGCTCGTTTAAAGTTATTAGATTTAAGTAAATGCTTCACATACGACAACTTTATTTCTGTCCTTCTACAGAGTTTATAAATGATACATATTTATGTACCTAATCACAAACATACATAAAATTACATTTTTAATAGTATATGTGTGCTGTTGTCACATAAATACGTAAAATTTATAAATAAACTTTTATTATCTGAGCAAAAAAATAAAACTCAAAAAATAACTTTTATTATCTGAGCAAAAAAATAAAACTCAAAAAATAACTTTTATTTTCTGATCGAAAAATAAAACTCAAAAAATAACTTTTATTTTCTGAAGGAAAAATAAAACTCAAAAAATAACTTTTATATTCTGATCGAAAAATAAAACTCAAAAAATAACTTTTATTTTCTGAGGTAAAAATAAAACTCAAAAAATAACTTTTATTTTCTGATCGAAAAATAAAACTCAGAAAAAACTTTTATTTTCTGAGGGAAAAATAAAACTCAAAAAATAACTTTTATTTTCTGAGCGAAATATAAAAATCAAAATACAACTTTTATTTGCTGAGGGAAAAATAACGATTAAAAATCAATTTTTTTATAAAAATCGAAAAAATAAAAGTTAATGCACCTAGAGGTAGTCTGCGTTACGGTGATTACATCTGTGTACTTCTTTTGCGTTTAGCGTTTCTCCTTCAGTATGATTTTTTTAGTCAAAATTTACAAAATAACGATTATTTGCAATCCCTGATACATATATTTAGATGCTTTTATTAGTTTATTGACGAAACCTAAACAGCTTTTTATAATTTTGCGATATCTGCATAATTAAGTCCATTATTTAGAGCGGATTTTGATATTATTCAACTAATTTATAGTGAACTTAGCCCTCAACTACGACTCAAACCTGAGTGGTAGTTAAATATCTGATTTTAGCTACAACTCAATTTACATTATGATGTATTTCTGGAAAACATTTCTGGAACAATATATGTATATATTTTTTGATTTTATTCTTATCATCGCTATTTATAGTCGGATTGTAAAATTTTATACATCTGGAGCACACGGTCTTTACTGTGTAATCGTATTAACCCTATGTGTGCCATTGAGGTACTTACCACAGCATGTTAAACGCCGTCAAAAATAATTAATTCTTGCGAAAGAAGTATTTCGATAGCACATTTAATATTCCGAGGAATATGTATGTATATGTCTTTTGGGTTCTTTTTACAAAAACTTTCTCGGAAAGTTCTATGGCGAATATTTTTCTGGAATATTTTAACCTTCTAGCGACTTTAAAATTACTATTTCTTTAGACATCCTAAAAAAGGGGTCAAACTAACCTTTACGTGGGGGTGTTATATATATGTATTATAAAAATTTGTATTCACATACATATATATATACATATATGGGAATTTTCCAGGAAAAGTCCACCAAGCACGAAAATTTAAAGTTGCTTTAATTGCACAGTTCTGTTTTTTTCAAGGGAGCTTAGTATTTAATCTATCTTGTAAAAGAGCAAATATTACTATTGGGGGATTCACAAAGTGTCATAAAGTCATATGTCATATTAAAATATTGTACGAAAATAGTTATAAATCACGTTTCCGAAGCCCTGTGAAGAAGTAAACAAAAACAGCTGATCAAATACCACGACACAAAAACATATCGTGCGGAGTTGTATTTATTTAGTACACATACAACATAAAATGCAAAAACAAAATATTATGAGTTATGACGATAGGACGTAATATGACAAGTTGTGAGCCCCCTATATATATCTTGATTTTTAATGATAAAATGGGATTTCTCATGTTCACTTTTCCAAGCCAATTATTTCCCTATTTATTCGTCTTTTTCTTTGAGCTCTCACTAACCTCAGAAAAGAGATTTTCAGATGTTGTTCTTGGCTTATTTCTGTGGCGGATTTTTGCAATCCGTGACTTTTCACTGCAATTTCGTTCTAATAATTTTTTATCATTCATACTTCGAAATTCGAAGAAAATCGCTGATTTAGTTTATAATCTAAAAATCACTTCCATTATGCGTAACGTCCGCAACGCAATTGAAGTGGCTAAAACAAAGGTATCAAACTAAATTTGTGTCGCCAACATATTTTTATCATCAGCTGTGGCCTAAATCTTTCCCTATATAATAAAACGATACGATATTTCGCGTTATTTCTGGCTCAAAAATTCAAAAAATCGTGCGAACGTAACATCCGCAATGCTCAGGAAATGCCCATATACATACATACATATGTATGATTAATACAGAATTCAATTAACCGATCTTTTACGGAATATGTAAGTTTTCTTTTTATTTTGCATATTTCAATACAAATAACATTAGTTGTTAAATTAATTGTGCAAACAGCAATTCTAAAAATGAGAACAATAAATTCGTTTAAATTAAAACGACAAGCATGTCGTGTGAAATAATTAAATAGATAAAATCAAAACGAATAATTTACAGTGTTGACGATTATATTTAACAAGGAGAATTAGCTCGCCCAGATATTTTGTAGATAGATTTTCTTTTTTTTTTCCAAGTTGATTGCAAATTAATAATATCTTATTTATAAACAGTAAATTGTATGTAAATAGGCGACTTCAAAGTTTTGAATACCAGTCACATTTGCATATAAACATACATGCACACATACTATGTACATTCATATGTATGTATGTACCTATATATTTGAATACATTTATTGTACTTGAAATGCGAGCATAGACAAGCTAAATTGAGTCGACTGACTTGAATGAATATTTTTCCATCTTTATCGCCGACACTAATCTTGTTAACGCGGCTAAATAAGCGATTTACTTATGTATGTGTATATAATACAAATTTTAAAAACTAACATATAAAATTTCACATTCTACTAGGTATTTGTATAGTGAAACGTGCTTGCCCATTCAGATACCCATTCAATATTTAAATCCAGTTGGTGATTGAGTGGGCTGCATGTCCAAGTACTCATACGTCGTAAATACCTATGTATATTCTTATGTACCCTGCAGGAAAATCAATTATGAATACAATTTCAGAGTCAATCGTATTGAGAGCCACAGCAGTTGAAACACTTGAGTAATTTGGGTTAATGGAAATTTTTTGATTTTCGTTATGAAAGCTAAATTTTTCATGCTTGATTTGGGACTTTTCGTGCTATTTTATGTTATTAAAAGTTGTTGCCCTAATCATAACGAAAAGTAAGATAGGCTCGTTTGTTATATAGATTAATTTTTAATTATTAATTCTGCAATAAATTTCAATGGAATGCAAATAAATTAAAATTTTGTCGAATTATGCACACATGTATGTACATGCAAATAAATGGTTAGATATACTTATTGTACACATCATAAATCTTTAACAACTATGGAATATGCATTGAAGCATTCGTTTGTATATATATTATTGCATAGCTATAGCTCACCATTTCATAGTTATGTAGTTAGTTTCGGGAGTGTGCTGCTAAACTCCCACATATTTACAACAAAAACAAATGATTTTGCAACAAACTCCTCACACTTATCCTCTCCTCCTACTAGAATATTTTGACTTCCTTATAAGCTCCCTCTATATCTTAACCATTCTCGTTTGGGTGCTTTCTAGGCATTCCACCTGCTACATATTTTGGCTCATTAATCTTCTCTCTTGTCATCTCGCTCCATGTACGTTTCATCACACATCTGCACGCCCAGCACTGAAACACTGAGTTACTGCTTTGATTCGTCAGTGCGGCTGCTACAGCTAATCATAAATAAGTTAGTAACCAAATACTTGCTATATGCCTTAACATATTCATCCTTTCATACTCCGGCTCCATTCCCAAATAACTAACTAACCAATCTAAACCAGTCAACGTCAACAACATTCGCCTTCGTAGTTAATACTTTGTAGATATGGGGTGTTGGTACCTACACGTGTATGGGCATTTATACAAGGTGCATATGAAAGAGATCCCTAAAAATCCATGCACAAATGCAGGCATTACTGCAACGCGTGGCATTATAAATTAGTAAACGCCTAACTATATGTAGTAGTGGTCGGAAACTATCGATGGCACTATCGTCACTATCGATGGTTTCTGAACATCGTTTACACTATCGATGGTTTTCGACTATCGTTTGAACTATCGATAGTTTATTGAAAATTTGAAATGTGACCACTAGGCACCAAACAAACGGTAACTATTCCATGCAGGGTTTGAATTGCTGACTAGCAAGTAGTCAAAGCAACTTAAATACGACTATGCGTTCTAGTCGCATGGTCGTTTAAAATGTGATTACCCGAAAACATTAAAATTACACTACAATATGGTTATGAAACGAAAGGGGATGGCCCCAGGTTTTATTTGGACTACGATATATTTCGATAAATTTATCGATAACTGAGTCAGCTCATAATTGTGGAAAAGCGGATAAATATGGATACGGAATACTAATATAGAATACCGAACACCGCAAAATGGGTATCAAATGAAAGCGCTTGGCTAGGGCTATGAACAAATAAACACCGCATCGGATACATTATTTGAACCGCTTAAGAGGACAAAAGACCTAAAACCGACATAAACAAAACAACACACAAACGGACAATAACGGACTTTTACCTACCTGGTTAATGAGGGTACAATAATGAAAATATGACAAAAAATAGATTTGCATACCTAAACACACAACACAGACTCACACACACACACACGTCACCCGAACGCACGAATGCATGAACACATCACATGAACACGAAGTACCTGAACAAAACGACGGAAGTTAGTTACTATAAATACTAGAGCCCTGCAATGAGACATTCGTACAAGTGCAGATTCGTGTAGTTTTTGCTTTTGACTACTGTACTACTCGTATTCATTTCAAATGAGAAGTGGTAGTACAAGTACAAGTTTGATAGCTGTTGCTACAGTTCTCTATTCGTTTACTCGTTTACTTACTTCATTTCGCACATTTAGCTACATATGCACATATACCTACATACATATGTACACTTTTGTTTGTGCACACACGCTTGTTGCTGCTGTTGTTGTACAAGTGTACAAGTGTTGATTTGCTGTGTTTCGTGTACTTCCGAGCAGTACAGCAATGTCTCATGACGAACGGATAGTGTACGCACACTATTCATTGTGGTTCGTGTACGAGTAGCATAGTACTCATAATAAAGCGAGTTGTTGTACTTCACTACAAGAAAACCAAACGAATATCTCGTTTGGACATATGAATGTACTCATGCAGCAGTCTAATAAATACTATCGAAATTACACAAAATAACTCAGAACGAAAGAAGACACTGAAGATGGCGCATATTAGCCGAAACCGGTTTGTATCCAAACCAAACTTGACAAGGGATGACGGAAAATCGTTCCACAATACATCGGGCAAAGTTTGTTTACATTCGGGTGAAATCGGGTGAGCTCATTTAAAACAGATGTGTTTGTGGATGTGTTTGCTGCCGGACGGCAAAAGGCGGTTACAGTGTGAGCGTAGCCGTAGACTCTCCCAAATAACCCGAAACTATCGTCAACTATCGATATACTATCGATAGTTTGCAAAAAACTATCGTACACTATCGATGGTGCTGACTATCGATAGTTTCCGACCTCTAATACGTAGTATATGTGTATTGAGCTTTGATAAATTCCAGATAAATGCTTGCGTCGTAAGGAAATTAGCTGCTTGCTATGCTGTTATAAGAACGTTGAATCGTATCCATTAAGATAACTTAGTATGAGCTTGATTACACTTCAGTAGTTATAATTAACAAATTTTTCCTGACAAAGTCATATAAATAGAGTTTATTAACCCATTCGAGCAACCGATGTCTCCTTGGTTAGGATTCACATACATATGTGTGTACATTAAGTCGTGTCGCCTTATAGGGATAAAAAAGTCCACCGTACGCAAATCAAGAAATCGGGACTACTTCCAGGACTTCTAGGCTACTAATATTAGTCTAGGCGGGCGTAAATGGTGGAAGAATTCGAAAGACCAGATTTTGGCATTCTGACATAGTGTGCAGGTAAAGCAAATGTCAGTTGGTAAATTCGTGGATATAGAAGAGATAAAGTGTAAAATGTTTGTAGTTTAGGTACTATGAGTTTGATGTTATGCAGCTGAGCCTGTGAGGCTGTGAGGCTGTATATGAGGGTGGCGCATTCAAAATGCATTCAGTTTATTTGCATTTTGATAATAAATCAAAAACACTGCACATAAATTGCTGTTATATGTATGTATGTATGTATGTAATACCAGCAGCAGTAGAATCACCAACAACCATATGTACATACATACATATTTTATTAACAACAGCAAAGCTGTCACAACAACATTTCAAGTGGCTGCAGCAACAACGTCTGTGGCAGCTTTTGCCAAGTGCATTTATGCATGACTGCATATTTCATTTGATTCGAAACATATATTAAAACGCATGTGTTTGCAGTGTACATACATACATACATACGTATGTGTGTAGTAACGCTCGGTTAGAGAGTTAAGGCAGCGAGTTTCGGGATATATGCAAATAAGCGATAACATAAACAACAACAAATGTTGGAACGGAAGCTGGAGCTGCAGCTATGAAAGATGCGTTAGCAACCACACACGTATCGACCCCACACGCAGAGTACATTCATACATACATGTTGCCATAGAATTTATGGTTTTTCGAGAAGCTACTGGCACATTTATGGGGTGGGGGTAGGTACAACGGTTTTTGGGAAATTCGTCATATTCACTCATATTGCCAACAAGGATGCAAACGCTTGGATACCAACAACTATAGATGCATACATACATATGTATGTACATTGTACATATAGAACGATACATATAGTAATATATACTCCTCAAATAACTTATTCAACATAAATTTAAGTACATATGTACACAAATGCATGTTTGTGTGTGTGCGATGCATTCTAAAAGTCAAATGCATTTGCCAATATTTGTACATACAAATACATAGTTGAGTGAATGGCATGATGCACTCAACTATTGCTACATATATATGTACATATATATAGCTATTTGTTTATTAAAAATTTAAATTAATAAATATATAAGCCTAAAGTAATTCGATCGGAAAATGTAGGGGAGCGATTGGTTTAGCATAAAAAAATCGAAGCTTAACAAGTCCCTCAGAGCTTCCGTACGTGAATACGTACACAGCCAGGCATATGCAAATACATACACGCATTCAATACTGCCAACTGGGCAAAAATACTAGATGCGCTTGATCGAATCGGAGTGCCAAAATACCTTACAAGGTTAATACGAAGTTACTTCGAAAATCGAACGCTAGAGTACAAAACGTCGGCCGGCACTAAGAAACTAAAGGTTACAGGCGGCGTTCCACAAGGTTCAGTGCTAGGCCCCCTGCTATGGAACATTATGTATGACGGCATTCTACGCCTTAGATTCCCGGAAGGTGTAAAAATATTTGGCTTTGCTGATGACATAGCCCTGGTTGTTACTGCTAAGCAACTAGACGATATACGCACAAAAACAAACGAAAGTATAAGCAGCGTGAAAAGATGGCTGGACAAAAATGGCTTGCAGCTAGCGGAGCAGAAGACAGAGTCAGTGCTGATATCAAGCAGGAAAAAAGTGGAGCACACTATAATAAGAAGCGGTAGTCACGATATCGTCACACTACAAGCAATAAAGTACCTGGGGATTATGATAGATCGAAGACTGTCGTTTAAAAATCATATTGAATACGCAAACGAAAAGGCATCAGCGACTGTGACAGCATTATCACGCATAATGCTGAACTCACGTGGTCCAAAGCAACGGCGGCGACAACTACTTGCGTGCGTCGTAAGGAGCCAAATTCTCTACGGCGCTCCTGTGTGGCACCACGCTATAGAACATCAGTCGTATTTTCGCTGCATCAAGTCGACTTACCGTCTGTGCGCGCTGAGAGTATGCTGTGCGTTTAAAACCGTATCGGATGAGGCCGCACTAGTAATTGCCAGTCTATACCCTATAGACATACTAGCAAAAGAAGCTGCAATTATTGCACAGAACGATGTCCAGCGTTCCAAGGCGAGAGAAGCCAGCATGCATAGCTGGCAGTTTAGATGGAGTAACTCCACGAAGAGACGCTGGACACATAGATGCATACCAGATTTGAAATGCTGGTTGGAACGAGCACACGGCGAAGTCGATTTCTACCTGACGCAGTTCCTATCTGGGCACGGTTGTTTCAAGGCCTATCTCTTTCGCTTTAAGCACGAGTAGAACCCAACGTGCGATCACTGCGGGGGGCAAGCAATAGAGGATGCATACCACGTATTCTTTGAGTGTGCGAGATTTTACGAATCTAGAAACAAACTCCGTAGAATATTTGGAGGTGACTATAAACCTGAGTCGTTCGTGAAGCATATGCTAGAAAGCAAGGCAAAATGGACTGCAGCGAGTAACGTAATAGCAGACACCATGAAAACACTGAGAAGCCTAGAGAGAAGACGGCGAGCAAACGGCGACTAAATGAGCACTAATTGTGTCCTTCTAATCATAGGCACGTCTAACAATGACCACCTTGTGTGGAACGGATACGCACAGGAGCTCGGCCTCCTGCATCCGTTACGGATACGTACAGGAGCTAGTCCTCCTGCATCCGTTACGCGCGTGGTGCGGAGCTTTGGCCTCCGCAGACCACCTAACATTAACCACTTCGAGTGGAACGGATACGTACAGGAGCTCGGCCTCCTGCATCCGTTACGGATACGTACAGGAGCTAGGCCTCCTGCATCCGTCATCGCGTGTGGTGCGGATCTTTGGCCTCCGCAGACCACCTAATATTGTGAACTTTGAATGAAACGGATACGTACAGGAGCTCGGCCTCTTGCATCCGTTACGGATACGTACAGGAGCTAGGCCTCCTGCATCCGTCATTGCGTGTGGTGCGGAGCTTTGGCCTCCGCAGACCACCTAATATTGTGAACTTTGAATGAAACGGATACGTACAGGAGCTCGGCCTCTTGCATCCGTTACGGATACGTACAGGAGCTAGGCCTCCTGCATCCGTCAATGCGCGTGGTACGGAGCTTTGGCCTCCGTAGACCACCTAACACTGACCACTTTTATAAAAATATATGGGTGAAGCCTTTTAAGGCAGACTGAGGGCAATAACGCGACCATTACGGACTGTGAGCCTAGTGCTCAACCCACCTCCCGACGGTAGCTTGACGGTAGTACCGGGGGGTTCGGTACGATGACAGTAGGAGGTTTAGTTCGGGTTAGAGTCCCACACTGACGGGGTAAAGGCTTTCGATGCTTCCTCCTCGTAAAAAAAAAAAAAAAAAAAAAAAAAAAACATATGTATGTATCTATGTAACTCCTCTTGCCTGTTTCAAGTACACACTTTTAATTATGTTTGCAAATAAAGCATCCAATGTTATGCTCACTCAAAATTGCATTTATGCACATAAGTAAAAAATAAAGAGACAAACCGGTTTCGGCTAATATGCGCCATCTTCAGTGTCTTCTTTCGTTCTGAGTTATTTTGTGTAATTTCGATAGTATTTATAGTAACTAACTTCCGTCGTTTTGTTCAGGTACTTCGTGTTCATGTGATGTGTTCATGCATTCGTGCGTTCGGGTGACGTGTGTGTGTGTGAGTCTGTGTTGTGTGTTTAGGTATGCAAATCTATTTTTTGTCATATTTTCATTATTGTACCCTCATTAACCAAGTAGGTAAAAGTCCGTTATTGTCCGTTTGCGTGTTGTTTTGTTTATGTCGATTTTAGGTCTTTTGTCCTCTTTCGGGTATAGTAGCTTAAGCAAACGGACAATAACGGACTTTTACCTACTTGGTTAATGAGGGTACAATAATGAAAATATGACAAAAAATAGATTTGCATACCTAAACACACAACACAGACTCACACACACACACACGTCACCCGAACGCACGAATGCACGAACACATCACATGAACACGAAGTACCTGAACAAAACGACGGAAGTTAGTTACTATAAATACTATCGAACTTACACAAAATAACTCAGAACGAAAGAAGACACTGAAGATGGCGCATATTAGCCGAAACCGGTTTGTCTCCAAACCAAACTTGACAAGGGATGACGGAAAATCGTTCCACAATACATCAAAGTGGTTTTTCTTCGAAATAGCTATCACATCTACCATCGCTGTATGAGCTAATTGGATTTTTCCGCTTATTCCAAAGTATACAAACCATTTTTATTTTAACAATGAAAATTTTGAAATTTAATTAGTAAGGAAGCCTAAGTTCGAGTGGAATCGAACATTAGATACTCAGCTGTATGCGTTCATTGTTTGTTTGCGTTTGATGGAAACACGGCGTATTTTATATAAAGCGAGTGCTGCATAAAGTGGGCGTAGCCACGCCCATTTTCAACATTTTTATCAGTCATCCAACTAAGCATATCAATATTATTCTTTGTGCAAAATTTCATTCCTTTATGACTTCTAGTTACAAAGATGTCACGTTACAAATTCCTACGGGTGTTCCAGAAATATCTTTGTTAAAAAGTAGGCGTGGTCATAAACCGATTTGAATAAATTTTTGCGTGTCTATTAACACAAGTTATACAAGTGTATAAACCAAGTTTCGTCATAATATCTCAATTATTTGTCGAGTTATAGGCTAAGAAATCTCGTACATTCCTTTGTTTAAAAAGAGGCGGTGCCACGCCCATTTTCCAAAATTTTCTATTTTTTGTTTCCGGTCTATTGTGGAACTCATACCACAAAATTTCAATGAATTATATTTATACTCAGCTGTACTAGTACACAGAGTATTATAGTTTTGATTTCATAACGGTGGATTGTAACAGAATGAAATAATCGAGATAGATATAGACTTATATATATCAAAATGATCAGGGTGAAAAGAGAAATCGATTGAGCCATGTCCGTCCGTCCGTCCGTCCGTCCGTACGCACGATAACTCGCGCAAAAATTGAGATATTTTGATGAAATTTGGAATGCAAGTTGGTATCGACACTGGGACGGTTGTTATTGAAAATGGGCGAAATCGGACCATGACCACGCCCACTTTTCCTATAAGGAAAAAATCGGAAATTTGGTATATCAGTCATTAATAGAGCTGGAGTGATGAAATTTTACCCACGTGTTGAGCACAGGCCCCTAAGAAGAAATTTGATGAAATTTTGGAAAATGGGCGGTGCCACGCCCACTTATTAAGGGTCAAACATTGAAAGTTTTATATGCCATAACTCAGAAACCGTTGCAGATATATCGATAAAATTCGGTAGGCGTGATGTACTTACTTAGGCAAATCTTTGGAAGGAAAATTGTTAAAATCGGTTGACGGCCACGCCCACTTTTATATATGGGTATTATAAAGTGACCTAATAAAAACATTTTAAGCCATATCCCTGTCAAATAAAAAGATATATCACTGGAATTTTGTCGCCTGTGTCCAGCTATGGACGTAAAACAAAAAACGTAAAAATTTTGGAAAATGGGCGGTGCCACGCCCACTTATTAAGGGGAAAACATTGAAAATTTTATGAGTCATAACTCAGAAACAGTTGAAGATATATCGATGAAATTTGGTATGCGTGATTTGCTTACTTAGGCAAACGTTTGGACGAAAAATTGCCAAAATCGGTTGACGACCACGCCCACTTTTATATATGTGTATTATAAAGTGACCTAATAAAAACATTTTAAGCGATATCTTTGTCAAATATAAAGATATATCATTGAAATTTTATGGCAGGAGTCCATCTGCGGACATAAAACGAAAAACACAAAAATTTTGGAAAATGGGCGTGGCACCGCCTCTTTTTAGAAGCAGGAATATACGAGATTTCTGAGCCCATAACTCGACAAATAATTGATATATAATGACGAAACTTGGTGTATACACTTTCGTAACGTCTGGTAATACATACTCAAAATTTTAGAGACATCGGTTGACGACCACGCCCTCGTTTATATATGGAAACTATAAAGGGGCCTAATAAAAACATTTTAAGAGATATCTTTGTCAAATATAAAGATAATTCATTGAAATTTTGTGGCATGAGTTCCACAATAGACCGGAAACAAGAAATATAAAAATTTTGGAAAATGGGCGTGGCACCGCCTCTTTTTAGACAAAGGGATATACGACATTTCTTAGCCTATAACTCGACAAATAATTGAGATATTGTGACGAAACTTGGTTTATACACTTTTATAACTTGTGTTAATAGACACGCAAAAATTTATTGAAATCGGTTATGACCACGCCTACTTTTTAACAAAGATATTTCTGGAACACCCTTTAGGAATTTGTAACGTGACATCTTTGTAACTAGATGTCATAAAGGAATGAAATTTTGCACAAATAATATTCATATGCTTAGTTGGATGACTGATTTTGAAAATGGGCGTGGCTACGCCCACTATATGCAGCACTCGCTTTATATAAAGTGCACCGTGTTTCCATCAAACGCAAACAAACAATGAAAGCATGCAGCTGAGTATCTAATGTTCGATTCCACTCGAACTTAGGCTTCCTTACTTGTTATATTTGACAGAGATATCGCTTAAAATGTTTTTATTAGGTCACTTTATAAGACCCATATATAAAAGTGGGCGTAGTCGTCAACCGATTTTAGAAAGTTTTCGTCCAAACATTTGCCTAAGTAAGTATATCACGCGTACCAAATTTCATCGATATATCTTCAATGGTTTCTGAGTTATGGCTTATAAAACCGTCAATGTTTGACCCTTAATAAGTGGGCGTGGCACCGCCCATTTTCCAAGGTTAGGTTAGGTTAGGTTGAGGTGGCTGACTCCGCAATTCATGAAAGCGGGGACACACTTAGGCCGAGGTGGCCCATTGTGATACCACACGGGAGCCCTAGCTTCCTTATCCCTGTTTACAAACCTTTCCGGAAAAATTAGATTCAAAAGTATGATAAGATTAGATGCCCGTGAAGCTAAACCAGCGCGTTTGTTTCATGAAGCGCAGAAAATCTAGTGTCCTTGCATTTTCCATCTCCGCCAGGCACTCGAAAAAGTGTTTATGGAGGAAGCGGTACCTGGATAGCGACAGTGCGGGGCAGTGGCATAGATAGTGCTCAACACTCTCTATTTCCTCCACGTCCCTACAGCTGCGGCAGAAGTCGTTTTTATATAGGCCCATGCGAGAGGCGTGAGTGCCCATAAGACAATGGCCTGTTAGAAGTCCCACCAGCGGACCTATAGAGAGCCGATTCAGATGCAGCACCGATACAGACCTAGCCTCATCCAGTCTAGGCCAGATTTGCCTAGAAATCACACAAGTTGACTCCTTGGCCCATCTAGCGTTAGCCTGTTCAATGGAGCGAGATCTCAACCAATGCTTGCATGAGTTAAGCGGGGGGCCAACCCATGCCGCAGATGTGATATCCTGCAAGCTTGTGCCTTCCCTTGCCAACTCATCTGCAATGCAGTTGCCCCGAACGTTGCTATGGCCTGGAACCCAAATGACGTTCAGGTCGCACCTTTCGGCTAGTTTGTTCAAAGACTCCCTACATTTCATTGCAACTATAGATGTAGCATTGTTACTCTGTAAGGATTTTATGGCAGCTTGGCTGTCAGAGAAGATTTTGATAGAATTTATGTCTGGCAGATCTGTCAGGCGACGAGCTGCTTCCCATATGGCTATTAGCTCAGCCTGATAGACGCTGCAGTGATCAGGTAGGCGCAAACTTACTTTCAGATGAAGCTTTTCGCAGAAAAACCCACTTCCAACTCTATTGTTCAATTTAGAGCCGTCCGTGTAAATGTGCAGTGTATTAGGGTCGGGATCCCCTAAGTTCTTCCACTCGCTCCTCTCCGGGATTCTTGTGGAGAATTTGTTATCCCAACAAAAGGCTGGTATTGCATAGTCCAGCTTTAGAAAATTGGCAGGGACGTTACTAAGAATTTGAGCGTGCCCGAATCTGGTGTCCCTCCAGGGTTCGGTTGCATTGGACGGAGGTTTGAATTCAGGTATCTTATGTTTGCGGGTAAACAGAACCATTTCCGTTTTCTCAGAGCTGACACTGAGCCCGCATTTCAGAGACCAGGTTTTTACAATGTTGAGTGCATTTTGCAAAAGGTCGCTCAGCACCGGTATATGCTTGCCAGTCGCTGTCAGGGCGATGTCATCGGCGTACGCAATGACCTGGCAGCCCGTGTGCTGAAGTTTAGAGAGCAGGGTGTTCACCGTTAGGTTCCAAAGCAGAGGAGACAAAACTCCACCCTGGGGCGTTCCCCTGTTGGCATACCTAGTTATCGATGAATTACCCATTTCAGAAATAATGGCTCTTCTACTAAGAAGAAGTTCGACAAACCTCACGAGAGCCTCTTCTACCTCCAAGTCCCGTAGGGCGGTGGTAACGGCTCCCGGTAGAACATTGTTGAAAGCTCCTTCTATGTCGAGAAAGATGCCCAGTGTGAATTCCTTAAAGGCTAGCCCCTTTTCTATCTTGGAAGTGATAGCGTGTAGAGCAGTCTCTACGGACTTGCCTTTGGAATAAGCGTGTTGAAAAGGAGATAGAGTATTCGCACGGAGCCTGATATAGACATCCAGCAATCTCTCAAGAACTTTGAGTAGAAAAGAGGTCAGGCTTATCGGCCTGAAATCCTTTGAGCTGCTGCAGGAGGCTCTGCCCCCTTTAGGAATAAAGATCACCTTCGCCTTGGTCCATTCCAGAGGAATGTATGACAGGTTGAGGCAGGCTTTATAGATAGGAACAAGTAGAGGGGTTAGAGTATCACTTGCTGCCTGTAATTCAGCAGGAAAGATTCCATCTATTCCCGGAGATTTGAAGGGTTTGAAGGATTTAATTGCCCATTTTACCCTTGTGTTAGTAATTATGTGCTCCAAGTCATTAGATGTCCTGGGGTTAGAGTAGGTGCACCCTGGGAAGTGTGTGGTGACCAGGGTGTTCAGAATATCAGTACTAGATGTGGCCCAGTCCCCATTTTGCATTCGGATACAGCTTGGGGGAACTGGGTTAGTAGAGAGGACCTTTCGTAGACGATTGGCCTCAGAAATTTCTTCTATGTCGCTAGCGAAGTTTTTCCATGAGTCTCTTTTAGCTCTTTGGATCGACTTCTTGAAAATTTTTAAGGCATCCTTGTAGGCTTGCCAGTTGCCAGTTGTTTTCGCCTGGTTGAAGAGTTTTCTGCTGTTAAGCCGAAGCTTGGAGATCTCCGGGTTCCACCAATAAGGTTTCTTTTTACCCCGAACTTTGACCTCCGGGCAGGCACTCTTGAAAGCAGCGTTACAGGATTTAGTAACAAAGTCAACTGCTTCATCGATTTTAGACGATGTGTCCAGCACACCGAGAGAAACAGACCCGTTATTGGAGATAGGCGCTTCATTAGTTGTTAACGGTAGGCTTAACATACCGAGAGAAGCGTGCTCAAAGAGCGTAGCAGACAGTTTCTGATGAAACAGAGCCCAATCCGTACGCTTCCTGTTCCTGTATCCCGCTCTAAGCGGAGGTCTCAAGAGTAGATTAAAAGTTATATACATATGATCAGAGAAGGAGTTTTCACACCTGCCATTCCTTGACATAGTCAGAAAGCGGGCCTGTGACCAGAGTGATATCAAGTACCTCACTCCTGTTTGCGGTGACAAAAGTAGGTTTGCCTCCAGAGTTACATATAGATAAATTATTAGATATAATAAAATCAAAAAGAGACTCACCCCTCGCGTTTACATCCGATGAGCCCAATGTTGTGTGGTGGGCATTGGCATCGGCCCCGATCAGCAGTTGGAGCCCTAAACGTTCGGCTTCCTTAACCGCACCAAGTAGCCGATCTTGCCCAGAAATGGGGCGGTCATACGCCAAATAGACAGAGGCGATCCATATCGGTTTACCTTTCAGCTCGAGGCTGATGCAGACCATATATTCGTCGCTGAAAAGAGATACCATAAAGTAGGAAAGAGTTTTGTGTATTAGAATACATGATCTGGTCCTACCTGTCGCAGGTGCTGCCACCACATGGTAGTCCCCAGATTTGAGGCCACAGACCCTGGATCCAACGACCCAAGGCTCCTGGACCAGAACGATCGCCTCAGCAGTCTTGCTGAGACGTAAGAGTAGTGCAGCCGAAGCTGCTTTGGAGTGATGCAGGTTAATTTGCAGTACCTGCATCATTTTGGTCGTCGGAATGCATCTCGACGTCCGCCGCTACTGTACCCGCTCCTTTGGAGACCTCAATGACTGTGGAGTCAAAGTCGGCCTCCTCCGGATCCGAATCCAACAGCGTGCATTCGTCGAGCATGTTGTAGAACGGGCCTACCAACTCAGACACCGAGAACGTATCGCTCTCGGAGTCCAGAGTGCTGTCTGCCCGTTCATTAGCGGCCCCATGTCCACTCGAGGTGTTGCATGGAGCCCGGACGTCCATAGTTAAGGGGGTAGTGGGTTCGCTCATGGCGTTGCCCCCTACCTCCACAGAATTGGAATTGGATGCTTTCGTAGAACACCCCCCATCCCCAGAGCCCTGCGGATCGGGTGCGCTCAAGGCGCTGCCCTCAGCCCCAAGGCTCGGAAGACCAGGGTTGTCCTCGTCGGCTACCAATTCATCCTCCTTCTGGGGATCATCCCTTCTGATTTTCGGCGTGATGGTAAAAAGGCCGTAGCGGATTGTACCACCTCGCTTCTCAATCCACGGGAGAGACGCCTCGCTTATGACAAGCCCAACTGCCAAGCCAAGCTGCCATAAAATCCTTACAGAGTAACAATGCTACATCTATAGTTGCAATGAAATGTAGGGAGTCTTTGAACAAACTAGCCGAAAGGTGCGACCTGAACGTCATTTGGGTTCCAGGCCATAGCAACGTTCGGGGCAACTGCATTGCAGATGAGTTGGCAAGGGAAGGCACAAGCTTGCAGGATATCACATCTGCGGCATGGGTTGGCCCCCCGCTTAACTCATGCAAGCATTGGTTGAGATCTCGCTCCATTGAACAGGCTAACGCTAGATGGGCCAAGGAGTCAACTTGTGTGATTTCTAGGCAAATCTGGCCTAGACTGGATGAGGCTAGGTCTGTATCGGTGCTGCATCTGAATCGGCTCTCTATAGGTCCGCTGGTGGGACTTCTAACAGGCCATTGTCTTATGGGCACTCACGCCTCTCGCATGGGCCTATATAAAAACGACTTCTGCCGCAGCTGTAGGGACGTGGAGGAAATAGAGAGTGTTGAGCACTATCTATGCCACTGCCCCGCACTGTCGCTATCCAGGTACCGCTTCCTCCATAAACACTTTTTCGAGTGCCTGGCGGAGATGGAAAATGCAAGGACACTAGATTTTCTGCGCTTCATGAAACAAACACGCTGGTTTAGCTTCACGGGCATCTAATCTTATCATACTTTTGAATCTAATTTTTCCGGAAAGGTTTGTAAACAGGGATAAGGAAGCTAGGGCTCCCGTGTGGTATCACAATGGGCCACCTCGGCCTAAGTGTGTCCCCGCTTTCATGAATTGCGGAGTCAGCCACCTCAACCTAACCTAATCTAACCTTGGAAAATGGGCGGTGCCACGCCCACTTATTAAGGGTCAAACATTGACGGTTTTATAAGCCATAACTCAGAAACCATTGAAGATATATCGATGAAATTTGGTACGCGTGATATACTTACTTAGGCAAATGTTTGGACGAAAACTTTCTAAAATCGGTTGACGACTACGCCCACTTTTATATATGGGTCTTATAAAGTGACCTAATAAAAACATTTTAAGCGATATCTCTGTCAAATATAACAAGTAAGGAAGCCTAAGTTCGAGTGGAATCGAACATTAGATACTCAGCTGCATGCTTTCATTGTTTGTTTGCGTTTGATGGAAACACGGTGCACTTTATATAAAGCGAGTGCTGCATATAGTGGGCGTAGCCACGCCCATTTTCAA
The DNA here is from genome assembly GCA_960531455.1 of Urophora cardui. Taxonomy (NCBI): domain Eukaryota; kingdom Metazoa; phylum Arthropoda; class Insecta; order Diptera; family Tephritidae; genus Urophora; species Urophora cardui. Next base: position 97,478,523 of record OY482674.1, read on the forward strand.
AATCAGTCATCCAACTAAGCATATGAATATTATTTGTGCAAAATTTCATTCCTTTATGACATCTAGTTACAAAGATGTCACGTTACAAATTCCTAAAGGGTGTTCCAGAAATATCTTTGTTAAAAAGTAGGCGTGGTCATAACCGATTTCAATAAATTTTTGCGTGTCTATTAACACAAGTTATAAAAGTGTATAAACCAAGTTTCGTCACAATATCTCAATTATTTGTCGAGTTATAGGCTAAGAAATGTCGTATATCCCTTTGTCTAAAAAGAGGCGGTGCCACGCCCATTTTCCAAAATTTTTATATTTCTTGTTTCCGGTCTATTGTGGAACTCATGCCAAAAAATTTCAATGAATTATCTTTATATTTGACAAAGATATCGCTTAAAATGTTTTTATTAGGCCCCTTTATAGTTTCCATATATAAACGAGGGCGTGGTCGTCAACCGATGTCTCTAAAATTTTGAGTATGTATTACCAGACGTTACGAAAGTGTATACACCAAGTTTTGTCATTATATATCAATTATTTGTCGAGTTATGGGCTCAGAAATCTCGTATATTCCTTCTTCTAAAAAGAGGCGGTGCCACGCCCATTTTCCAAAATTTTTGTGTTTTTCGTTTTATGTCCGCAGATGGACTCCTGCCATAAAATTTCAATGATATATCTTTATATTTGACAAAGATATCGCTTAAAATGTTTTTATTAGGTCACTTTATAATACACATATATAAAAGTGGGCGTGGTCGTCAACCGATTTTGGCAATTTTTCGTCCAAACATTTGCCTAAGTAAGTATATCACGCATACCAAATTTCATCGATATATCTTCAACTGTTTCTGAGTTATGACTCATAAAATTTTCAATGTTTTCCCCTTAATAAGTGGGCGTGGCACCGCCCATTTTCCAAAATTTTTACGTTTTTTGTTTTACGTCCATAGCTGGACACAGGCGACAAAATTCCAGTGATATATCTTTTTATTTGACAGAGATATGGCTTAAAATGTTTTTATTAGGTCACTTTATAATACCCATATATAAAAGTGGGCGTGGCCGTCAACCGATTTTAACAATTTTCCGTCCAAAGATTTGCCTAAGTAAGTACATCACGCCTACCGAATTTTATCGATATATCTGCAACGGTTTCTGAGTTATGGCATATAAAACTTTCAATGTTTGACCCTTAATAAGTGGGCGTGGCACCGCCCATTTTCCAAAATTTCATCAAATTTCTTCTTAGGGGCCTGTGCTCAACACGTGGGTAAAATTTCATTACTCCAGCTCTATTAATGACTGATATACCAAATTTCCGATTTTTTCTATATAGGAAAAGTGGGCGTGGTCATGGTCCGATTTCGCCCATTTTCAATACCAACCGTCCCAGTGTCGATACCAACTTGCATTCCAAATTTCATCAAAATATCTCAATTTTTGCGCGAGTTATCGTGCGTACGGACGGACGGACGGACATGGCTCAATCGATTTCTCTTTTCACCCTGATCATTTTGATATATATAAGTCTATATCTATCTCGATTATTTCATTCTGTTACAATCCACCGTTATGAAATCAAAACTATAATACTCTGTGTACTAGTACAGCTGAGTATAAAAAAGTAAAAAATCTTAGCGGAATCTACCAACGTCAAGATTTACCAATATTAAATGATGATGATGGTGCCCAAATATATTCTAACTTTGAAAAAGTTAATAAATTTGCTGATAAATTCGAGCAGGTACACTACCAAAATTTAAACGTAGGTTCTTTGGATCACACAAACCACATAAATAACGAAATCTCTGACCTTTCAGGATACACTCCATTCTTCAAATTTAGCGATTCCTTTTTAGCAAACGGATTATCTTCATCAAAAAACTCTGAAGCTGTTGAAGCAGCCGAAGTTTATAAACAGTTTATTTCACATAAGGACATTGAATTTCCCTCTGTTTGGAATTTTTTGGCAATACTATTTAATCATTGCTACAACTTAGGCTACTTCCCTTCTAAATGGAAACGTGCAATGACTGTGCCCATTTTAAAACACAGTTCTGATGCAAGACATATCAAAAACTATAGGCCGATATCCTTATTGTCTAATATTAGTAAACTTTTGGAAGGGGTGTTGTTCGATAAACTCAAAGAACATATTTCAACAAATAATACACTCAGAGAATTTCAGTTTGGATTTAGAAGCCACCTCGGTACTAATCAAGCACTTACCATGTTTTCAGACATAGTAACAACAAATCTTAATAAAAGGAAAGCAACTATTTTAGTAAGCCTCGATCTCGAGAAAGCTTTCGATACAACATGGATTGAAGGTGTTGTCTATAAAATGTATAAAAAATTCGGTTTTTGCAAAAATATTTGTCGCATAATATATGACTATCTAACCAAAAGATCATTCTATGTTACCTCCAAAGATGAAAACTCAATTGACAAAGATGTAGCAGCAGGTGTCCCTCAAGGTTCCATTTTGGGTCCTGTTTTATTTAATATATTTCTAGCAGACATACCAGAGCCCAATGAAGGTCTCTCTATATTAATGTATGCCGACGATATTCTTATATTGTCTACTAAAGCTAATTTGCCTAAGGCAAATACAGATATAAACAATTACCTTATAAAATTATCAGATTTTTTCACCACTTGGAAACTGAAACTAAATCCAAACAAATGTGTTTGTTCCACAGTCAAAGGCCTCAAAAAGAAATTGTATCCGTCCGCTCGTCGATTCACCCCTGCAATAGTTATTGGCAATGCACCCGTTAAATATGAGTGCAAAATTAAATATCTTGGTGTCATTATAGATGAAACTTTCAAATTTATTAGACATGTGGATTACATACTTGCTAAAGCAAAAAGAACGTACTTTTCCTATATTTCATTTTTAAAAAAAGCCAAAGACCTAGATGAAAAAATTAAATTAAATTGTTATAAACAATTAATAAGACCAATTATCTCTTATGCCTTCCCCATTTGGTTTGGCATTTCTTCCAGTCAGATGGAAAGGCTCCGCAAATTTGAAAGGCAAATCTTGCGAACATGCACCAACATCAATTTCGGGACATTTATGAATGGTAATCGTAAAAGAATTTCTAATGAAGTATTATATAAAAAATCTAAAATTGAACGCATTGATCAGTTTATGATAAAAACTGCTCTTAAATTTATAAAAAAAATTAAATCTAGTAATAATCAACTAATAAAAGAATATTGTCTTAAAGAAAATTCTATTGTTAACCCACTTGAAAGCATTTATTTATCTCCAATTTATCTAAATGCTTTGAATAACAATAATAATCTTATCTCAAATAGCAAACTATTATTTTATCATAGAAGGTATAATACCTTCAATATAAACGAAACCACTTATAGCATAAGTCAAAATGATATGACTATAAACCTAAATTAATTTTATTGCAATATGCAACATATAAGCCTGTTAGTTTTAAGTCTTTGTATATATATATTTCCCTATCTTTCTCTTAGTTTTAAGTTATTTTTTTAGTACAAAATAAATATAAAATGAAAATCCATTTTTTTGTAATTTTTTCATGGATAAATACCAAATTCACAGACTATATTCCTAGAATATAAAAACACAATCGATTATAAATCTATAATTTAATTTAAAGACTCTTTGATAAATACTTAATAAGTATGCTAAGAATTCATTATATAGTATGTAAGTTTTCTCCAAAAATGTAACATGTAAAATATAATTTAATTAATAAATGGCAAGTTACTGCATGGAATTTCATGTACTAAAAAATAAAAAATATGCGCATAAAAAATGCAACAAAAACTGAGAAATATGCATGAAAAATCAAAAAAAAAATGCATTAATTCAAATTTTTCAACTTCAGATAATTCATGTTTATTGAAGTTACAATAGTTAAATAAATTAGGTACAAACATTTTTTAATTCAATTTTGCTCTTACGTTGTACGTTTATACAAATGTATGTTTATATATATATATATATATATAGATACATAAATTCATTCTTGAACATTTCATAATTTGCAAAGGTTAATCCTAATTCAACGATTCATTAGCGTACACAATGAAATATTTTTTCATATTCTCAAAAAGAAAACTTTGCCGATTCGGTCGAAAAAAGCTCTTATACATATAAAACGAACGTTCTACATCCACAGAGGTAATAAGAGCATGTTTGAAAACGGCTCTTTGTCGACAGGTATGCACCGTATCGAAAATACTAATAATAGCCGTGTTCACACGAAACTCTATTCGTCGTCAGATGGCTGTTATGCATGAATTTCGTTTGTATAAAACTGTCAACTAGCAAATTACAAAAATAGGCAATATAATGCGAAATATGTAATAAAAAAATGCAAACAACGCAAAATATGTAAAAATATGCATATATGACCAAAATATGCAAAATATGCAAAAACATTTGAATGCCATTTTTAAGACAATTTCACGATTCGCAAAGATTGTTTATTTGAAAGAGTGCTTAGCACGAAATTTTTTATTTTAATTAAATTTTTTTTTAATTGTTGGGGTAAGTGGAAAAAATTCAACAACTATTTACAGCGAAGGTTGAGTGTATAGCTATTTCACGAAAAACCATTTTCGATCATCAGCACTCTTTTCGGAAGTGGATGCACCGGGGATTGAACCCGAGTCCATTCCATCTTCAGCCGCAATGACCCAACGCATAAACACACTCGGCCATTGAGACTCTGTGCAAGCTGTTGGATTTTCCCCACTTTTGCCTTTTTCATTTTCAACATTAACGTTAGTGTGTATATGCTTTTGCATATATTCTCCACAAACGTGCTGAAAAAAAAAAAAAATTGAATTAAAATAAAAAATTTCGTGCTAAGCACTAAAAACTCTTTCAAGTAAAATTGTTAACGTTGTTTGGTATATACATAAAATAAATACCAACAACAATGTTCATTGCGAACTGCCTACAACAAAAATTCAGCACGTTTGTGGAGAATATATGCAAAAGCATATACACACTAACGTTAATGTTGAAAATGAAAAAGGCAAAAGTGGGGAAAATCCAACAGCTTGCACAGAGTCTCAATGGCCGAGTGTGTTTATGCGTTGGGTCATTGCGGCTGAAGATGGAATGGACTCGGGTTCAATCCCCGGTGCATCCACTTCCGAAAAGAGTGCTGATGATCGAAAATGGTTTTTCGTGAAATAGCTATACACTCAACCTTCGCTGTAAATAGTTGTTGAATTTTTTTATCCACTTACCCCAACAATTGTTTATTTATTTTGCTCTACCTAAATCTAAGAAAAACATGTATTTGCATAGATTTCCATGCCCTAATTATGACAATTCAATATAATGTTTAATGTTCCACTATGTGATGGCGTTGGATTGAATTTCAGGTTGATGTCATGGTTCGAATCCGGAGGAGAATATAAAATAAAGAAGAAAAAGGAGAATAAGGAGAATAAGAAATAAAGATATAAAACAGTTATGGCAAAGAAGAAAATAAGAGGAGAAAAAGCGGAGGCTACATTTTTGTAGTTGGGACTCGGATTGAGAGAAGATGAAGAGAATGCCGTTGGATTCAATTTCGAATCCGGAAGAGAAAATGAAATAGAGAACACTGCAGCGGTTTTTTTTTCTCATGGTACTTAAAATATAAATAAACATTTTTAAATTTAAAATGTTTTTTCTTGATTTATGAATTCTACAATGAACATTTCGTTGTACCATAGGAAAACTAGCATATTTAAAATTTCTGGCGAAAGCTATCAATAAAAAAATTCTGAACGAAAAATAACAAGTTCGACTTTTGGCCGACGAAAAGTATCAGCAATTATATACTTTTTTTACATTAAAATTGTTGTTGTTTAAACGAAATTGATAGTTTTCGTCAGCCAAAAGTCGAACTTGTTACTTTTCGTCAGCCAAAAGTCGATTTTGTTATTTTTCGTCGGCCAAAAGCCGAACTTGTTATTTTTCGTCAGCCAAAAGTCGAACTTGTTATTTTTCGTCAGCCACAAAAAATATGATGTTAGTTTTCGTATGGTACGACGATTTTTAAAATAAAAATGTTGGTATTTACATCACTTTTAAATACGTTTTTGCCCATTTTAAGCAGGTTTTCATATGTTTTTATAATTTTTTTCCCTGAGTGTAGGCACAAATATATACCGGCTTTATCTTCTCTTTCAAGGCTAACATATCAGCAAAAGAGAAATGCAAAACCACACCGAAATCAATAAAATTAAATAATTACAAGTCGTGACTAAGAAATTCACACAAGATCAAGCATTGATTACACTGGATCACAAAATGAAATTTTTTGTCTGTACTTTGGACGTGACTATCCTATCTATATGTAAAATCGGTCGCTGATTCCGAAAATCGGGTTCATTTTTAATTCTATGGGAAGGTTTTTGAGATATCGGCAATTTACCGTTATTTGGCCAATGGGTACACTTAATCCAGTATAGCTCTTTAACACAGTGAGTTATCTTCTTTGGGGTGACACCATACGAAAGAAAATTAAATTTCCTTTTCACGGCTCCTATAACATTTTTCTCTAACTCTTATAGTTTCTGAAATATTGACGATTAAATTTTAATTTTTTCGATTTTTTACGATTTTTTGAAGAAAAAATTGACTTTGTCAGACAATATCTTTAAAACCAATGTCTTCACCTTCGGTTTTAATCTTTTACGTGAAGCTCCATTCCATTAGCAAAAAAATAAGCTATCAACGAAGAAAATCCATGGTAAAATGGAAAAGTTATAGGCGATCAAGTAAATACAGCCAAGTCGCACAATGCCTCTACACGGGTATATTTTATGCATGTTATACCCGTAAATGGGCTTGTATCTACCGCGCTGCCAATGTGCTGCTACTGCAGATGTGTAGGTATTGGTACAATATGCATAGAATGTACGCGTGCAGAGGCATTGCGCGACCTGGCTGTATTTACTTGATCGCCTATAACTTTTCCATTTTACAATGGATTTTCATCGTTGATAGCTTATTTTTTTGGTAATAGAATGGAGCTTCATGAAAAGGAGTAAAACCGAAGGTAAAAATATTGGTTTTAAAGATATTGCCTGACAAAGTCAATTTTTTCTTCAAAAAATCGTAAAAAATCGAAAAAATTAAAATTTAATCGTCAATATTTCAGAAACTATAAGAGTTAGAGAAAAATGTTATAGGAGCCGTGAAAAGGAAATTTAATTTTATTTCGTTTGGTGTCACCCTAAGGAATATAACTCACTGTGTTAAAGAGATATACAGGATTAAGTGGACACATTGGCCAAATAACGGTAAATTGCCGATATCTCAAAAACCTTCCCATAGAATTAAAAATGAACCCGATTTTCGGAATCAGCGACCGATTTTACATATAGAAAGGATGGTTGCGTTCAGAGTATTTTTTGGCTGTAGAGCAGTGTTATTACACAAATGTGTGTATACATCCATATGTACATCATATGTACATAGTATAAACGCACATACTCATAGTATATGAATAGGTATGTATGATCTTTGATTTACTTATAAATGGAAACACATGTATGCACATACATACATACATACGTACATACATACATTTTTAAGAAGAAATGTGTTGGAGCTGAGTAGGTATATTTCTTTGTTTGCATCTTCGAAGAGCCTTCCTAAAACAATGGACAATTTAAATATAATAAATGCTTGCACCAACTGAGCTCACCTAAATATCTCACCAATAGCGCCGATCAGTGATCACCATCTCGCCGCGCCTTCGTGATGAGGTGGGATGGCTTGCTGAACCTGGCCCAGGAATGAAGTCGTCGAAAGCTAATGTATGTATGTACGTACAAAATTCCAGGAATATGTTAAATCATGGTCAGAGTATTTAACAAACCGATACAAAACTATTTACAAATACAAAAAAAAAGCACTGTGACTAACTTGTAGAGCAGATCTTCCTAAAACAGTGGGCACGTACGAACAACAAGAGATCAGCATTTAGAGGCCAAGAGCTTGTAGCGACCGATACATATTTGCACGACTTTAAAAAGAAACTAAAGAAGCAAGTAAGGGGGCATAAGTTCGCGTGGCATCGAACATTAGATTGCAATACTGTGTACACAATAAAAATAAAAATAAACCGGATGACCCTAATCGTATAATCATATAATCGTATTGAGCCAATTTAGATGTCGTAGTAAATCAGTGGTGTAAGTGCATGCATTGTTTTCACGGAATATATTCACTTTTACATTTTTGTGATATATGTTTATCTGAAAGTGAGAGTATTTAGTATCCGACGGACGGACTGACGGATACGGCTCATTTTCTTCTTTTTTCAACCTAAGCAGTTTGAAGTCCATATCGATTATTTTCTGCTGTCGCAACTAACCGCTATACATATGATCAAAACAATAATATGTGTACTACCTACAGCTGAGTATAAAAATTAAAGAGGAACGAGTGACGTTGGGCATTTTTCAGATTTTTGGTTGAGCTCTTTTTTTCTTTTGTGAAGTTCGAAGATGTACAAGGCAGATGAAGCACTCGGAAAGAGATTGAGGAAAACTTGTTAACGAGTCTTTTAGTCAGCCAGCGTTGAAGACCAAAGGAACGAATATGCATGTGTGCTTATGTGACTTATTGTATGTACGTTGCAGTCAGTGATAAAATCCGTCTCGTGCTACTTATGCCACCAGCACGAGCGCCAAGACACATTCGTTTAGACAAGCGTTATGTGTGTATATACGGCAAGTCCACAAAAGTGGTGGCGGCATTAAGGTATTAAAGACCGAAAATTCGACAGCATCTTAAATATGTATGAATGTATGTACATACATATGTATGTATAGAGACTGTAATGTTTTATAATTTATATGAGCTTGCATTTCGGTTGACAGTAAAGTCAAGATAAGATCCGATTTTGTTGTTTAAACGTTGTCGATTTTACTGTATTTCATGGCTACCAGTAATTTTAGTGATCCTCGCACACCGGTTACTTATTTATGACTTTAAATTGCATGACTGTACAGTAAGTATCAATAAAAATCGTGTATAGAAATACACACACCAAATAATTTTATTTTGGAATTAGCACTATGTTTTATTTTATTTATTGTTATTTTATGTTATTTTATTTTACATTATTTTATTTTATTTTATTTTATTTTATTTTGTTTTATTTCTTTTTATTTTATTTTATTTTATTTTATTTCTTTTTATTTTATTTTATTTTACTTTATTTTATTTTATTTTAATTAATTTTTTTATATTATTTTATTTTATATTATTTACTTTATTTCATTTTTTATTTAATTTTTTTATTTTATGTTATTTTATTTTTTTCTATATAATTTTATTTTACTTTATTCTGATGTGTATTTTTATAAAGCTATTGGCCAGTTTTTATTTAAGAAAAATAAAAAAAATTTGGTAGAAGTTATAGATCTACATATTTCTGAGATCACCACATCTCTTCATCAGACTTTTTTGTGCTAAGCGTCTTCACCGAGGATCGAACCCGCGTCTTTCTATTGGTAATCTAATGGCATTCCACTAGGCTACCACCGCCGTGAGCTTTTTTTTTTGCTTAATTTTAAATTTTCCTTTATCACAATCTGTATTATTTTATTATCTTTATTATTTTATTCTATTTTATTTTATTTTATTCTATTTTATTTTATTTTATTTTATTTTATTTTATTTTATTTTATTTTATTTTATTTTTTTAAATATTATTTTCTTAATTATTTCATTTCATTTTATTTTTATTTTATTTTATTTTATTTTATTTTATTTTATTTTATTTTTTTAAATATTATTTTCTTAATTATTTCATTTTAATTTTTTTTATTTTTTTTTATTTTGTATTGTTTATGTAAATTTAGCTTATGTATATTAGCTTCAAAGCAACCTACACAACTGCGACAAATACTGTATCTATCTTGTCGGTATACAGAGGGAATTTTCAGCTTTCATGTTAATAAGAATTACTTAAAAAAATGTAAATGCTTTTTTAATTTCTCTGAATTTTTGATTGTCATAATTTAATTATCCGACGTGAATGCGGCATTTCTTTGCTGGTCACTCATCACGTCAACTTTTAATTGCATTGACTTAACCATACATACATACATATTAGGGCGGGTCGATTTGTAGGGAGGCAAAAAAATCGCCCATGGCTCTGTGAAAATCATATTCTAAAAATAAGAAACTTTGCCGAAGGAACCATACCTCTAAAATGAATCCTGATGCCCCCCAATTTGGGTCGAACTTTTGGGTAGGAAAGTCACTAATATAGCTGGAGCGATGAAATTTTACCCACGTGTTGAGCTCAGGCCCCTAAGAAGAAATTTGATAAAATTTTGGAAAATGGGCGGTGCCACGCCCACTTATTAAGGGTCAAACATTGAAAGTTTTATATGTCATAACTCAGAAACCATTAAAGATATATCGATGAAATTTGGTACGCGTGATTTACTTATTTAGCTAAAAGTTTGGACGGAAAATAGTTAAAATCGGTTCACGGCCACGCCCACTTTTATATATGTGTATTATAAAGTGACATAATAAAAACATTTTAAACCATATTTCGTGAACCGATTTTAACTATTTTCCGTCCAAACGTTTGCCTAAGTAAGTAAATGACGCACACCAAATTTCAACGGTATATCTTTAATGGTTTCTGAGTTATGACATATAAAACTTTCAATGTTCGACCCTTAATAAGTGGGCGTGGCACCGCCCATTTTCCAAAATTTTATCAAATTTCTTCTTAGGGGCCTGAGCTCAACACGTGGGTAAAATTTCATCGCTCCAGCTATATTAGTGACTGAGATACCAAATTACCTACGCAAAAGTTCGACCCAAATTGGGGGACATCAGAATTCGGTTTAGAGGTATGGTTCCTTCGGCAAAGTTTCTTATTTTGATCCCTAGAGTACGATTTTCACAGAGCAATGAGGGATTTTTAAATCGACCCGCCCTAATACATATGTATATAAGTACATACACAAGCACATTCATTTCACAGTTTTTCTTTCTCATAACTTTATTCGGACGCGGTTTGTGAACTTATTCATCTTTTACAGCGTTGACAAACAGATTTACTTTCCAACTGTGCCTTATTTATTTCAATTTGATTGTCATCGCTGATTTTTCTACAACAGCTTACATTTTAAGTGGTCTCGCTTTGACTGTAAAACAAGTTGACATAGCAACTTTGGTTGGATGGCGTTAAATGATAAACTCAGGGTGCCTGCTATATGTTTAAAAAGAAAATGTTGGTTTGGTATGAAAGTCAAATGAAAACATAAAAGAACTCAAGGTATTTATATCTAGTTGAATAGCTGAAATTGAATGTAGATATTTTGATAAACTTGTGGAAATTAGTGATAACGTTTTTTTTTTATAATTCGCCACATTAGAGGTGGGAAACTATCGATGGCACTATCGATAGTATCGATATTTTATTTTTTTGAACACTATCTAAGACTATCGATGGCTTTTTCAAAACTATCAAAAACTATCGATATTAGTGTGTACAATCGATAGTTTTACAACTTTTACATCTCCATATTGCACATTACTATTTCAAATTCTATTAAGGTTTTATATTCGTCTATGTACAAAATAATAGAAACGACATTATAGAAGGCTTTGAAGATTTTTTTTGTTTCGACTTCAAGCTTTCACTTCCGTGTACTAAGATAATAATAATATAATATAATAATACAATGGCGCTATTATAACTCTGACGAGTTTTATGGCCGAGCTTCTCTCCCAATTCGAGGTGTGCTCCTATCATAAAACTTTTATGCATTTTTGTGAGAAGCTTTTTCATGGCAGAAATACACTCGGAGAGTATGCCGCCCACTGCCGAGAGGTGACCGCTGCTCTTAAAAATCCAATAATTAGAAAAATGTTTTGGTGTTTGCTCGGACTGGGGTTTGAACCCGAGACCTCTGGCATAGCAGGCGAGTACTCTACCCACTGCACCACATACATACATTTGGAAAATATTATATTATTTGTGTTTGTATTTACATAATTATTAGTTTGCTTAGTTTTTGCTTTGATATTAAAATTTGATTAAAAGGAGAGCTTAGGTTGGTCAATACATACATACATCAAAATATGGAAATATGTCTTTAGCGCCGAATCATTCCCACTTTTCCATAATCTGAGTAGTTGTTTTTTCAGTGTACATACATACATACTGTTTGATTTTGTGTGTATGACGTACAACGAGTATACAATTTATATCGTTCGAAGTCGACCATTGCAATGATTATTTTTTTTTTAAATTTAACACATTCCCTTCAATAATGTACTCAGCGGGATACAATTCACCCAGTTCATAATTCTACATGTTTAACTCCTTATTCTTCTTCTTCTTCTTCTTCTTCTTCTTCTTCTTCTTCTTATTTTCTTCTTCTTCTGCCTAATTGGAGCCTCTAAACGATTTCGACCAAGTCCGAAAAGCGCGCCAATACCCCAAAATCATATCTCTTCCACGTCAATTCTAAAAACTTTTATAGAAAAACCGCTATTTGCTTCCACGTAAGATATTGCATTTACGGTGACTTCATAAAAGAACAAACTATGAATAGGTACATATGTATGTCAATATTCGTACAATATACATTACAATATTGGGTGTTAAGAGGTTTTAGAATTCCAAATAGTAGTCTATGGAACTTGAATGTAGAAATGCCCAAAGTAAAATAAAAGTTATGCCACCAAACAAGTTCAATGTAAATGCTTGACGTTTCAGCGCTATCACGTCCGAATGCTACTGGATTTTTCGACACATCGTGATGGTCTGACAGTGTTGCCTGCGACATCGTTGTCAACACGCCACCGTTAGATTTGGTGGCATGCGGCATGTGGCATATAGCATGTGGCTAATATTCAATTTGTATTTGTGTTAGATTTTTTTGCGCAGCTTGAGCATGAGTTTTACTTTTTACGCTTCTTATTAATTCAACACTGTGACTCATGTTTTATGTATGTATGTATGGATGTATGCCCATGCCCAATATATTTACATATTTATTGGCACTATGATTGTTGATTCACTTTTTTATGGTAATTGCTTTATGCACGTTAGGCTAAACTCTTTTATTTATTATTTCTTTAGAGTTTTGCGAATTTGAAAGTTGTCAACGATCAGAAGTTAAACTGCCTTCCAGCTATGCATGTACCCACTCTCACGCAAGCATATATGTACATATATACCCTGCAAAAAAGTTTTGCTTATTGTTGACAAATCAGGTGTCAAAAAGGAGTATGCTGGCAGCGCTGCTTCTGTTATGTACTCCTCTCTGTCTGCTCGTAACTCTCTAATACTTATCTATGCCTTATATCGCATGACGGATAAGCCTTTGGAATAAGATGTGCTCTCAGAAAGGGAGTACTCCTTATGGCCTGATGACATCAACACAGGAAAATCAGTCTTATTTTAAGCCTTACGCCATACAAATTTGCTACCCTTATAATTTTCAGGCTGTTTTAATTCTTAAATAAGGCTTAGATTTTTAGGTTGGTATGTACATATTTACATATGTATGCGTTTACGTGCGTAGTATGGATACAAAGTGTCGGCCTTGTTGGCCACCTTTCAGTTGTTTAGTTTATTGGTTGTATCGCAGCTACTACCACTTTTCGTTCGTGTTGCGAATTAATAAATGCCACGATTTTGCGTCCTTCCAGCCACGTTTCCATAAAATCTACACATGTGTATTTGTGTACGTGTATATAAATACATACATATGTATATACAAGTATTTCAGCACACCGCATGTCACAGTTGCTTTTTATAGCCAGATTTGCTTCACATTATATCGCTTTTATCATCACTAAAATACCGCTAAAATTCATGCTGAATACCTAACAAGAGTACGAGTATAATAACGACCATATTAAAAAAAAGCTTGCGGCTTGGAATGAAAGCCCGAAGTTTTCGCTTCATTGCCTTTTTTACTATACAAAGTTATTCATGCGAAGGCGGCCATCGCCGTGCGACAGTCGTGGGGCATAGTCATGGAAGTTGTTATCTTCCCTAAAGGAAATGTAATGAGGAAAGTATTGATGATTTGTAGGTCTGTGGGCCTACTGGTATGAATATACGAATTTTTCGATAAATTGATAAATCGATATCCTGTACAATAGCCCTGATAAACTGAATAATAAAATTCCCAATTTAACCAGCGAACGTTGAACGAAGAGAAGTTTCATTCCTGACACATACTGGTACATACATATGTATATGAACATTGAGTAGCCGCCTTTTGTATGATAACTTTTCAAGATGCAAGAGCCCCGTCAATTTCAATTATTATTGAGTTAAAAACAAATATTTTCTTCGCTTTCACCAAACTCTGTCGCGGCAATGCTGTTATGGGCCATTTCTTAAGTAAAACGATAGATGACCAAAAGGTTAAAAAAATTGTCTATCCATCCATACAAAACTGTGGTCTCTGGATTGGTGAATGCCGAATACATATTATACCAGGTGCTTCCTTCCAGTACGTATACCAACATTTGTGGGAATGTCGGCTTCCAGATCACAATTATCGTGCCTGCAGCAATTTACATCGGTAACCTCAAACCTATCATCTCCCGGATCATCGCGCAACTTGGTATTTAATGTGCCGCTACGTTCGTATATTTATATTACATTTATTTTAGCTTTACTACGCGAAAGACAGATGTTGTTGATGCTAATCTGCGTGGCATTTGCTGTATGGCTTTTGAATGTGCGCACAGGACAATGTGGTGGTCAGTCAACAGAGTGCGCGAATTCGCGGTGGCGACCAGTCAACATTCAAAATTATCGCTCGAAACCATCTCAAACACCATTATTCTCATGCCTTCATACAACTACATATATACATGCATATGTATGCCGCCTGTTTGTGCATATGTAGGTACATTATCAAGATAAAGCCAAGCTTTTTAGCTTTTAAGTATATGAGTATATTATGCGATTTATGCCACAATGTGAGGCATACAGGCGGCGGTCCGCATATTAATTGCTATACTAATATTGTATGTAAAATGGTTATGTGTTGAAATTAAGGTGTGACTTAAATAATGTACCTTATTAGCATTCATATTAATATTTTTATTCATTTAGCTATGCCATTTTCTTCTTGTTTCTTGTTTATATTATTCTACACTTTTCGCCTGAATACGTGTAAGGTGAACGTGCTGCTGATAATATCTTTTGTGGGCTGAGTTGATATCGCTTGAGTTCAAATCGCCCCTTGTAAGCTCTACTCCTTGCAAATATCGCAAAATTATATTCATGCATATTCATTAAACATAGTGCATTATATTTTTCTTTATTGCTAAATACATATGTAGTAGTGATATACTATCGATAGTTTGCAAAAAACTATCGTACACTATCGATGGTGCTGACTATCGATATTTTCCGACCTCTAATATGTAGGTATATGAATGTATGTATGGATGTTTGTTTACATATGCAAAGACAACTGCAAAAGAGAAAACCATGATCTTTAAATTGAACTGTTTAGTTCGGGCTTAAAATTTATTAAGGAAATGTGCTGTTAGTAATCCAACTTATTTCAAACCTTATTATCCTTCTCGTTAGGCGATTATTGTGGAAAATTATTTTCAAAACTTTGTTTACGACTGAGTGTCATTAATATAATATATTGTATACTACATACATACATATTGCAGAAAATGTAAGAGATTAATTAATGCACTTTTCCAGGAAAAGTTTTCCTTCTTACATTCTATTAAACCCGGTGTGAATTACATATGTACATACTTAGTATTTATATGCGAACATCAATCAAATGGCCACAAATTTTATATACTCGTATCTACCTACAGGCACATGCTGTCAAGCATAACCAATTGACAACGGCTAAATGACGATAAATGTGTACTCAACTTCATATCTCGAGTGTTTGGCCATTATTTATAGTTGTAGGTAGGGTAATTCTACAGGAAGCGCTGACAGCTGACACATACGCACAAAAAGCAACATCAGTGAGTATGACGCAGGGCTAACACCAGGCGTGACCACCCACAGCTTGAACTTTGCAGAAATGAAATTGTAAGTGGCGGGAAAGGCTCGATGAGCAAACGATATCAAGATTTAAATGTACATTTGTACAAATTTGAAAAAGAAAATCAACGTGCAAGTCATTTGCAAAACAAAAGTTATACTTGTTGGGGTAAGTGGAAAAAAATTCAACAACTATTTACAGCGAAGGTTGAGTGTATAGCTATTTCACGAAAAACCATTTTCGATCATCAGCACTCTTTTCGGAAGTGGATGCACCGGGGATTGAACCCGAGTCCATTCCAACTTCAGCCGCAATGACCCAACGGATAAACACACTCGGCCATTGAGAGTCTGTGCAAGCTGTTGGATTTTCCCCACTTTTGCCTTTTTCATTTTCAACATTAACGTTAGTGTGTATATGCTTTTGCATATATTCTCCACAAACGTGCTGAATTTTTGTTGTAGGCAGTTCGCAATGAACATTGTTGTTGGTATTTATTTTATGTATATACCAAACAACGTTAACAATTTTACTTGAAAGAGTTTTTAGTGCTTAGCACGAAATTTTTATTTTTAATTCAATTTTTAATTGTTGGGGTAAGTGGAAAAAAATTCAACAACTATTTACAGCGAAGGTTGAGTGTATAGCTATTTCACGAAAAACCATTTTCGATCATCAGCACTCTTTTCGGAAGTGGATGCACCGGGGATTGAACCCGAGTCCATTACAACTTCAGCCGCAATGACCCAACGGATAAACACACTCGGCCATTGAGACTCTGTGCAAGCTGTTGGATTTTCCCCACTTTTGCCTTTTTCATTTTCAACATTAACGTTAGTGTGTATATGCTTTTGCATATATTCTCCACAAACGTGCTGAATTTTTGTTGTAGGCAGTTCGCAATGAACATTGTTGTTGGTATTTATTTTATGTATATACCAAACAACGTTAACAATTTTACTTGAACAACAACAATGTTCACTGCGAACTGCCTACAATAAAAATTCAGCACGTTTGTGGAGAATATATGCAAAAGCATATACACACTAACGTTAATGTTGAAAATGAAAAAGGCAAAAGTGGGGAAAATCCAACAGCTTACACAGAGTCTCAATGGCCGAGTGTGTTTATCCGTTGGGTCATTGCGGCTGAAGTTGGAATGGACTCGGGTTAAATCCCCGGTGCATCCACTTCCGAAAAGAGTGCTGATGATCGAAAATGGTTTTTCGTGAAATAGCTATACACTCAACCTTCGCTGTAAATAGTTGTTGAATTTTTTTTCCACTTACCCCAACAATTAAAAATTGAATTAAAAATAAAAATTTCGTGCTAAGCACTAAAAACTCTTTCAAGTAAAATTGTTAACGTTGTTTGGTATATACATAAAATAAATACCAACAACAATGTTCATTGCGAACTGCCTACAACAAAAATTCAGCACGTTTGTGGAGAATATATGCAAAAGCATATACACACTAACGTTAATGTTGAAAATGAAAAAGGCAAAAGTGGGGAAAATCTTGTTTGTTGGTTTCTTTTGAAGTTAACTTCTTAGGCGGCGATACAGAGTTTTTATGGAGAGTGAAATTTGAAATTTAATGCAACGGAAGTTGGCCCCGGAAATAGCAGCCATTTTAGCTGATTTTAAATTTTTTAAAAAATTAACCTTGATATCGCGTGGTTCGAGAACCTACAACCCCTCGCTTCCAGGCCTGACACTCTTCCGCTGCGCCATCACACCACCTGCGTTGGGTATGTCAAATGCTGCACTTAAACTGAACTAACAATTACAACTCACTCACGTATGCACACAGTGTTGCCGCTCAAAAATTTCAAAAGGTGGCCCAAAAAATTAAAAAAAGTGGCCCCAATTTTTTTTTTTTTTCGCTAAAACACATTTTTATATATTTTTTTGGTTTATTTAATGAAGAAAATGGAATTCAAAATATTCTCTACACTAACGCAGCGTTAATATGATCGTTCGTTGAGCAGACGGAATAACCCGAGAAAGGCAAGGAATTAAAAAAAACTGTTATAGCGTTCGTTGAGCCGTAGGAAAGTGCAAGAACCGTAGGAATTTTACCAAAAAAAGAGCGCATATGAGTGCAAAGAATATAAATTGTGGAAAAATTCCTACGTTTCTTGCACTTTCCTACGGATCAACGAACGCTATATGTGTTTGTGTGTGTCTGGGCTGCTCCGTGCGTTTTCATTATCTTAACGAACAGCCCTAATTTCAAAGTATTCAATGGTAGTGTTGGAAAACAAATTAAATAAAGAACCTTTCGAAACGGAGAATTGCCAATGCAAAGTAAAATAGTAACAAAGAGGTTTTTTGTTCTTATATTTGAGAAAAAACTAAAAATTATTTAATAATTATAGTTTTGAAAGTAAAAAAGGACCAAAGGTGGCCCAAATTTTTAAAAAGGTTCAAATATTGCATATTTTCAAAAAGTTGGGTTCAGGTGGCCTGGCTTTAAAAAAGGTTCAAATTGCCACTTTAGTAGCCCAAACGTCAACGCTGTATGTACATATACGTGTAAGTACATAACAGCGCTGTGGTGAAATAAGCGTGGTGAGAATGTTAATAACACAAGCAGAAATTAAAGTAGACCGTTTGACACAACTTGCGTAATTAGCGCAGTAGCTCAGCTGTAAGATGCTTGGCTTCCAATTTAAGTGAAGGTGGTTCAAGTCCAGGTCGAGCCAGTTTTTTTGTTCCTTTTTTTTCTATTAAATAATTTTCTTTATAATTTTTTATTAAATAAAAGTGCCACCCGAATATCGGGGATTACAAACTAGTTAATTATTAAAATAAAAACGACCAAACAACCAATATAAAAACCAATCGGATGAGCCTGCCGATAAACAAAATCTAATAATAAGAACAAGCAATGCCTTTTCTATAAATAGAATTTGTACAAACAAAAACACACAAACACATGTATGTACATGCGATAGTTTTCATTGCAATATCGCTGCAAAAAAATGTGCGATTAATCCCGATATATGTACATAGATTTGTCCCGGATTGATTTCACAATAGGTAAAACTAATTGAACACGCTTTCTTTTAATAACAATGATGAATAATAATTTTGACAAAATTTTACCAAAAATATCTATTGAAAAATCAATTACGATTATACACTGAAACTTGACTATTTAAATAATTTTAATTTATTGAATAGATTCTTTTACAAAAGTAAAACTTATTGTATAATCTTTATTTAAATAGGCATGAACATTTATAATTTTTAAAGATTGTTATAAAAAATAGCCTTCGCTAGCAACTTTGAAAAATTCCTCACATATCTTTTACACTCGCATAATGCATTCTCAATACAATAAATATTTGGAGAAAATATTTAATTTTTTTTAAAAGATTTCACTACAAGATGAAATCTGATCGAATAAACTCTTCTAATATATATAACAATTTATAATTTTTAGACATTTTCATAAAAAATAGCCTTGGCTTACAACTTTGGATGAAAGCGATTAATCTACATTTGTACCCGTTCGAGATAAAAGAGATTGATCTACATTTGTACCCGTTCGGCATGTTAGTGATTAATCTACATTTGTACCCGTTCGGGTATACAAGTTGAACAATTAGTCTCTTCATAGGACATGCTCGAACAAATGCGATCAATTCGCTCCATATAAAGGGATGTAAAATTGTATTAGTCGCATTCTCCCTTCCGATTGATCCCGGACACGTCCCGGATTAATCGCATTTTTTCAGGGACGTATTTTCAAATTCCCTTCTCATATGATATGTATATGAAACTTGTTACTTGTTGCTTTCGAGCCAATATAAATTGAAAACACAATTATTTGAAACAGGCGCGGATCCAGGATTTCGGCAAGGGGGGGGTTTTGAAAATTTCTAAGTTCTAAATAACATGTATAACGTACATGTATTTAATAAATTCATAAATTAAGAAAGCCGGCATATGCGGGTGTTAGGCCTTCAGATGGCTCTGAAGCTACTTTATTATAAACTTGACCACTGCGCGACACCTAGTGAAGGGTAGCAGTTATTATATGATATAATTTGAAGCGCGAGGTCGCTACTGCGTGTTCTAAATTTTCAAACGTGCAACCAAAGAACGTATGTTGTATACTCTGAAAAAAATACCCGTAGCTAAACCAACAACTTTCCGCTGTTGAATCTCCGTCTTTGATTCAACAGCAAAAGTATTTGTTCTTACAGCAAAGTTTTTGACCCAACAATTTATTCAAAAACGGCCGTTGTTGTTTCAAAAACTTTCTTGCTTTTAAAATATTTTTTGTGAGAAAATATTTTTTTGTGAGAAAACCAACAAAAAAAAAAAAATTATGGAGAGAAGATGAAGAGAAAAATCCAAAAAAAAGTTTATTTTTAGCAACAATTTTCTCCCCGTTGTTGATTTAAAGGCAAAAGTATTTGACCCAACAGTTTCCGCTGTAAACAAAACTAATGAGAACATATTTTTTTAAAATTTTGTTTTTACAATGATTCAAATAATTCATGGATTCTTTTTTAGGAAATGGAAGTATAAATAGGTTACTACAATTCAATATAATGTTGAATGTTCCTATGTGATGATTGAATAGAATTTTAGGTTGATGTCATTGTTCGAATCCGCAGGAGAATATAAAATAAAGAAGAAAAATCAGAGTAAGAAATAAGGATAGCAACCAGTGAATGATAAGAAGGAGAGAAGAATAGGAGAACAAGCGGAGGCTACATATTTGCAGTTGGGACCCGGGCGGAGAGAAGATGAAGAGTAAAATGCAAACAAAAATTAATTTTTAGGTGAAAATTTTTTCCAACAATCTCCGTTATTGACTTAACTCAACAACGCTCGCACCTTTGAAACAACAACGGAGCGTTGTTGGGCACATTTCAACTGCGGAAAGTAGTTGATTTAACAGCGAAAGTCTTTAGATTTACAACGTTTTTTTTCAGAATAGGAAGAGAAAATTCGGTATTTTGACCGAGTGAGGTGGAAATCGTTTAGTCAAAAAAAGATGATGACTTCGCGAGTTCCTTCCCATCATTTTTCAAGCTCGAATTCGTTTGTTTTTTCGCGGCGAAAAATAAATTTATTTTGACATTTCTTTTGCTTGACATTTAGTTATTGTTTCTATTCATACTCTACCGCCACTGCAAAGATGGTTGAAAATGAGCCGGGCTGCAAATTTTAGAATTTTATAAAAACCTTGATCTGATGAAAAGCTCTGTTGCCACTTTTTTTTATCCTTTGTTGAAACATTTCAATTTTATGAATGAATCGCTTGTAGTATTTTAACTTCGTACTCGTTTTATTTCTTGTTTTTGGTGGTTGATTTGATTGTATAGTACGCGCTTATTGTATTAGATTTAATTCCTCTAATGTTTACTTGAAAGAGTTTTTTAGTGCTCAGCACGAAATTTTTATTTAATTCAATTTTTAATTGTTGGGGTAAGTGGAAAAAAATTCAACAACTATTTACAGCGAAGGTTGAGTGTATAGCTATTTCACGAAAAACCATTTTCGATCATCAGCACTCTTTCCGGAAGTGGATGCTACCGGGGATTGAACCCGAGTACATTCCATCTTCCGCCGCTATGACCCAATGCATAAACACACTCGGCCATTGAGACTCTGTGCAACCTGTTGGATTTTCCCCACTTTTGCCTTTTTCATTTTCAATATGTTTATGCTTTGGGTCATTGAGGCTGAAGATGGAATGTACTCGGGTTCAATCCCCGGTAGCATCCACTTCCGGAAAGAGTGCTGATGATCGAAAATGGTTTTTCGTGAAATAGCTATACACTCAACCTTCGATGTAAATAGTTGTTGAATTTTAATTCCTCTAAATTTCGGGTATTTTCTATTTAACTATAAGTTGTAATTGTATGTTATTATTGCCTACAAGGACAACTATTTTAATGAACTGATTCAATTGTACCTGTTCCACCTTGTGGATATGTGCATATAAAATATAATCTGAAAATAAATGAAAATAAATGTCGAGTTTTGCCTTTGGACAGCTAAACCCATCCAACCATTGCTTTTGGAATGATAGAGTTTTCCTTGATCAGTTTGGGAAATTTGGGCGCAGAATCTATAAAGGCATTAATTTGGGATCTATGATAAACCACAAGGGGGGGGTTTGAACCCCCAAAACCCCCCCCCCCGTGGATCCGCCACTGATTTGAAATATTGAACAAGATGTAAGAAGTTAACTTATATCACGTGTACTATGCTACACGCGGGGTTTTATACTCCGCTGTACTAGTACACATAGTATTATAGTTTTGATTTCCTAACGGTGGGTTGTAACAGAATGAAATAATCGAGATAGATATAGACTTATATATATAAAAATGATCAGGGTGAAAAGAGAAATCGATTGAGCCATGTCCGTCCGTCTGTCCGTCTGTCCGTCCGTCCGTCTGTGAGCACGATAACTCGCGCAAAAATTGAAATATTTTGATGAAATTTGGAATGCAAGGTATCAAGACGAGAACGGATGGTATTGAAAATGGGCGAAATCGGACCATGACCACGCCCACCTCCCCTATATAGTAAAAATCCGAAATTTTGTATCTCAGTAACTAATAGAGCTGGAGTGATTAAATTTTACCCACGTATTGAGCTCAGGCCCTTATGAAGAAATATGGTGAAATTTTGGAAAATGGGCGGTGCCACGCCCACTTATTAAGGGGCAAACATTGAAAGTTTTATGAGTCATAACTCAGAAACCGTTGAAGACATATCGATGAAATTTGGTAGGCGTGATATACTTACTTAGGCAAATGTTTGGACGAAAAATTGCCAAAATCGTTTGACGACCACGCCCACTTTTATATATGGGTATTATAAAGTGGCCTAATAAAAACATTTTAAGCGATATCTCTGTCAAATATAAAGATATATCATTGAAATTTCATGGCAGGAGTCCAACTATGGACATAAAACAAAAAACACAAAAATTTTGGAAAATGGGCGTGGCACCGCCTCCTTTTAGAAGCAGGAATATACGAGATTTCTTAGCCCATAACTCGACAAATAATTGAGATATTATGACGAAACTTGGTGGGTACACTTTTATCACTTGTGGTAATAGACACGCAAAAATTTATTGAAATCGACTTATGACCACGCCTACTTTTTAACAAAGATATTTCTGAAACACCCTTTGGGAATTTTTAACGTGAAATCTTTGTAACTAGAACTCGTAAAGGAATGAAATTTTGCACAAATAATAATATTCATATACTTAGTTGGATAACTGATAAAAATTTTGGAAAATGGGCGTGGCTACGCCCACTTTATGCAGCACTCACTTTATATAAAGTACAACGTGTTTCCATTAAACGCAAACAAACAATAAAAGCATACAGCTGAGTATCTAATGTTCGATTCCACTCGAACTTAGGCTTCCTTACTTGTTTTTTTAGTTATGTCACGTTGCATAAAAGTAAAGAAATAGACATACATATAAATGGCAAATGTAAAATCATCAAACATTATGTGCATGCTCGATGTACATTTTGATTGACACAGACGTGCAATTGACTTTGGACACCAACGGAAATTGGGGAGGGAGATTAGACAATACATTCTGCTTATTAAAATGTCATAAACAGTCAATGCAGCGGTGCGTGGTGCTATATAAATTTATGTGAACATTGGTGTGAATACATAAGTATGTATATAGTCGTGCACACATAAGTACAAGCAACTGACAGGCGGGATAAATGGTAAAAATCTGTCTTTGTAATTCAAGGAAATTTTGCTAAAGGAAGAACTGTGTATCTATGCACATTTGTATACCTACCTATAGGTATGTAACATCAAGTAATAAGAGAAATACAGGCAGCAGTAAACATATTTTTACTTTGCTTTTATAACAAAAAAGTCAGAGTTTTCGATGAATTCTTGGTGACAACTCGATGAATTCAATACACCACCGCTAAAACCAGGAAAACTAAATGACAAATCTTAGTTCTTGAATGAAATTCTAAACTAGAGAGACAGTTTTATTCAACTATAAAATAAGATTTGCATACAAGGCAAATAGCGAGAATATGCGAAGTACATAGATATTCAGCAATATCTAAGCGCCTATTAAATCACTTAGCTATTAGCCGCTTAACGTGGAGTAAACTTTTCACCACAGCTTAGTTGCTCCTTCGTTTATTCAATAGAGGTTTTAAGGCACATCAAAAATTGCATCCATAACTCATGCGATTGTCTCTTTGCTCAATGCAGTACGTAGATATATTTTTTTCTTTTAATATTTCATCACTCTAGACCCACTGTCATAATTTGCGCTGATTTTAAAATGCAACTCATGTGTGTTTTACATTTTTTTGCAAAGACCTCACAAATCGCTTGCCACTAATTGCAATTCGCACTTGGTAATGCACCAAAAAGAACCTACATATGTACATACCACACCCTCCTTGAAAGCGCATTCATATACAAATGTACATAATATGTATGTATGTATAAATGCAAGCATCGTCGTCTTCCGCCGTTAAACGCTACGTATGTAGCAACCCAGCCACATGTGACATTTTCATAATTAGTCAAGCGTATTGAGTGCATTTGCTGCACGGTTGCATTAATGTGATTTGCGATGGTGCGATTGTCACGCCCCGCATACTCGTATGCCGTACGCCGTATACCGTTTTCCGATGCCGCTGCTGATGGTGTTGCTGATGCGGTTGGTTTTGTACGCATTCACACATTACAACTTTGAATTATTTGGGTACTAAGCATGGCAGCATTGCATTGCATTTCAAGTTGCTGTTGATTAATATCACTGCTGTTGCTTGTGTAATTGTTGCTTTTATTGCTTTATCTATTGTACAGTGCATGTTTGCCGTTAGATTACTCGTACCAGCATTTATTGCTGCATGTGGTGACACGGCAATATTTCCTGTAAATAAAATATTGGTACTGTAAGGTGAATAATGCGCGTAGTTACGCACGGTACGCATGCCCATTGTAAATTAAATATGTTATGCCATTTACGTTTATATGTGCAGTCGAATGCGTTTGTTTTTGCACGCTTCACAACTATTGGAATATTTGTATTGTAGGCATTTGTCATTGTTGGTGATGTTATGCTAATGCATTTTTCTGTCATTGCTATTTGTTAAAGCTCACGCACGCCGCGCGTTAATTCGCAATTGTCAGTCAATCATCGCCCCGTCGTTTGCCCCTTCAGGTTGGTCCAAAGTCATGATTTTTATATAGGAAGTGTACGTACATAACCAAATAGATATCTTGGTGATTGCCTTGGGAAGGACTTATACGGGCTGCTTAAGTCTAAACGAGGTTTCAGCGAATCTCTCTCTGGCAAATTTAACCGCTCGAGAACAATCCGTTAGAAGAGAGAGCTTTGTTATTCAGATTGTCAGCATATTATTTCAGTCGATACATATCAAAAATCGCCTAAGTCCACGAACCGATTTTTCTTTTCAGATTTTTCATGTAATACACTTAGACCGAACGCTTTAATAGTTTAAGCAAGTTAGTACGCCCAAGAAACGTCAATCACCTTAGTAAAACGCTTTTAAATGCGTATATTTCCCATACAAGTCTATTGTAAAAAATAAAAAGAAACTGAATTTTCTCGAAATAGTTTTTGATGAACTTAGGCGACTTTGATATGTATCGACTCATTTGGTCTATTTTCCGAACTCCTTAAATAGTTCTAATTATTACTAATTATTCAGAATTGGCAACCATTTTGTGTATCAGAACTTTCTATCCAATAAAAAAGAGTGAATGTGACATTTCCACTAGCATACTTTGGTAATGTTTATTGGACTGAGTAGCTTGTTATTTATAGTTAGTTATTTGCTAATTTTTTGGTAGAGAAACAGACCTATTATTTGGTATAAACATTGTGGCTGTGTGAAAATTTCTAGTATTCATGCTGAGAGTACTAAAAACTCTCCATATACAACTGTATGTATATCTTTGTTTATTATTGGTCTGTCATATTTCGGTAAATTTCTGATAAAATTTTAGACCATATCGATTTTAGAGTAGTTCGTGGGATAATTCAGTGCGAATCATCTTCGATTGACAGCGCTTGCTTTCAAGATTATACATATGTGGAATTTAGCGTGGCTCGGCATGTGGTTCGAGGGCGAAAGAAGATTGCATTAGGAAAGCCCGTCTCCAGATAAAATAAATGGCTCTCGAACTACTTCAATAAATATTTCGCGAACTAGCCTGTCTCCACGTAGCTCTCATTGTTCAGTCTGATATTTGTAATTCCTTTTCTTCTTCATTGTAGTTGAATTGATTGCTGTAAACATTAAAACTGAAAATTTCCTATGGAGAAAAGCATAAACATTTCACGAAAAAGATTTGAATGATTATAAATAATTGAGCTTTGAAAGTGACAAAAGACAAAATGCAACAGAAATTTAATTAGTGCTAAATTAGCGCTTTCTAACTCGACTTTAACCACCTGTTTGTTATTTTATTTTATTTATATCCAGAGATACAGTAAAGATTTTGCCTGTTGGTGGTAAAAAAGGGTGCAGTGAAATAACGCCCGGCATTTTTTCCTTTCTTGGAAAAGAAATAGCGCCTGCGAATAAAACGCAATTAAACCCGTGGGTTTTATTTCCATTCAGAAAGGGTGTATTAGTGAAAAGCGCGGCAGGCATAAAATTGGAATAAAAAATCGCGCGATTTTTAATTCCAATTTTTCGTTTTTTTTCTGAATATGGTGTATTATTATTGGAAAAAGCGGGCGTTATTTCCACGGGCGTTAATTTACTGCACCGTAAAAAAGAGATAAGTCGCTGTGAAATTTAAGAATTTATTTAGAACCTGGATCCGCTAGAGTTAAATTGTTAGAAAACTCTCGTTAAAGCGGCCGATTTGACTCCTATTCGAAAGCAACATTGTTTCGGCCCTTGCTGATCACTTTTCAGGAAATTTTCTATGCATTTTTGCTAATGCGGAGAGGTAGTAATACCGTTTAGCATATATAAAATATGTAAATATATATATATATAAAATTATACACTTACGGAAAAAGCATGCTAAATTCAAGTCTAGCGGGATTGAAACAAGCTGAAAACATCATGAAAGTCTGCTAACCTTGAAAATGCTAAAATCAAGAATGTATTCTTATTTTTAGAACGATATTTCTTATAAAAATTATATTAAGAGCAGCGTTGCCACTTTGGTTATCTACTTTTTACCAAAATTGGTTACAATTATCTCGTTTGGTTATGTGGTTACAATAGATATATATTAGCTTTTGTTAACCGTATATATTGTTTTGCCTCCAAATAAATAGCCCTGAAGTTAATGAGACATACGCCCATATAATTAATTTATTTTGGTTACTTGTTTCTAGTTTTGGTTACTTTTATTTTGTATTTTGGTAAATATCAAATTTTTTAAGTGGCAGCGCTGATTAAGAGTGCGGAGTTTTGAAACAAGCTTATGGAAACTTATTTTAAGCACAACCCAAGACTGATTCAAGCCTGCCCAATCTTATTTTAAGAATGCTTATACTTATAATGAGAATTTCATTCTTGAATCAAGAATCTTATTCTTAAATCAAATTTTTTCAGTTTTTTATCTTGTTTTAAGCTTGCGAAAACTTAAATTTAATTTATTTTTCTTTAATTTCCGTAATTCTAATTTTTTCGCTAGATGGCGCTGGAGTAGCTATATTTACAAAATCCCTATTTATGATCCGATTCTGTTCATTTTTGGCACGTATATTTTTATGTAATTAAGAACTCGGTTATCGCTAGGTGGCGCAGGAGTCAAGATATTCAGAAAATCCGTATTTATGGCTTTAAAGGTAAAGGTAAGGTAAATAGAAAGGGAAAGGTAGAGCGAAGGACTCATTACAATATAAAAATATTTTTCGTCTCTGCGAAGCCAGACGGGCATTTACTAGACTTACTAGTAGTAAATAAAATGAGTCTTTCTTCCATCTGTGATATTATTTTATTATTTGTTTGAAGTTGACTTATTTATTTAATTGAATCTTAAATTATTTTTTATTTGTAATTTTATTACAACATAGATGCCGCTCGAGGCTTACACTTTAAAATATACAACAACAACGCTGTTCCGACTTAAATACATACATATTTGGATTGTAGAATATGTACAATTTCTTTTATTATTATTTATTTTTTGTCTGTTTCTGTTTCTGTTTTTTTTTGGTGAACAATTCGATTACTTTTAGTGAAATAAATAATTTACCATTAATGTAAATATTTGTGTTAGCTCTGCAAAAAAATGTGCGATTAATACCGAAAGATATTTGTCCCGGATTGATCTCTTTCGAGAACAAACGGTCCACAATTAGTCCCCGATTGTTCCCGTACTGGTATAAATGTAGACTAATTGTAGACCAATTGATCCCGAACGGGTATAAATATAGACTATTTGTAGACCAATTGTTCCCTAACGGGTATAAATGTAGATTAATCGCTTTCATCCCGAACGGGTATAAATGTAGATTAATCGCTTTCATCCCGAACGGGTACAAATCTAGATTCCTTAAATGTAGAAATTTTACAAAAATATGCAATGTATTCAAAAAATTGTAGAACAACCGGTAAAACGAATTGAACACCCTTTCTTTTAATAACAATGATGAATAATAATTTTAACAAAATATTGCCTAAAATATTCTATGAAAAAATCCTTTCCATTACGCTCATATAATGCATACTCAAAACTTAAAATTTTTTTTTTTTATTTATTGAGCTTTTTTACAAAAGTAAAACATTATATACTCTTTATTTAAATATGCATGAACATTTACAATTTTTTGACGATTGATATTAAAAATTGCCTTGGCTAACAACTTGGAAAAATCTACATTTGTACCCGTTCGTGCAGAAAGCGATTGATCTACATTTTTACCCGTTAGGGATGAAAGCGATTGATCTACATTTGTACCCGTTCGGTATGTTAGTGATTAATCTACATTGGTACCCGTTCGGGTATACAAATTGAACAATTAGTCTCTTCATAGGGCATGCTCGAACAAATGCGATCAATTCGCCCCATATAAAGGGATGTCAAATTGTATTAGTCGCATGCTCCCTTGCGATTGATCCCGGGCACGTCCCGGATTAATCGCATTTTTTGCAGGGAGCATTTGGCAAATAGGGCGCAAACGCCTTATGTATACATACATACATATAAATAATTACAATAATTATGAATTTGACTTTAGTATATGTACATGTGTATGTAGATAATAATTTATAATTACATACAGTACAAATTATTGTTTGTAGGTGCATATATTTATGTACATCGTACATTAGAATAGTCCTCTCTTCACTCTCCTCCATTAACAAAATACTATCGCTTTCCTGAAATTATTCACGCTACTGTATACAAACTCTACAGGGAAAACGTCCATTGCATGCGACTATTAATCCGTCGTATTCGTAACTTAAGCGTGGAATTGATTAAATTACAGTTTTTGGAACTTTACAGTAATTTTGGGGTTTAAAATTTATCCAGAAAAATCATAAGATTGCGGTTTTTTGAAACAAAAAGAGTTGGCGGCGGCGAGTTTGGAATATTATTCAAAAAAGTGTACGAAAATCGTTTCTTTTCTTTAGGCCAAATAATTTAATGAGAAGTAGTTAGCACAAGTTCGTGCTAAAAATTTCGATCAATTAAAAGGACCTCCCTAATATGAATTGATACACACGTGCACATGTAATTATTCAACTAATTCTCATTCTATAAATCACTAGCACTTCGCTCTTCTTACGATTAGCTATCTTTGGGGTGCGATTAGATTGAAGCTGTGCTTAGAGCTAGCTGTGATAAGAAGAAAAATGCGCACACTTGCGAAAGTTGCAGTCCACTTAAGTATTACTTAAGATATACCAACGTTTATGCAAAACTTCTCTTGTCAATATGGCAGAGAGCTTTGTGAAATTCAACCATACTTATCGCAGCTACAACAAAATACCCTTTTATCACATCTTCAAAAGTATAAAGCACCCTAAGATTTGGTAGAAATATGTAAATTCAATCAGGAAATTGACTGAGTAAATTAAGTTTGCATTAATCAACCGTTGAGTGCATTTCTCTTCATTTCAAATAAGATCTATAGGCATCTCGCCCTTTTGCACCCACTACGTAGTCCTACTATGGATGTGAGGAGCCCATGCGTGGCGGCCCATAAAGGGAATAGGGCGCGAAGTATTGCGCTAACGCCGGATGTGGCGGCATTGGTAAGCCACCGAGCGTATTAGCCGCAGAGGCTAGATGAGGCGGTAGCATGGACGGTTTGCCGTAGGGGTGATAACGCGCAGCGGATAGTGGACTTAATGGCGGTGTGGGATAGGTGCGTTGAAAGAGTGGATGTGTTGGTGGGATACCGCCCGCGGCAGCAGCACTCAGCACTGAGTCCGGCAGCGAAGCGGTGTGCGTACGCAAATGTTGGAACAGCTCGTCGGAGGTGGAGAAACGCTTGCCACAATACGCCGCATCCGCACTTATCCAAGAACAGACGTACGGCATTTGTGAGGCGGCAGCCAGCGCGGCCAATTGCGCATGATATGATGAGGCAGCCGCAGCGGCGACAGCAGCAGCAGCCGACGAGCCTCCACCGCCGCCCATCGATGACGGAGATTTGCCATCACATTGTGGACAACCAGCGGGGCATGGTTGACCCACAGCCTTGTTGAGGAAATGTGGTGAGGATGGACAGCCGGTGCAGTAGGGATCACGACAGATGTTCGGTGGTGACATCATGGATGCCGGATCGATGCCCTTCAGGCGAGCATAGTTCAAATATGGATGTAACGCTGCAGCCTTAAACATGGGATGGTGTTGTGACATTAACGCGCTTGCCGTCATAACGTCCATTGGATAGGGTAGCCCACTCGTGGGCGCACCACCCGGGTAGCCGGCGTAATACGAGCTGCTGCTTGGCAATGAACCTGAACTCGTTGTTGGCGCAGCAGCCGCCGCCGCAGCAGCAGCATGTAACGCCTTCACATAGTTGGCCTCTTTGGCGGCAGCAATGGCCGAGTCGGTGGCAGACTGCAGACGCGAGTGGCTAGCCGCGGCACCAGCGCTGGGACTAATTTGGGCATTGCTCATGGTGTGACTCAACGCCGCCGATTCCCTCGAAGAGACGCGCTGCTGCTGCTGCGGACTACTGCTATTACTCATGCGCTGTTGCAAGTCCATTACGGCGCTGGCCGTGCCGATCGGTGAACTCTTACGCAAGCCATTCATTCCGCTGGTCGCTGGCGAATCGCGCTGCGAGGTGGCACTTTGGTTTGAATCACAACGTTGTTGCTGCTGATGCATATGGACTGCCTGCTGTTGCCCATTTAACAGCAGCATGCCACTACTACTGCCATTGCTCTTTGGTGTACGTGCCCGGCCGCCGCCGCCGCCGCTTATGCTGCCGTTGCCCGTGAGAATTAGACTACCGTTAACTGATGCGCCACCGGTGCTGAGATTGGTGGCGCGTTCCATTTCGCCGGATTCTAGTCTATCACGCATATGATTGTTGTTGTTTGTTGTAACATTATTATTCGACTCGTATGGTTTAAAGCTGGATTTGGTGTGCTCGACGGAACCGGTTGATACGGAAGATGATTGACTGCCAACCGGCGAAGACTTGTCTCGTCCATCTAAGCTATTTCCACTTTTCGGCGTAGATTTAGTGGATTTTTCTATGTTGGCGGCGAGCAGTTTCGGATTGTTTGTATCCGCGCCGATTGCGCTGCATGTTTGCGCCAGCAGAGCTAGCGGACTGCTTTTGGTGTCCAGCTGTAAGAAGAGAAGAAAACAAAACGAACCATGAGTATGATGTATGTTAATTTGAAATAAGGCTTTAAATAAAATAACTTCATCAGAACTTATGTAAGTATTATGCAAGCAAGTCTCCCGTTTTACAATGAGTCAAGTTTTCTCAAGTGGGCCACCTAAAATCGATTTTTCGATATTGTATGGTTTATGGATCAATTTTGAAAGCTAACAAACATTGTAATATGATCGCAAAAGCGTTTTTGCTAGTTTTGATTTTTCAGCGAGTTATTCGCGGTCAAAGTTTTCTCAACAGTTTTTAGTTTTTTTGAATAACTCGGTAACCAATGCTTCGATTCTATTGATTTTTTCGGCATTATTTAGGAAACTTATTTAGCAACAAGATGTAGTGGTCAGTTTTTGAAATTTCAAAAGTGGCATAACTCAAAAGATCATTTTTTGAAAGTAATTGCGCTTTTCCCCCGTTTTTTTTCCACGTTCTCATATGTTTAGGAGAAAATACCAATCAGCAGTCTATGCGCTTAATATCAGGCTTCATTTTGCAGAAAAGAAATTTTGGTAACTCCGTACCAAAAAAAAGTTACAACGTTTTTAGTGATGGCCGGTTGAGGGTTAAAATCATTTTTTTTATATTTTTATTTTTTTCTACTTTACAGCTCAAAAGCACGTTAGGGGGAAATATAGAGCACCACAAGACTAAAATAATGACATATCAATTTTAAAAATCGGATGTAAGATAACAGAGTTACAATAAAAAAACTATTCCCGCGGTATTTCGCGTGATAAAAAAAAAAAACAAAAATTGTCCCGATACCCTATCAACCACAAGCTTCAAATTTAAGGGCGGACTTTTACAAATTTTTTTCGATTTAACATGGTCGGGTCAATTAATCAAGTTTTTCGTTCACAAAATATCCTTTTGTCTCACCTGAAAAAAAATTTATTTTTGTGTTTTTTTGGGTATCATTGCATTCAAAAATATTTTGCGCTAAAGTTACAAGCGATAACCACAAACTATACCCTGTTCGAAACGCATAGACTGCTGATTGGTGTTTTTTCCTAAACATATGAGAACGTGGAAAAAACCGGGAAAAATCGCGGTTACTTTCAAAAAATGAACTTTTGAGTTATGTCACTTTTGAAATTTCAAAAACTGACCACTACATCTTGTTGCTAAATAAGTTTCCTAAATAATGCCGAAAAAATCAATAGAATCGAAGCATTGGTTACCGAGTTATTCAAAAAAATTAAAAACCGTTAAGAAAACTTTGACCGCGAATAACTCGCTGAAAAATCAAAACTAGCAAAAACGCTTTTGCGATCATTTTACAATGTTCGTTAGCTTTCAAAATTGATCCATAAAACATACAATATCGAAAAATCGATTTTAGGTGGCCCACTTGAGAAAACTTGACTCAATGAGAGTATTCAAATCCATATCGGAATAAATTTTGGGCCATTTTGAAACTTACGGGAACCTTAAGTAGTGCATTAAACGAGAATTTCGCTTTAATTTTTGGTTCCATTAGGGATCCAGAACTACCTACGTAATTTTCATTATAAAATCTCTAAAAAATTGAGTGTCAAGTGTCGTGTTTTCTTCCGTTTATTCTCATATACGGCGTACTTAAATAAGGAAGGGTGGTTACCTTCTTACTTAAAATCGATATTTACTATAATGGACTTTTTTGTTGTTCGAGACTTCAAAAAGTCTTGCCTCTAATTACACTGCTCTACAGCCAAAAAATACTCTGAACGCGACCATCCTATTTATATGTAAAATCGGTCGCTGATTCCGAAAATCGGGTTCATTTTTAATTCTATGGGAAGGTTTTTGAGATATCGGCAATTTACCGTTATTTGGCTAATTGCTCCACTTAATCCTTTATACCTCTTTAACGCAGTAAGCTATCTTCCTTGGAGTGACACCAAACGAAAGAAAATTAAATTTCCTTTTCATGGCTGCTATAACATTTTTCCCTAACTCTTATAGTTTCTGAAATATTAACGATTCAATTTGAATTTTTTACGATTTTTTGAAGAAAAAATTGACTTTGTCAGGCAATATCTTTAAAACCAATGTTTTCACCTTCGGTTTTACTCCTTTACGTGAAGCTCCATTCTATTGGGAAAAAGATAAGCTATCAACGAAGAAAATCCATGGTAAAATGGAAAAGTTATAGGCGATCAAGTAAATACAGCCAGGTCGCGCAATGCCTCTGCACGGGTATATTCTATGCATGTTATACCCGTAAATGCGCTGCTACCTACTGCGCTGCCAATGTGCTGCTACTGCAGATGTGTAGGTATTGGTATAATATGCATAGAATATACCCGTGCAGAGGCATTGCGCGACTTGGGTGTATTTACTTGATCGCCTATAACTTTTCCATTTTACCATGGATTTTCTTCGTTGATAGCTTATCTTTTTCCCAATAGAATGGAGCTTCACGTAAAGGAGTAAAACCGAAGGTGAAAACATTGGTTTTAAAGATATTGCCTGACAAAGTCAATTTTTTCTTAAAAAAATCGTAAAAAATCGAAAAAAATCAAATTGAATCGTTAATATTTCAGAGACTATAAGAGTTAGGGAAAAATGTTATAGCAGCCATGAAAAGGAAATTTAATTTTCTTTCGTATGGTGTCACTCCAAAGAAGATAGCTCACTGCGTTAAAGAGGTATACAGGATTAAGTGGAGCAATTGGCCAAATAACGGTAAATTGCCGATATCTCAAAAACCTTCCCATAGAATTAATAATGAACCCGATTTTCGGAATCAGCGACCGATTTTACATATAGGTAGGATAGTCACGTTGAAAGTACAGACAAAAAATTTCATTTTGTGATCCAGTGTTATTAACACATGACTAGTCACAAAAGCACTAAACTCTTTATTCGGATTACTACATACATACAAATATGAACACATATTTACATATATGTACATTTAAGTATTTATAGACGTACATAAGTATTTGAGGTAAGACAGTTCTGAATTAATCTACATAAAGTGCTTATTTTATGCAAGTAATTGGCCGAAACGACATTGGTACATACCCTGTAGGGAAAGTCTCTAGTTCCGAACTAGGTCGCCTCTAGTGCATTTTTCGACACTACTAGTGCGAGCTAAATCTCTTTTGCATGTTATCAACTGGCGAATTTAACACGGCGATGTCCTAGGCGGTGTCAATTGTCGCCCTCTGCACTACATTTTCGTAAGTTCCGAACTAGTACTAAATTCTACAGTTAACACTAGTTCGTTTATTGGCACAATTTCGACAGTTCTGAACTAGCTACAAGTACCTACAAATTCTACAGTTTTACATCTGCCGCTTAAGTGCAGCATTTGACACACTTCATGCAAGTGGCGCGATGGCCGACTGGCTAACGCATTTGCCTTTCAATCTGAGGGTCGCGGGTGCGAATCCTGTCGGTGTCAAGGTGGATGATCATTTTTTTTTAATTTTTTTTAACTAATATTTTTTTATTTATTTATTTAATAAAAATTTACAATAATATTTAAAAAGTAATAAAATTAAAAAAAATTAAAAATAAGCCTGAGGGATCGGAAAAGCATAATTAGGGGAACATTTCATTTCATAAGAGATGCAAATAGAAAAATCTTTATATGAAATGCTTCATTAAACATCTGAGAATTGCACAAATATACAAAGCTGAAGGTAATTGAACGAACGAAAAATTTTCGTAGAATTTTTGTCACTTGCATACAAATCAAAGTGTGCTGATAATGGTCACTCAATTCACTCCTTCTGAACTGGTGACGGTCTAGCTACAATTAATCTAGTTCCCTTTTGACACCTTTTCGCTAGTTCGGAACTAGAAATTTTGCTCACTAGTTATTGAGTTCCCTGCAGGGTACAAACATACATATACACATAATAAAAAAAATCTTTCACATTAGCACATTAAACAAAGCTTATCAAGATTGGCAAACAGTTCTAGCAAGTCCCATTGCCGGGAAGAAGGGGATATGCAAAATTTCGCCACAAGCAAGTGCCATAAAAAGTTAACGGCTTTGTAGATAAAGATATCTAAACAAAATAAGAAAATAAGCGAAAGAAAATGAAGTGCTTGCAAGGCAACGGTTTTCATAGTGTTATATAAACATACCGAGGTGAACATACCTACAAGCAGACACATGCAGCCAGACTGACAACTTGGCAAAATACAAAAAAAGGGGAACACTAATGCGTAACGCATGCGTTTTTGCATCTGATAAGCCAGCCAAGAGGCAATAAAGCCGGATAGTGTCGGAAATTCGTTCGTTAATACCATCAGACTACAAAAAGTCTCGATCAAATAAAATAACACATTGCAGCTTAGTTGCGCTGCAGTTAAAGCTGTAAATAGTTAGCAGACATTCTATTACTATTAAATGGAATAAATATTTGGGCAAATTGACTAGTCAGTTAAGTGGTATGACTGAGACTGACATTTTAACTGATATATATGTAAATAAGTGCCTTTTTGACACTTTTCACTAGTTATTGTTTTGTCTGCTGGTTAAAGAGGGATGATGTATGGTGGGCACATCGCCGAAACCGGTTTATTACCGAATCAAACTTGACAAGTGATGACGGGAAATCGTTCCAGAATACATCGTATTTCTACCCTGCCAGAAATACAAACAACAAAAAATAGATAAGAGGAGCGGTATTACTTTTTAAGTACAGATATTTTTAATAATTACACATGTATACTCATGTAGTACATATTTAATAATATTCTATAATTAGCAATTACCCGTCCACTTCGCTGCGACAAAACACAGCACCTTTAATTTGATGGCTTTATTGCGTAAACATATTTGGGTGTCTATCTCGAGAGCAGACTTTAAAATTGGATAGGAATGAACTCTCCATTAAAGCTCTGATTAACACCTTTAATTTGATACCAATAATGCTCAAAAATATTTCGGGACTATTTGGGTCCATGTTTCGGCCTCAATCCCGGGAACCGGTTGCGATATCCATATAGTATAAAATATATATGGAAACCCTGATCAGTACGTTTAATTTCATACCAATATTGCGAAAAACTATGAAGCTCTGATTGATACCTTTAATTTGATTCCAATATTGCTCAAAATATTTTGGAGGCATCTGGGTCCATATATTGGCCTATATCACGGGAAGGAGTTGAGATACCAGAATTAAATATGGTCATAATTTTAATCTAATACCAGTTGATCATAGTGTCAGAATTTGAATGTGGTCGGTCCGGTAATTTAAGCATTCCTATCAACAATTTACCAAATATCCCTCTTTATCATGTAAAATGGTAACTCTTCTTAGATGCTTTCAAATGCTGCGATAAGAATTTATGATTTTGTTAATGACTTTGGGTGGTTTTCTTCGACGGTTTCGTACTTCTTGTCTTTCTAACATTCAAACTTTTTGTAAGTTTTGTAAGTAATTTTTGTTTGCCTATTTTCTTTTGTATTTAAAGTTTTCTGTGGCATGCAATTTCCACCGCTTAGTGGCACAAAAGATAAGATATTTACGAGTTCGTATTGCGCTTTTCATCATAAGAATTTCGCGTTGGAAAATCTCATTTTCCGCATATAATTCTTGTTTAATGTGCTTGCAAAACGAATTTTTTTATTTTTATTGCCTACAATAAAAACCTATAAACAAATAAGCGAGTATTTGTGTGCATACGAACACATATACATACTACATATAACTTCAGACGCAGACGGGTCATAATGTTGCCACATTAGCGGCTGTGGCACAGCCGGTCGCTCGGTCGGTCGTGTGCAAACTCCTCTGGGGTGGCGAATAATATTATTTTGGCTAATTTATGGCGCTATTAATTTTGCAAAATGTTAGATATTCATGTGAATTGTGTCTGTGGGCACGTACAAGCTTACTTAGAAAACACTTCACTTGACTCTTTATAGAGAGCCAATTAGGCATGAGAGTAAATAAGCTGCATGAAAGATGAATAACAAAGTTCGATATAGGCTTCTATTTTGTATATAATATGTACAGTAAAAGTTATTTTTCTGATACTAGAAATAATTCCATCGTCAATAACTTACTTCTACTTAAGCTGATATCATTCTGTTATAACACTTAATTTGCACATAGAATTTAGCATTATAATTTATCATTTCATTTAAGGACTACAAATTTTAGCAAGTCTCCTTGGTTTTTACAATCTCATGCTATTAATGATATTACGACATTTGTGCTAAACATTAAAATTGAGTTCCTGAGGCGCAACTTTACGACAAAAAGGACATTAGAAGGAAATATAGAGTTTATGAGCTTGTCGAGCATCCCAAATACTAAATTTATAGTATGAATCGATAGAGCTGAGCACCAGGAGTTAAAGTCTGGCAAATCTCAATTTTGGCGTAGGCGGTTATGAAAGCTTCACTTAGGCGGTTATGAAGATTAAACGACGATGGGTATAATATTTCACGCTTCCTCTACTTACAGACATAATAAGTATGAAAATTAAAAGAAATTTGAAATTTTACGGCATTTCTTTTTTGATTTTATTACTGGAAGTTTACTCAGACATGTATGTATGTACATCTATTCGCAATTTTAATGACATTATTCCTTTAGCAAAGTTTCATCGTCTCATCAACTTTTATTTCTTGTATACAACCGTATGATATATAATAAACTGGCGCGTATATAATTCTAACGAGTTTTAAGGCCGAGCTTCTGTCCCAATTGCCGACGAGCTCCATAGTTTTTACATTCTCCTACAAATTGGGTGGACCTACAGTTTTATGCCGGCTCCGAACGGCCTATGGATTACTTGTGAGCAGGTTTTTCATGGCCGAATTACACTCGGAGGGTATGTCGCTCACTGCCGATTGGTAACCACTATTTTTGAAAACCCTAAAAATTCGGTGTTTAGTTAATTAGAAAATTAATTGAATTAAATTATTTTTGGTCCGTCTGGGCTCGAGTAGAACCCGCTGCCCCTTTTATGGCAGATGAGCACTTTACGCACTACACCACAGCGGCCACCAGAACAACCGTATAATGGATATTTATTACTGCCACTTTTTATCACTGTTGTCGGTGCAATTGTACGATCATATTATGCTATTTAGTTCATAATAGTTCATTTTGTGCCGTAAATAAATAAAAACTTTGCATGTAGTAAGTATGTATGGATGTGTGTAAATATGAACGGCGGTATATAATGACTCTTAACACATCCTATAAAATATATGACTGGATAGTTAAAATCACTGCCCCGGTTTGGGCTGTTGCAGCCAACTTGGCACAAAGTGGCTTTTTTTTTTTTTTTTTTTTTTTGGCTGCGACCAGGTAGGTATGGAATCTTCATAGATACAAGCAGCCCGTGCTACTTGCATGCCCGATTTGCCTCCTGGCACCTACGGACTAAACCAACCTCCTAAGCACACTGGGTCAGTGGCTGTTGGTAAGTGTTTGTACATATTTACTTCCCCACATGTACATACTTAAGTAGGTACATATGTATATGAATGAATGTGTGTATATTACCTTGCGCAAAATTATTTATCAAACTTGTCATAATCATAACATTTAGGACCTAAAATACTTTGCTACATTACCATAAAAATACTTGGCTCAACTTAAATAGAAAATGAAATTTGTTAAAAGACTTGAGCGCCAGGTTGACTAACCCAGGGAAATAAACAGTTTGGAAGGGTACGGATTTGGACGGTATATGTACATTATACCGTTCGTCGTGCGCCTCCCCCCATAATATTATGATGTTCTCTTGGAAAATATTAACGGAACACTAGATGTGGCCTAATACATTTTTTCATATCTTTGTTATTTTTAGTCGGAACTTAAAGTTAATGTATATGTCTTGAGAGGACGGGTTTTACTATTTAATCGCTTTAACCTTATGTGGGGTATCTAGCGCCCTGTAGTTAGCTTTTACGATCATTAATTCTTTACGAAAGAAGACCTAGGTATTGAGATCTCTTCAGCGCAACCCGAAATAAAACACATTTAACATTCCGAGGTATATTTTATTTTCTGTGGTCTTTTGGGTCTTTTTTACTGATTTTTCTGACACCTAGTGAAATTTTTTGCCCAAAAATTTTCTAGAACATTTTAGTTTTCTAATACTATTTTTTCAGACTTTCTACATAGAAAGGGGTGGGTAAAAAAACAATTCGTGAACTTCGGATTTTTCTAGGAACATAAATTAACTGCTAACTTCCTTCTTATGGGTTAACTAAGCTCATCCAAAATATGTATGTATGTTTGTATGTAAAGCAGATATGAATGTTCACAGATATGTGCATAATTTGGATCAACGGAGCAAAATTACTGCAATATCAGTTTCACTTTTATGGTAAAAAAATGTGTGCAATTTGGTAATTAAATTTATGATTGGATTTTAGTGCTGCTTTTACGACTATAAATATTATGGCGAAATATTTATGAACAACAAAACATTTTAAGACCGACCGCACATTTCGACAGCGCGCACGCCTACGCCAGGCTAAAATAAATTTAAATATAGTTGTACAGATTTAAATATGACTAATTTGTATAGCCAAAAACTGGAATTATTATGAGAATATGTGCAGCAAATAGTAATCCCTTGGTTGGTATGCACGAATTTTATGGTTTAGATTGCTGTTCAGATTGATTCAGACGAATTTGGTAATTAAATTTATTCCGAGAAATACTTACATATGTATTCGTATTGCCAATTTGTGAGGTGATGCGACTTTTTTTCATGCCAGGATACTTGAGATAGTCACAGGCATAGTTATGGAAGTTGTTATCTTCCCTAAAGGAAATGTAATGAGAAAAGTATTGATGATTTGGAGATCTTTGGGCCCACTGGGAACTTAATTGTAGTTCTTGCTGTTTCTAGAAAATTAAAAATGTCTATATCTGCACAATCGTTTCCGACAAATGATCAGCTTGTTATAAAAATACAGTCGCATACGAAAATTCAGAAAGCTATCTCATAAAATGAGGGACTGGTTTGCGTTCACACAGAGAGACAAACGGATATTTAAACGACTCAGCTTATGATCCTTGTCATATCGGAATATTCGATACATATAGGAGGCGTCATGAGGTTGACGAAAATCTAAAATTCTCTTTTATTAAATTTTTCTGCGTTTACGCTTTTAACTACTAAAATGCATCCCAAAAGCTATTTTTGTAGTATCTCATATAACATAATTCAATAAATTATAAGTAACACATACATATGTAGGCACTTACACAAATTTGTTTTTTTTTTTTGTTGCGATTTTCATCTGATAAACCCCGTGAAATTGGTTACACGGCACAGCATCACTTCATTTTATGCAACAATTTAAATATGATATGCATTTGCATAAAAATTGATATGCAAAAAAAAGAGATGCGCCGTAATAAATTAAGAAAAAATGTGTGCAGTAGAAAGAGAAATAAAAACAGTGAGCGTCGAACATAGGGCAAACGTTCACTTAAGTCAACATATTTGGCATAATCAAAATCATAAATGTCATTAAATTTCCATAAGGGATTCTGTGTGTGCGAAAGTCAAGGCAAAAAATGTGTTTGGCTCGCAAGCAGGACATACAATAGTATTTCTGCTAAGTCTCATATTCATACTCGCAGCGCTTTTTCAACAGGATATGCTTCTAAGACAGGGATACATCTTGGTACGTTTAATAGTACTTCTAAAAATATTTTTGAGAGTATGTGTACTTATATACATGCATACATATGAGCGTAAATACTACATGCATCGTTATTTTTTTTTTTTTCTTTTTACAAGCCAACTTTCATTTCATTTCATTTTTTTCGACTAGGTACAGCCCCACGTTTTG
Organism: Urophora cardui; assembly: GCA_960531455.1. Lineage (NCBI taxonomy): Eukaryota > Metazoa > Arthropoda > Insecta > Diptera > Tephritidae > Urophora > Urophora cardui. Next base: position 97,520,184 of record OY482674.1, read on the forward strand.
CACAGCTAAGATCGCTTTTGACTGCAGTTGCTGTCTTTAAATGCGATTTTATCGGTTATTTTATAATTCCAGCTAATGTTATTTTTTGCAAAGCGGAAGCATCCGAAGGAAATAAAAAATACATACATACACACAACCATACATACAAATTTTGTTATCCTTGTAGCTTTAAAACAGCCATCGGCAGGCCATAGCACAATTGTGAGCCCAGTCGATTTATACGTATCTTGTTTTTTTTGTTTTTTAAGTAGGGGGCCGAAAAGTGCGAGACTTCAACCCGCTAAACCTAATCTACTCCCGCCCCAGACAATACTCCCACGGAACCAGCGGAGAAGGTATAACTTCCTGGGAGTGGGGATTAGACGTTTAAGTGTACTGAATTTAATTGCGGACGGACCGACGCCTACGTTGATTTATTAAACGCAGTTGGTTAATAATTGAGGCTGAGACCTCGCTAACTATATCCCATATAGCAGAGGACTGACATATCAGTGCAGTAAAATATTCCACCGTGACGGCTATTCCTGATATATCCTGTATTCGCCTACGTTCTGCTAAAAAACGAGAACATTCAAAAAACACATGTTCTGCACTTGCTACCTTCCCTGGCCATTCAGGACAAAAGGGACTCTCATCTAACTTGAACCTCTAAAGGTAAGCCTTAAAGCAACCATGTCCACTAAGGACCTGGGTGAGGTGGAAATTGTGTTCGCCGTGCATTCTATCTACCCAACTGCTAATGTTTGGTATAAGCCTGTGAGTCCATCGACCTTTCGATGAGGCTTCCCAGCGTTGCTGCCACATTACACTGAGAGAAAAATCAACCAAAAGTTGGTTAATAGTACTAATTTCACACTTGAAATGGAATCAATGTGAATTTCGTTTAATATTACCATTACCATGGTTGATATATTAGACAGTGCTTTTGGTTATATCAACCATGATATTTGTTGATATAACAAAATGTTAGTTGAAATTTTCAACCAATTTGTTGTTACTATTAAACAAAATGTTGGTTATATTAAACATGATATTGTTTGATTTTTTTGACCATATTTTTGGTCATATTAACCATGATATTTGTTAATATAACAAAATGTTAGTTGAAATTTTCAACCAATTTTTTGGTACTATTAAACAATTTGTTGGTTATATTAAACATGATATTGTTTGATTTTTTTGACCATGTTTTTGGTCATATTAACCATGATATTTGTTAATATAACAAAATGTTAGTTGAAATTTTCAACCAATTTTTTGTTAGTATTAAACAATTTGTTGGTAATATTAACCAACACCTGTTTAAATAAAATAAAAAAATATGTATGTACATATGTGCATATATTGGATGTATATATGCACATACATACCATATTTAAAACCCTTGAATTTATTCAGTTTGGGGGGACGCATGATTGCGGCTCCGAGGTTGGAGTGCCAACCTCATTTTCATTGTGAAAATCCCTGACTATGAGTTGCTAATTCAAACTATATAGCTCGAACAATGCATAAGACGGCTGAGAGTTACAGAAGCTTTTCACAGCCGCATGCGAATGCACGAACGAAAGCTATACAGCATAAAGGCGGATTCATCGTTCGAGTTCTGAACTAAAGTTGAATTTGACTTAACTAATAAAAATAGTTCAGAACTTTTCGGAATTCCTCTCACACTCCGAAACCACAACAACAACCACATGGCAAAAAAGTTCTGAACTCGAACGATGAATCCGCCTTAACTTGCGTAAACTGAAATCTTCAACCAATTTTTTGTTACTATTAAACAATTTGTTGGTAATATTAACCATGATATTGTTTGATTTTTTTGACCATGTTTGTGGTCATATTAACCATGATATTTGTTAATATAACAAAATGTTAGTTGAAATCTTCAACCAATTTTTTGTTAGTATTAAACAATTTGTTGGTAATATTAACCAACACATGTTTAAATAAAATAAAAATATGTATGTACAGTTGAAGGGTTTGAGGCGCAATTTGCTTTTGTTCATAAACGAAAATTTTTCAAGCGGCGCTCATCACAACATCAAAAAAACTCTCTCGCTCTCTGCAATTCGGGTCCAGCCATTCAACTTCGTCAAGCACAAACGGTGTTGAAGGCGATGGTCACAACAGAGCCGAAGCCATAAAGCTTCGTAAATGTTTTTATGTTTTTTTTAGATATGAATCAACCAATATTTTGGTTAATATTACAAATATACACGTTGGGGTAACCAACTTTTTGTTTGATATTGATTTCAACCAAAATATTGGTTAATGGTACAATGAAAATGTGAATATTACATTTTTTCCTTTTGACATGAATAAATCAACCAATAAAATATTAACCATGAAGTTGGTTGAAAAAACCATTGTACTTTTTTCTCTGTGTAGGCGGTACCTTCTTCTTATCTCTGCCTTTTCGATGCATGTGATTGGCTTTGTTGCGTTATATAAATCGCACACTTCTCGTACATGTATATCAATTGGAGGCATGTTTGCTAGGACTTCAGCAGCATCGCCAGAGATAGTTCGGAATGCACTTACGAACGAATGTGGCGCAAGCAGCTCTGCGCTCTGCAGCACTATTCTCTCACAATTTCGCCGACCACTGCTTAAATTTAAAAAAAAAGTTTAAAGCAGTTCTTGGGCACGTACATATGTACGTATACATACCCTGCAGGGAACTCAATAACTAGTGAGCAAAATTTCTAGTTCCGAACTAGCGAAAAGGTGTCAAAAGGGAACTAGATCAATTGTAGTTAGACCCTCACCAGTTCAGGAGGAGTGAATTGAGTGACCATTATAAGACACACTTTGATTTGTATGCAATTTCGAAGTGACAAAAATTCTATGAAAATTTTTCGTTCGTTCAATTTCCGCCGGCTTTGTATATTTCTGCAATTCTCAGATGTTTAGTGAAGCGTTTCATATAAAGAGTTTTCTATTTGCATCTTAACTTTTATGAAATGAAATGTTTGCCTAATTATGCTTTCCCGATCCCTCAGGCTTATTTTTTATTATACTCAGCTGTACTAGTACACAGAGTATTATAGTTTTAATCACATAACGGTGGATTGTAACAGAATGAAATAATCGAGATAGATATAGACTTATATATATCAAAATGATCAGGGTGAAAAGAGAAATCGATTGAGCCATGTCCGTCCGTCCGTCCGTCCGTCCGTCCGTCCGTCCGTCCGTCCGTCTGTCCGTCCGTCCGTCCGTCCGTCCGTCTGTAAACACTCTAACTCGCGCAAAAATTGAGATATTTTGATGAAATTTGGAACGCAAGTTGGTATCGAGACTGGGACGGTTGGTATTGAAAATGGGCGAAATCGGACCATGACCACGCCCACTTTTCCTATATAGAAAAAATCGGAAATTTGGTATCTCAGCCACTAATATAGCTAGAGTTTTAAAATTTTACCCACGTATTGAGCTCGGGCCCTTATGAAGAAATTTGATGAAGTTTTGGAAAATGGGCGGTGCCACGCCCACTTATTAAGGGTCAAACATTGAAAGTTTTATATGTCATAACTCAGAAACCGTTGAAGATATATCGATGAAATTTGGTACGCGTAATTTGCTTACATAGACAAATGTTTTGACGAAAAATTATCAAAATCGGTTTACGGCCACGCCCACTTTTATATATGTGTATTATAAAGTGACCTAATAAAACCATTTTAAGCGATATCTCTGTCAAATATAAAGATCTATCATTGAAATTTTGTCGCATGAGTCCAACTATGGACATAAAACAAAAAACACAAAAATTTTGGAATATGGGCGGTGCCACGCCCACTTATTAAGGGGCAGACATTGAAAGTTTTATGAGTCATAACTCAGAAACCGTTGAAGATATATCGATGAAATTCGGTACGCGTAATATAATTACTTAGTCAAATGTTTTGGCGAAAAATTATCAAAATCGGTTGACGGCCACGCCCACTTTTATATATAGGAAATATAAGGGGGCCTAATAAAAACATTTTAAGCGATATCTCTGTCAAATATAAAGATCAATCACTGAGATTTTGTGGCAGGAGTCCAACTATGGACATAAAACAAAAACTACAAAAATTTTGGAAAATGGGCGGTGCCACGCCCACTTATTAAGGAGCGAATATTGAAAGTTTAATAAGCCATAACTCAGAAACCGTTAAAGATATATCGATGAAATCTGGTACGCGTGATATATTTACTTAGCCAAATGTGTGGACGAAAAATTACCAAAATCGGTTGACGACCGCGCCCACTTTTATATATGTGTATTATAAAGTGACCTAATAAAACCATTTTAAGCGATATCTATGTGAAATATAAAGATAATTCATTGAAATTTTGTGACATGAGTTTTACAATAGACCGGAAACAAAAAATAAAAAAGTTTGGAAAATGGGCGTGGCACCGCCTCTTTTTAGACAAAGGGATATATGAGATTTCTTAGCCTTTAACTCGACAAATAATTGAGATATTATGACGAAACTTGGTTTATACACTTTTATAACATGTGTTAATAGACACGCAAAAATGTATTGAAATCGGTTTATGACCACGCCTACTTTTTAACAAAGATATTTCTGGAACACCCTTTTGGAATTTGTAACGTGAAGTCTTTGTAACTAAAAGTCATAGAGGGATGAAATTTTGCACTAACAATAATATTTGTATGCTTATTTGGATGATTGATATAAATTTTGAAAATGGGCGTGGCTGCGCCCTGTTTATGCAGCACTCGTTTCATATAAAATACACCCTATATCGAACAAACGCAAACAAACAATGAAAGCATACAGCTGAGTATCTAATGTTCGATTGCACTCGAACTTAGGCTTCCTTACTTGTTTTTTTTTTATTTTATTACTTTTTAAATATTACTGTAAATTTTATTAAATAAATAAATAAAAAAAATATTAGTCAAAAAAAAAAAAAAAAAAAAAAAAAAAAAAAATTTCATCCACCTTGACACCGACAGGATTCGAACCCGCGCCCCTCAGATTGAAAGGCACATGCGTTAGCCAGTCGGCCATCGCGCCACTTGCATGAAGTGTGTCAAAGTCTGCACTTAAGCGGCAGATGTAAAACTGTGAAATTTGTAGGTACTTGTAGCTAGTTCAGAACTATCGAAAATGTGCCAATAAACGAACTAGTGTAAACTATAGAATTTAGTACTAGTTCGGAACTATCGAAAATGTAGTGCAGAGGGTGACAATTGACACCGCCTAGGACATCGCCGTGTTAAATTCGCCAGTTGATAACATGCAAAAGAGATTTAGCTCGCACTAGTAGTGTCGAAAAATGCACTAGAAGCGACCTAGTTCGGAACTAGAGATTTTCCCTACAATATATGTATGTATATGATATGTACTTACTATATCGCTCTTGAAATAGCGGTGACAGGGGCATCATGTATTATTGTTCGCTATAAGTTTAACTCGAACATGTCTTCAAAAGGATACACGCTTTCTACGACCCATAACACCGGATATACATACATACATGCATATGTACGTATGAGTGAGTATGCGAGTGCTTGGCAACTCCACAAATGGCGGCCACTTGTTTGCGCAAGTGTGTTTCTGTGTGACGGTACTGCTTGTTTATGACGTTGCAGATATTTAAAGACACAATTTCCGCTTTTATGCTTATCCTGTAATTCATATTTAAAGCAGCTATTTTTTGCGATAATATTACACCCGCTGCAAAACCTCCCACTTAACCGTATTAGCATTTCTTCAATCGCGTTTTTGCATTTCTTAATTTTCGTTTCATCCGTTGCAGAGAGAGAGTGGCTTGTGCACAAAACGGAGGAGTTACGGTGGCGAAAATTAAATTTTGATTTAGTGAGTTTGAGTTTTGCATCAGTATGGCCTTATTATGTCTGTGCATATAATATATGTGTACATAGTTTTGTGAGTATCGTATTTTATTTATTGCTTATTTAATTTTGGTTTTGAAAAAAAGATTACTTTTAGAATGTATTATAACGTTAAATAAGTCTGAACTGTTTTGCAACAATATTGGTGCTCATAGAGTGTACATCTATTTAATATTAATTTTGTTGTTCTTATTGAGTCCGTTTTGTTGTGTGGTAGGCTGTTAAATTCTATGTCTTCTAAAATCCAATTTTCCCTATCCTAAATCCACCTGGAAATAATTTAGAAGCTAGAGCTCATAACGTTAACTTTTACGGATGAAGACGAGAGAAGCACCGAAAAGAACCGAAAAGACGGTCGCCCACTACCAGCGTTAGTCGATGACTGAAATCCGTTATTGTTGCACGAAATGAATGAACTCCATGAAATTATTGAGAGTACATTCCCATTTTTGAAAAGTAATACTTAACACCTAAAAAACTTTAGATTTAGTTCTAAACAAAGAAGGTCTTCCGATTAATGCCATTCTATATACAAACATACAAACACATTTTGGAGGCTACTCACTCCATGAGCCGAACTTCAGTTGGCATGAATATGCCAGTAGCTTTACATTTGGATTTTTCTGATAAACAAAATATTTGCTTCTAAATGAATTCAAATGTGTTTAGTATTTTCTTTCAACTTTCCGTAGCTTTAATTTTGTTTACAAATTAAATATTGAATAATATTGTACATACATACATATGTACATGGATTTAAGTTATTACGTTTTATGATCTACCCAGTCTTATGTTGCTGTTCAAAGAAATAAAAATAAAACATTTGTGTCAACAACCAATTTAAATTTTCAAATTGTTATTCTCACTAGTATTTAATTGAACAATTAGGCCAGTTTTTAATGCGTGAAATACGCCTTAATTTATTTACACGTTTATCAAAAAAAATCGTTGTCGCAAGTGTTAGCGAAAATACACAAAATAATATGTAAGTACGTATTTATCTAGTTATTAACAACACAAAAGCCGTGTTTCACATACGGTGATCCTAACCCAGATAAAAATTTTTGCATGTAAATGCAACAACAAAGATTTCAGCTCGATTAAACCAGATAAATTGCTGGTTCAATTTCTGATCCGCCCTGTTCGATTTGTTTTTTCCGTGCTGATTTGGCAGCACAGTGCTTTTTTGATTTGGCAGAACTGAAAAGTGACATTTGTGTATGTATACATATATATACATATACCCTGCAGTAAATTTGTTTCACTGCTAAATGATCATTGATCATTCTTTGTTGAATATTCATCACTATGGTTTTGCGTTGGTGCAAGCGTGCAAGCTATATTGAAAAAACCAAACGAAATATCATCTAGGCGGTTATAAACTCACGAGCCAGCTTGTATTTCGGTAGGTTTTTTGACATTCGGCAGCTTTTCTGACAAATTTTTCAATTTGACAACTATAAAACAAATTATATTTAAAATAAAAAATATATGGGAATACAAATTTCAAATTTGCCTCTTGTAAGCTTCTACTTTGGCCGTAAGGGGAAAGAAGAAGTCCTGAAGAAAAATTATAGTGCGCACTAGCTTCTCCTTATAACATGGAATACATAGCTATCCTGCCATTTGAGTTTCATAATTTATTTCAGTAATTTTAAATACAAATTTCCAAAAAAATAATTTTTGAAATAGTTATTTTCATTTAGTTTGAAGTTTAAAGTCAATCAAATTGTTTTTGAGGGAGTATTTGTCTCTTTTCAACGTACAGAAGAATTGCTTTTGTGCTATTATAACTCTGATGAGTTTTATGGCCGAGCTTCTCTCCCAATTCGAGGTGTGCTCCTTTTGTTTTTCCTACCATTGGAAAGTTTTATGCCGGCTCCGAACGGAGTCATATAGGCATGAGGAAAGCAAATCATTTATTTGAAAAAATTCAGCAGCCTTTATATGAAAGCATTCACTGATGCCTCCTCATGATGAATTTCATCAGTGATTCATAAAGGATTCATTTCAGATTTTTACTGCTGGGTATATGTTGTATATGTTTCTTCTTCTTTTTAGTTCTTTTCAAGTGCAGCCAATTTTCATTATGAGCCGGATTGTTTCAGTAAAAATTTATCTTAACCCAGACCCAGATGTAATAACTGAAATGCCCCTAAAAATACCGAGATAAAAAAAAATTATGCAGTAAAACACATTTTGTCTCAATTGAACGCTGTCAAATTGCAAATTTCTTGACTTCAGCGCAATTATACCCATCATTATTGAGTGATACGAAGTTAAAATAAAATCTGGCCTATCGTAGGAACATTGTTAAATATTTAAAGGCCTAAAAGGGTCTTAATGGCGTATTCAGCTAATATTTGAACATATTTACATGCATATGTAACATAAATTCAGAAATTGGTGACTTGCGTGCATACGAAAAACAAACAAACAATTTTGGCGTACTTGAGAGCATACAAGTTTGGGAAAAATTAAGCTATTCAAAATTAAAATAATGTTTTTTTTAAATTCTCATTTACTAATTACTTCTCATCTACACAGAACCTAAATAAATTGACAGTTTAATAAATTATAAAGCTTAAACAAATTTGGTAAATACAATGGGTAATACCAGTAAGTTTATGCAATCTCCATAACATAAAGAACTACATTTTTCTTAAGCATGCTTAACATGGCAATTCTACAGACTTATATATATCTGAATTTGTTTGTGTATGTAATATAAGTTGTTAGGCTTATTTTTAACAATTGGTTGCAAATGTGAAATGTCGACAATGTGCGCTAATAGCAAAACCAACAAATTGCCAAGAATAGCAGCGAAACGTATTGTACGTAATAAACACAAGTAAATATAAGAACATATAGAAAGCTTAAGAAAATAATATATCTATGTATGTAGCTATATAAAAAATAAAAGTAAAAGAAAACAAACGGAAAAGTAAATACGCTGTCATGCCTATTTACGATTGGAACTAACTGAGACTTTTAACGCAACGCTGCACATAGGGGTATTTTATCAATCTGGGCGGCCAAAACCTCATTTCCTAAAACTGGCCCGATTTACAAAAAATAAAATTTTTTAGTAGGCCAGGACCCTAACGCATAATTTTCAATAAAAGTTTATTCTCAAAACTCAAACACAAAGTTTTTACAGTCAATGAAAGTTTGGTCATTCCTGCATTTCTCGCGGCATTTTATAACGTTCTTAAAGTTTCAACATTTCCAATTAATATTTTTACGGTTTTAAGTGAAGTTTTTTAGAATACTGTTATGGATTCTTATAATACAGGTAATCGAGTACAAAATTCATGTTTATTGAGATTTAGTTAGTTGTTAGCGTCTTCTTAATTACATTTTTAAAAAACGATGTATTAAAAAAAATTTCCCAATTTTTTGTTTTCAAAAGGGTTTTTGTTTAGGTGCCCGGCATTGCCCGGCACTGACTCTTTCTTTTCTAGATAGTCTGTTCCCTGTTATTTTGAGTTCAAGAAAGATCGGTCCCGTGTTTTTCCGGTTTTAAGAAAAACAGGCGATTTTTCACGTTGGGAAAAATTACCCCACCACACACAAAAAAATTAGTTGTTTGTGGATTCGAGAACACCCATCTAGCAACATATATATCGACATGCTCCGAATCCAAAGTCCGCTTGTCCAATATACCCCGAAAACTTCGAGAAAATTGCGAAAAGCTAAAAAAAGCCCCAAATGGCACATTTCATCGACCTAACCTACTAACATGTATTTCGACGTTCTGAGTCCAAATCTGAGGTCGGTTTGGTCTTACTACATCACTTTTTAAAAATGTAAAGCCACATTTTTTTTATGTTAAATTGAATTGAAATCACCATGGGTAACATAATTAACAATTTAAAGCCAAAAAAGAGTTTTGGCCGCCCAGATTGATTAAATACCCCAATGTGCGCTGGTTGCACATTGTGCCTTATTATACTCAGCTGTACTAGTACACAGAGTATTATAGTTTTGATTTCCTAACGGTGGATTGTAACAGAATGAAATAATCGAGATAGATATAGACTTATATATATCAAAATGATCAGGGTGAAAAGAGAAATCGATTGAGCCATGTCCGTCCGTCTGTCCGTCTGTCCGTCTGTCCGTCTGTCCGTCTGTCCGTCTGTCCGTCTGTCCGTCTGTCCGTCTGTCCGTCTGTGAGCACGATAACTCGCGCAAAAATTGAGATATTTTGATGAAATTTGAAATGTAAGTTGGTATCAAGGCAGGAACGGATGGTATTGAAAATGGGCGAAATCGGACCATGACCACGCCCACCTCCCCTATATAGTAAAAATCGGAAATTTTGTATCTCAGTCACTAATAGAGCTGGAGTGATAAAATTTTACCCACGTATTGAGCTCAGGCCCTTATGAAGAAATATGGTGAAATTTTGGAAAATGGGCGGTGCCACGCCCACTTATTAAGGGGCAAACATTTCAAGTTTTATGAGTCATAACTCAGAAACCGTTGAAGATATATCGATGAAATTTGGTACGCGTGATATAATTACTTAGGCAAATGTTTGGATTAAAAATTGCCAAGATCGGTTGACGACCACGCCCACTTTTATATATGGGTATTATAAAGTGGCATAATAAAAACATTTTAAGCCATATCTCTGTCAAATATAAAGATATATCATTGAAATTTTATGGCAGGAGTCCAACTGCGGACATAAAACGAAAAATACAAAAATTTTGGAAAATGGGCGTGGCACCGCCTACTTTTAGAAGCAGGAATATACGAGATTTCTGAGCCCATAACTCGACAAATAATTGAGATATAACGACGAAACTTGGTGTGTACACTTTTATTACCTGTGGTAATATATGTTAAAAATTTTATCGAAATCGGTTGCCGACCACGCCCACTTTTATATATGGGTATTATAAAGTGGCCTAATAAAAACATTGTAAGCGATATCTTTGTCAAATATAAAGATAATTCATTGAAATTTTGTGGCATGAGTTCCACAATAGACCGGAAACAAAAAATATAAAAATTTTGGAAAATGGGCGTGGCACCGCCTCTTTTTAGACAAAGGAATATACGAGATTTCGGAGCCCATAACTCGGCAAATAATTGAGATATTATGACGAAACTTGGTTTATACACTTTTATAACTTGTATTAATAGACACGCAAAAATTTATTAAAATCGGTTTATGACCACGCCTACTTTTTCACAAAGATATTTCTGGAACACCATCTGGGAATTTGTAACGTCACATCTTAGTAACTAGAAGTCATAAAGGAATGAAATTTCGCACAAAGAATAATAATCATATGCTTAGTTGGATGACTGATAAAAATGTTGAAAATGGGCGTGGCTACGCCCACTTTATGCAGCACTCCCTTTATATAAAATACACCGTGATTCCATCAAACGCAAACAAACAATGAAAGCATACAGCTGAGTATCTAATGTTCGATTCCACTCGAACTTAAGCTTCCTTACTTGTTTTTATTTGATTTTGTTTCATAGGTACATATGTATGTATATTACTTTGAAGTGATAAGAACATTTATAAACTGAAACTAATTTGGGATTGAGGTGTGAACATTTTTGAATGACAGACATTTTCACACATTTCAGAGGACAAACATAGATATCGGATACTCGTATCTATAAGCATTTAAGTCATCCAAAAAATTTTCGAAACACATATATGTATGTATGGTTCGAGAAATTTGAATATATGTATGTGAGACATTCCAGCCAAAAGAGGAAAACAACATAAAATTTAAAATACTACTAATCATTCCTATTTATTCAGTTACCTGTAACTAAATGTGTATATTTTCCTAATCTGGTAACAAAAATATAGAAAAATATGTAAAAACCCAAAATTTTTGTCCATAGAACTTTGACTTCACACCTAACTATTTTGCGGAAAAAGTTTGCTCATGTTTGCATTGCTATATTAGCTATATTTTCATTTGTAAAAAAAAATTGCATGTCATTCAAGTAAAGCAGAGAAAAATTTAAATAATTGCATCACAAAAAATTAAAAAAAGGATATGTGATTTTTGCGTATATCTTCATATAATTGATTCATATGGGGTGTCCCAGGAGTCATACGAAAAGGCATAAAAATTGGTCTGGTAACCTCAGGTATGACCCTATGAAACCAGATATTTATCAAAGTAAGGATTAAAAGGCTGTTCACCGTCTAAATACATTTTTTAAGTTAATAGGGTCATACTGTGGTTTCTAGACTATTTTGAAATATGTCCCAGGAGCCACACGATTCTGAACTCTAATGTATTAGGGCAAACCTGTACTTAAAATAGAAGATTCTGAAACGAAATTTTGAAATGTTTTTAGTTTTTATTATATAGCTTTAAATAATTGTTTCTAGAGATGATGAATTCGACTTGTTTTAAATAAATATCACTGCTCTGCAGCCAAAAAATACTCTAAACGCGATCATCCTATCTATATGTAAAATCGGTCGCTGATTGCGAAAATAGGGTTAATTTTTAATTCTATGGGAAGGTTTTTGAGATATCGGCAATTTACCGTTATTTGGCCAATGGTTCCACTTAATCCTGTATATCTCTTTAACGCAGTAAGCTATCTTCCTTGTGGTGACACCAAACGAAAGAAAATATCATGTGCGACTTGGCTGTATTTATTTGATCGCCTATAACTTTTCCATTTTACCATGGATTTTCTTCGTTGATAGCTTATTTTTTTGCTAATGGAATGGAGCTTCACATAAAGGTAAAAACATTGGTTTTAAAGATATTGCCTGACAAAATCAATTTTTTCTTAAAAAAATCTTAAAAAATCGAAAAAAATTCAAATTGAATCGTCAAAATGTCAGAAACTATAAGAGATAGAGAAAAATGTTATAGAAGCCACGAAAAGTAAATTTAATTTTCTTTTCCACCTCAAGGAAGATAGCTCACTGCGTCAAAGAGATATACAGGATTAAGTGGAGCCATTGGGCAAATAGCGGTAAATGGCCGATATTTCAAAAACCTTCCCATAGAATTAAAAATGAACCCGATTTTCGGAATCAGCGACCGATTTTACATATAGATAGGATAGTCGCGTCCAAAGTACAGACAAAAAATTTCATTTTGTGATCCAGTGTATTTAATCAGAACTTTAAAGTAAATATAAGTATTATTTTGCACTCACTTTATTTTTTTCATTTAATTGGCTTGGTTTCAATTCTGCTGGGAGAGATTAATGAGTAACTTGGTCTAAAAGGGCTAAAACAATAATAAAACTGATTTCAATAATCTAATATATTACATATTTCGCACTTGTCCCAGGAGTCACAAAAACTTGTCCCAGGAGTCACAATTTTAAATATTGAAAATAGTTAATTGAATTTGAATATATAAAATATTTTTATAGAATATGGTACTATGCAGTATGTTTTTTCGACCATATAAAAATTGTAGGTGAAAGTTGAATAGTTGATCTAAAATTCGTATTCGTGCTCATAAAGGTGCAACAAAAGGATTTTTCGGTGTCCCAGGAGTCACACTCATTTACTGAGTAGTTACAAAGCTATTTGTTATTATTTAGCCAATTCTTTTAATGCATTTGTTGTATTGGATATTTATCCATGTCGATAAATATATTTCATAGCAATTTAAGTCCCGATGTCAGTTTTATAATTCAAAGTTGACTAAGCTCTGGAGTCAAATGTCCCAGGAGTCACGATGGAATGTCCCATGTATCTTCCAAGTTGTGACAGAAGCTCTTTTTTACTTTTAAATCATAAACTTTACAAAGTCGAACTAAATGATAAGTAATTAATCCAGTCTACAATACGAAACTTTATTAAACAAACTGAAACAAATCAAACCAAATATCCATTCAAACTTGAAATTTAAAATTAAATTTTAAACATGCAGATTCTAAATGGAAATCGAACGCCTAACCTAACTTGAAATCTGGCAAACTCTTCATAACTTTTTTTCTCTTGTAGCTTTGCTTTGACTACAAAATTTTTTAGTACTCAAGTACTAAATTATTGTGCATACAATATACATAATACATTTTCATAGTAGGTACTTGTACGTGGTTAAATCTGTAGCTCTTAATGAACAAATAAAATCCAATTTTAAGTAGCGACACATGCACTGGAAGCAATTGACATTATCCATTTAAGTTGAATAACATAAAAGCATAACATTAGCAAGTAATGGTGTTAAAATGAAAATCATACCAAAAGTGGCTAATGATGATGTCTCCACAGTCAATCTATTATCGAAAATAGCTGTGTATGTACATAGGCATTATCTATCTACGGAGATAGTTTGCGTTTGGATGTACATATCTACATACATATGTACGTACATCTTGTGCCGTACAGTAGGTACATGTAGATACTTATGTACATATGTATGTAGTATAACTCTTCATATGTAACTGCCACAGCAGCAGCATTTGTCATGTCATGCTGTCACTGCCAAAATAGCTACATGTCATTGTCAGCGCATTTGATGGATGCTATCGGCTGTCAAGCTATGGCAATAGGAACAAGCAACAATAAGACCAACAAAACAACAAGCGACAGTGAAAGAAAATGTCTGGAGAGCTAAAAAAGCCAAATAAGCTGACAAAGTGTCATTCCAATTCCATTGATGGCGTATTTTTGCTGCTGGCTGTTGGTATGGGCTTTCAGCGTTTCATCGCACTTATGTACCTACTCGTATGTACAAAAATATGTACATACATATATGACTTATAAAAATATATATTTTTTTCAATTTGGCTGTATTGTTTGTTAGCACAAGCTGTTAGCGTCTTAGGAGTCTTAATTTGTTCGGTAAATAAATACACTTAAGTGCAAATAATAGAGTGTACAGATGAATGTACATATACCCACATTGTACATTAGACCAGGGCGATTTGTATGGGCACAAATTACTCTTCATACATACATACATATATAATAATAATAATACAATGGCGCTATTATAACTCTGACGAGTTTTATGGCCGAGCTTCTCTCCCAATTCGAGGTGTGCTCCTTTTTGTTTTTCCTACTAATTGGGTGGACCTACTGTTTTATGCCGGCTCCGAACGGCGAATGCATTTTATGTGAGAAGCTTTTTCATGGCAGAAATACTCTCGGAGGGTATGCCGCCCACTGCCGAGAGGTGACCGCTGCTCTTAAAAAACCCAATAATTGGATTTTTACTAATTAGAAAAATTTGTTTGGCTCGGGCCGTGGTTTGAACCCGAGACCTCTGGCATAGCAGGCGAGCACTCTACCCACTGCACCACAGCGGCCACATATATCACGGTATTGAAATTATGATTACTCTCACTTTTCCGAATAAAAAAACTTTCTACGGCATGTTTCTGAATGAATTTGTGCACATTAATTTCAATCAAAATTTTATGTTGAATGCCAAGGGGAAATCCTGAATGAAAATCTCATGAGTCGTTTTAGAGTTATAGCCTGATTTCGGAAACCTTGGGGGCTGAATGCTTCAAATCGTATATTATGGCATATACCTTTTACTGTGTTTATTTAATATATTATTGAATATAGTAACTATAGAGCAGTGGGTAGAGTGCTCGCCTGCTATGCCAGAGGTCTCGGGTTCAAACCCAAATCAGAGCAAAACACCAAAAAAATGTTTCTAATTAGTAAAAATCCAATTATTGGTTTTTTTAAGAGCAGCGGTCACCTGTCGGCAGAACATTTTAGAACATTTTTTTAGTCAAAAATCATTCTAACCCAGCAAACACTGCGATAAGTGGCCCAAATAAAAAATGTCAGAATTTTAGTTACATAAGTGCAAGAGTTATGCCCAAAACTACTTTATTCTCGAAGCCTTATGGTGTTTCAAATATTCTTTTTTCTATGCTTCCAATCGTACCCCATTGCGTATGCGAATTGTTGTTCATTGATGAATTTTCTTAGATGGGAGAATTTGATGTTGCCCCGGTCTAATGTACATATTTGCGTACATACATATATAAAGTACCTACTATTTACGCAACGTGTGTTCTATGACTTGGTTCTTTTTCCACTTTAATTATTACGGTTGGGCGCATTCGGTGTTATTGGGTTTTGTTGTGTTTACATACTAAATGTGTACTCGTTTTCTGTGGCCTTTTGCAACATACATACATATTTGTTCATGTATAACTTCATAAAAGCCAAAATGAGTGCAAATAAACGCTTTCGTGACTTTAAGCTATGCGATATTTAAGCTCATAATATTTACAAACATATGAAGACAAATATGTACCTATAGGTACACAAGTATAATTTAGTACTTGAAAAAAGTAATAATGCGACAGCTATACGCCCAAAAATATGTGGCCCTAAAGCTTAATGGGCCATTGTAAACGGGCAGCTCAATATCAGACTAACAGTCCTATTCTGAGCGTTACCGCAAAATTACTTTACTAGTAAATAATTTATATTGCTGAAAATTGTTACCATCTTCTCAATTGGTATTCTGGCACAAATGGTAACGCTGTCAAAGTATTTCCATACGAACGGAATGGAATCGGGCTGAAAATGATAACAAAATGTTACAACGTATTCAGGAGCGGATTTACATAGGGGCAACATGGGCAGCTGCCCAGGGCGCCGTTTCAATAGGGGCGCCAAAACTAAGACAAGGAAAAAAAAATTTTTTTTATTTATCAAAAAAATTTTTTTTTGAATATTACAACAAGAATGAAAGATTTTTTAAATTTTTTACAGAGAAAAAATGAATCAAAGTACACTTCAGAACATTGGTACAGTTCTTATCAAATGAAAGCTATTGAGCAGGGAATTTACATAGAATAGTACTCATTGTGATTCCTAGGTATATGGGCCAAAACGTGGACCCGGATGACCCTCGAATGTTTCTGAGCGATATTGGTATCAAATGAAAGGTCTTGATGAGGACTTCAACATAGAACTATTTTATTTGTGATATCTAGGCCGGGTCCCCAAATAGAGGTCAGAACGTGGAACCGGATGACCCTCAAATGTTTCTGAGCGATATTGGTATCAAATGAAAGGTCTTGATGAGGACTTCAACATAGAACTATTTTATTTTTGATGCCCAGGCCGGGTACCCAAATATGCTCCTTCACGTTGGTCGCCTTGCCGCGGCGAAGGGGCTTAAACGACATACCGAGGCATCTCTCCATAGAGGGAACCTCGTTGTGTGGTGAACTAAGAGGAAAGCCTTCCATTTACCTGTATTCGTAAGGAAGCTCAGCCAACCAACTTAGGTAAGCTGTCTCCCTTGCGCGTGCTGGAAATGGCAGGATTGCCGCACCAACACCACTCAAATCCAAGGTGTTAAAGTATACGTGCCGAAGGATGAATGGTCAGTGGGTGGTTAAAATAACTGATCCCGCACGGTCCCCTCCGATGCCCGGGCAAGGTCGGTTGTATAAGTGCCTTCTCCCCGCAACCCGGCTCTGCGGACGAGTGACGACCCCTTCCGGACTACTCGTGGGACCAAAAATAGAATGGAAACAACAAATAACATAAACAAAACAAAAAACCAAAAAAAAAATGATCAACGAACGGAACAAACGACGGACATGACAGGTACAGGTATGACTACAGGGGACAACAAAACGAACGAGACAGCGGACCTTCGGACATCGACTATGACAACTTCCTATCGGACGCCGGAACCTTTGGTTACGGAGTCCGAGGAAGAGACACTCCTGGCCTCGAGCCAGGACACCATAAAAAGTGCCTTGGGAAGTACCATCCACAGTACACCCTTGGCACAAGCAGTACAACAACCATCTACATCCAAGGCAGTAGGAAGCACCAACCATAGTGCACCAACTGCCGACAAAAAGAAAAGGAAGAGGAGTCTCTACCAAATCCGAAAAGCCAAGTACCAGAGGGCGCTGTATGCTCTTGAAAGAGCAAAAAACAGCGACGCCCCTGGCGGCTCCAAGGATTTGGCGGAGTACAGAAGGGTGGTGGAGGAGTTCGAAATCTTCCAACGGGAGTATCTAGCTTCGAAGCCAAACCCGAACCTCGACCTTAAAACATACGCAGGTGACGTTTCTCAAAAGAGGAACCGATCCAATAACGACAACAACACCACAGAGGCTACCAAGAAGCACAGACAGGCGGTCGAGGTAGCCACGACGACCCAAAGACATTTCAGCGATGTTGCCAGGGACTCTCTGCAAGTGGCCATAGTGGACATGCTGTGCAGATCACCGGCAACTGTTCAACAGAACTGGACGGAGATTGAGGTGCGGTTGTCGAAACATGCGATGCGTCGCGTGCTCGACAACCCCGCGGGTCCCCATCCGGTCTTTGACTCTTCCGAGACTCTAAGGGGATACAGGGTAATCAAGTGCGCGGACCAGGCCTCCTTGGACTTCCTCAAATTAAGTGTCGCGAAGGTCAACGAAGAGTTCGAAAAACTTGAGCTCAAGTTGATCCCAGCGGCCGAGGTACCTAGGAGGCCACGTGCGCGCATTTGGCTGCCCCCTCTGGATAGCTCGGGAGATGAGTTGCTGCAGTGCATCAAATTGTACAACAAGCACATCCCGGCCATTGAGGACTGGCAGCTAATAAAAGCCGAAGAGGCTTCGAAAACCAGCCAACCACTACTAGTCGCCATATGTGAGGAATCACTAGAGGCCTTGGCAAAAGCAGACCACAAGGTCGCCTTTGCCATACGAATGGCCAAAGTGAAAGTCTTCACGGGCGACAAATCCCTAGATGAAGACGACCCTGAAGATGTAGAAGACGCAGGTCAACTGCTGCAGGGTGTCAACATCGATGATGGGGAAACACCAGCAAAAACTAAATTGCATTCAGATTAATCTGAAGCACTCAAAAAGTGCTACAGATAATCTGATGGCCCTTCTTGGCGAAGACAGCATTGACATCAGCCTGATCCAAGAGCCCTGGATCCGCAACCAAACGGTGAGGGGGCTAAACAGCAAGACGCACAACATATACTACAGGGAAAACGCAGGTAATCCGAGAGCATGCATATTAATCAGGAAAGATTTTAATGCATTTTTATGTTCTGATTACAGCACAGCAGACACAACAGTGGTGAGAATAGGGGGCATTAACGAGACTCCCTTCTTCGTGGTGTCATCATACATGGCCCACGACAGGGAAGTACCACCCTCCGAACTCAAACGATTCGTCAACAACAATGCTGGCCAAACCATCGTCATTGGCAGCGACGCAAACGCTAGACATCAAATATGGGGCAGCTCCTCGGATAACGACAGAGGTGAGTCACTATTACATTTTATACTAAACACTAGATTAAGCATATGCAATGTGGGATCTAAGCCTACCTTCATATTTCCCAGCTCCGAGAGGTATCAAGGATGGGAGGAGGTTCTAGATCTGACTCTTGTCACAGACGAATATTCGTCAATTGTGGAAAACTGGAGAGTATCAGACAAACCATCCCTTTCGGATCACTGTTGGATCCTCTTCAGCATAAGACTCGGATCTGGACACCCTCCACCTACCCGATATAGGAACCCCAGGAGAACAAAATGGGAAAAATTTACAAAATTAACATCAAGATTCTTAAAACAAAGATTCGAAACTTCTTTAGAGAGCCCCCAGGAGCTTGATAAAGTAGTCGAAAACCTAGAACACACATTAACATTAGCATACAATAAATCTACACCAGTTAGTATCCAGAAAAAGAAATCTCCCCCCTGGTGGGGCGGGGAACTTAGGGATCTGAGAACAATAGTAAGAAAAACCTTCAATGAGTGCTATAAGACCAAAATATGGAACCCATATAAGGAGGCACTCAAGAAGTATAAGCAGGCAATAAGGAAAGCCAAGGCCGAGTCCTGGAGATCCTTCTGCTCCTCAATAGAAAACAGCCGGGAATCCTCTAGACTGAGCAAAATCTTGTCCAAAGACCACATTACCCCCCACTTCGTACGGGGCGAGGATGGTGAATGGACGAACTCAGAAGAAGGTTCCCTAGAAACTCTCCTAAACACACACTTCCCTGGTAGTGAAAGGATTCCTACAGCTACAACTCAAATAGTACACTCAGTACCACTTGACGGGTTGACAGAATCGGTAATCGACAGGGATAAAATCATATTCGCAATCAACAGTTTTTCACCATACAAATCACCTGGCATGGATGGAATCTATCCCATAATGCTTCAAAAACTGGGAGATCCGTTGACACTCTTGCTGGAAAGGGTATACAAAGCGAGTATAGCTATGGCCCATATTCCACATAGCTGGAGAAAAGTCAAGGTTATCTTCCTACCCAAGGCAGGGAGGAGATCCCACGAAAACGCCAAAGACTACCGACCGATAAGCCTTACCTCCTTTCTTCTCAAAGTCTTAGAAAGGCTTATAGACATCCACATAAGATCGATCATCACAGGACCCGAACTCTCTATAGCTCAACATGCCTACATGAAAGGCAGGTCCACCGAAACCGCTCTTCACGAACTTGTAGACACCATAGAAAGATCACTCAACTTCAAACAATACTCCTTGGTAGCCTTCTTGGATATCGAGGGCGCTTTTAACAATATAGAAATTATCCAGATTGTAAAATCCCTCGAAAGGTTAGGAGTTACCAACCACATCTGCCGATGGACACAATCTATGCTCAACAACAGAACAATTCATGCCAGCATGGGATCGTGCACAGCGATGCGCCATGTGAGGAGGGGTACTCCGCAAGGTGGCGTTCTCTCCCCTCTCCTCTGGGTGGTGGCTGTGAACGAAGTACTACTTGAACTCAACAAAAATGGGGTGAAAGTTGTAGCGTATGCTGACGATGTGGCAATAATAGTATCGGGACCATTCCCATCCACACTAAGTGATATACTCCACATAGCCCTAAACAGGCTAAAAACGTGGGCCGCTACAAGCGGTCTTAGCGTAAACCACAGCAAAACGGAACTGATGCTCTTCAGCAACAGGAACAAGTTACCACAATTTAGACTGCCCTCCCTAGACGGCAATACCCTTCAACTCTCACAGAGGGTGAAGTACCTTGGCGTCGATATCGACCGCAAACTAAATTGGAAAACAACAATTGAAAAAATGGTAGCTAAGGCACAAATGGCTTACTACTCTTGCAAAAGAATATTCAGCAGGAACTGGGGCCTTAAACCCAAACTTGTCATGTGGCTTTACACAGCCGTCATAAGACCAATACTATCATATGGCGCGATAGTATGGTGGCCAGCCCTAGACAAGCAGTACAACATCAGAAAACTAAACAGTGTACAACGGACAGCATGTGCTGGAGTGACAGGAGCAATGAAGTCGTGTCCAACTGACGCTTTGAACATACTCCTGCATCAACTACCACTCGACCTCCACATCCGTGAAACTGCAACTATGTCCGCAATACGTCTGCGCGAGTTGGGCTGCTGGACTGAGAGGCAGTATGGTCACGGTAGTATCCTAAACAGGCTTTCCGCTGTACAAATAACATCAGACTATCTCCCAACCACACTGGACTTTGATAGGAGCTTTAAGGTGAGGTTCCCCTCAAGACGGGAATGGAGAAGAGATAGCGTGCTTAAGAAGGAAGCAATCTCGATCTACACAGACGGGTCCAAAATGGACGCAGGTGTCGGATCTGGGGTTTTCTCAGAGCAACCAGATATCTCACTCTCTTTTCGTCTCCCAGACTTCGCCAGTATTTTCCAAGCGGAATTGTATGGCATAGAACGGGCCTGCGAGATTCTGTTAGGGAGTGCAGTTGGGGGACGCGAGGTACATATATACTCAGACAGTCAGGCAGCGCTCATGGCGCTTAACTCTCCCGTAACATCCTCTAAGACAGTCAGAAACTGCAAAAATGCGCTCAAAGCAATAGCAGCAGAGAACGTGATCATCTCCCTCATCTGGGTTCCCGGCCACAGGAACATAAAGGGCAATGAGACGGCAGATGAACTGGCGAAAGCCGGCGCGTCTGCGACCCTAGATAGGGCAGCCACGATCACCTGCCCGCTGTCAGCAATCAAAAGAGACATCCACAATAAACACGTAGAACTGGCCACTCTCCGGTGGAAATCTTTGACAACTTGCAAGATCACAAAGCAGATGTGGCCTGGATACAACATAAAAAAGACTAGAGAACTCCTCAACAGATCAAGAAAGGAAATCTTTAGAATAACGTCCACTATCACGGGACACTGGCCATTCGGAAAACATGCCGAACGCATGGGAATCCCATTTAACACTAGATGCAGAAGCTGCAACCAAGACGGAAGCGAGGAATCGATCGCACACTTCCTGTGCGAATGTCCGGCACTGTCTCACATCAGGCACATAACCCTGGGTAGTTTTGAATACCAAAACCTGCACGATATAGCAAATTGCCCCTTAGCAGACCTCAGTAGGGTCATAGCAGAGACCAAATGGTTTGAACCGTAATAACAGTTTTTCAATTGGTACAGGAGTAAGTGCATCAAAATGGCGCCCAGTGCGCTAATTGGATCTGGCATACTCAGTCAGATAGCACAGCAACCAACCAACCAACCCAAATATGGGTAAAAACGTGGACGCGGATGGCCCTGGAAAATATCTCAGCAATATTGGTATCAAATGAAGGATTTTGTATAGAAATGAAATCATTACGATTCCCAGGTTGGATCCCAAGATGTGGGTAAATCGTGGACCCAGATAACACCGGGATATGGGTACCAAATGCAAAATGTTAAGCAGGGCATAGAGATGAACTCATTATGATTCCTAGGTCAGGTACCCAGATGTGGGTCAAAATGTGGACCCGGTAGTCCCGGAAAATAGCTCAGCGATATTGGTATCAAATGAAAGGTGTTGAGCGGGGCTTTTACATGGAGATGAACTCATTATGATTTCTAGGTCAGGTCCCGAGATGAGCAGGGATTTTACATAGAGATGGACGCACTATGATTCCTAGGTCGGGTCCCCAATGTGGGTGAAAAAAGAACCTGGATGTCACCGGAATATTTCTCACTGATATTGGTATCAAATGAAAGGTGTTGAGCAGGACTTTTATATTGAGCCGTACTCATTAGATATTATTCCTAGGTCAAGTCCACAGGTATGGATCAAAACGTGGACCCGGATGATCACGGAAGAATTCCCAGCGTTATTGGTATCACATGAAGGGTGCTGAGCTGAGATTTTACGTAGGTATGAACTCATTATTGCTAGGTCGGGTCCCCAGATGTGGTTCAATACGTGGACCCGGATGATTCCGGGATCCTGCTGAGGAATACTGATATAAAATGAAAGGTGTTGACCAGGGCTGCTACATAGAGCTCTTTTCATAGTTATCCTTAGGGCCGGATGACACGATATGTTTTTCAGCAACAATTTTATCAAATGAGAAGTGGAATACAGGGCTATGTTGCGCTAAACCCAGTTCCCTAGCGAAATGGAAAGGAGAAGGGTAATGAGAATGAGAAAAGCAAAGAACGGAAAAGTAGAGGGAGAAAATAATGAAAATGAAGAGAATAGGGAGAGAGACAGTAAGACAGGAAATGACAGAAGTAATAAGAGGGGGAATGAAATAGATAAAGACAGAATAGGAGAGGTAAGGAGAGTGGTAGAGAAAGGGAAGCAGAAATGTGAAGGGAAAACGAAGCGGAAATGAAAGGGAAAAGAAAGAAATATTGGGGCGCGGCTTGATTTGTTTGCCCAGGGCGCTTCTATAGGTAAATCCGCCCCTGCACGTATTGATGTGATAATTTAATTTTCCTGCTGCCAGAATACGAAAAGGATGTTTAAAGTACCAGATTCTTCATTTCACCAGTAAAGTAAATTATGTTACCACACCGGAATAAGGCCGTAAAAGAAATATTTGTCGTTCTCTGGTCAAATGCAAAATGTGTGTAATCATATGAATGAGTTGGTTATATTTATTTTTTGTTCGTTTTACAAAAAAAAAAAATCCGCTTGTAGCACAGTACACGTGATAGAAGTTAACTTCTTACATTAAGCATTATAAAGAAAACATCTGAAATGATGCAAAGCTTCTTACTTTGTGTTATTTTTATGAAATTATTTAAGCCATGTTTAAATAATTCAAGTTGAAGTGGCGTATGCTATACAAATATAAAGCTTATGGTTTCAAAAAAATTGCATAAGAGGGTATACCTTAGTAATAAGTGGATATATTAGAAATATAAAAACACAATTAGACTTAATTACCACTCCTGTAAATATCAATTAGTTAATATGTTGCATAATTTTAGGCTATGATGAAATTAAATACGTAAATACATACAGGACCCGGATTCTAAAAATCGCTATCGCTAAATGAGATCGCCAAAAATCTCTAAATTTATATCAGACGCGCCTAAAAGTGTGTACCTACTTCCTTTATTTATTTATATCATTACATGGCATGACATCACACCATGATATCACATCATGGCATTACATCACATCATCACATCATATCATGGCATCACGTCATGACATCATATCATGGCATCACATCATGACATCACATCGTGACATCACTTCATGATATCACATCATGACATCATATCATGGCATCACGTCATGACATCATATCATAGCATCACATCATGACATCGCATCATAACATCACATCGTGACATCACTTCATGATATCACATCATGACATCACATCATGACATCATATCATCGCATCACGTCATGACATCATATCATGGCATCACATCATGACATCACATGACATCACATTACGGGTTTATCCGGGTCCATATTATGACCCATATTTGGGGACCCGACCTAGAAATCATAATCAGTACATCTCTATATGAAAGCTGTGCTCAGCACCTTTCATTTGATACCAATATTGCTCAGAAATATTCCGGGGTCATCCGGGTCCACGTTTTGACCCATATCTGGGGACCCGACCTAGGAATCATAACTAGTAATTCTCCATGTAAAAGCCATGTTCAACACCTTTTATTTGATACCAATGTTGTCCAAAACATTCAGGGGAAAGCCGGGTAAACGTTTTTATCTTTTGCTGTTTCCTGTTTCCTGTTTGCTATTTCCGTGCAACGGAAGTGTACCTGCTATTTCCTTTTTAAAATTTCACTCTCCATAAAAACTCTATATCGCCGCCTAAGAAGTTAACTTCAAAAACATAATAAATAATATACAGTTGAACTTTTTTAACCTTGTTTGGTATGACGCTTGATTCAAATATGTTTGCTGTGGATACATACATATATATGTATGTAAATACAATATACACGAATAATTTTGTGAAAAAAAATTTGTTAATAAACCGGCTTCTTTTGTTGAGAATTGGTCAATTTAGTTTTTTGATGCCTTCACTCTTATTATTTTGTGCACGACTGTATGTATGTACATATGTATGTATGTTACATTAGAGTGCGTTTAAAATTCAAATTAACGATATTTTACTGTATCGCCCCCTCAATCTGTAGTAACATGGTCAAAGATATCACACATAAATTTTGGTCCCGATTGGTGTCGGTTAAGGCGTGGCGCATTGAGGTCAAAGTTCAGAAAACTCTATGAAGGGTCAAAAAATCAAAATATTTTTTTTAATTATATTATACCCAAAATTAATACTTCTATACCCAAGGATAACAAATATAAATTTTGGTTCCGATTGATGACGGTTTAGTGGTGTTTTAAGGGGGTCAATGTTCACATTGCCATTGAAGACTTACATTTTTAGTGTCGCATATGGTAATCTGAACTTTGACCGCCTTGAAACACCAGTAAACCTTCATCAATCGGGATCAAAATTTATATTTGTTATCCTTGGGTATAGAAGTATTAATTTTGGGTATTAGATAATTAAAAAAAATATTTTGATTTTTTGACCCTTCATAGAGTTTTCTGAACTTTGACCTCAATGCGCCACGCCTTAACCGCCACCAATCGGCACCAAAATTTATGTGTGATATCTTTGACCATGTTACTACAGATTGAGGGGGCGATACAGTCTTTTTATGAACTTTTAAATTTTTCATACAAGTTAAAAGCACCCTAATGTTACATACACAGCAGACTTATATAACATGCCAATGCTAAATACATATTTGTTTTTCTTCAGATAAAGCTAACATATTAAATAAAATGGCATTTTAAGAAGAAAAAAACAAATAAACATTCAATGAAATATGTCAAAAGCACTAATCTGTGGGCAACAAATCAACGCTAAGCCTAAGCAAAAACAAATCAGCTGCCAGCATCAATACATAGAGCTGATGTTGATATGTACAAAACCACAGCTGAGTGGAAGATAAATGTTTTCAAAAATATCCTAGTTCGAAATTTGCTTCTATGTAGACTGTCCAAAAAATGTGTACATATGAAAACTTTTCCGAACTGGCAGATTTTCCGCTTATATAGTTATGTGAAAGTGGAAGTGTTTCATATCCGATTTACTTTCATTTTAGGCAAAACTATTTTATGTGATAATGTAAATATTCTGATAACTTTGCGAGTCATCGCGTTTCAAAAATTGTACACATCATCAGGAGGACGTGGCACGTCCGACGTGCAATCAATTTCATTTTCATCCCGATCATATTGATATATGTATGTATGTATGTATATATATAAGTCCATATTTTCCTCGATTATTTTATGCTGTTACAACCAACTGTTATATAATCAAAACTATATTACTCTGTGTACTATTCGCAGATGGGTATAAAAATGGTGTGCCAGCGAAAAATATGTAAAAATAGAGAAGAAAACAAAACTCGTCAATGCCGCTGACATACATACGCATATATCTCAAACGGACAAGTGAAAAGTGACAAACATCACATCAATCAGTCCGTAAATGAAAATGGAAATGAAATGAAAAGAAGAAGCAATAGTGCAAAAACAAACGTTGACAGAAAGGTGAAGGTAATGAAAAGGCTCACTCAAAATTCGCGCCATTGATGTCGCGGATTGCATTTCAAGCGCTTTGATATTACGGAAAACTCATACCCACATAGCAATTTATAAATTTTTTTGATCATATTCGAGTCTTTTTCGATCCCTATACTCCACTGTGCGACGGGGCGTATGAGCAACATTTAATAGTACACAATTTTTTGCCTGTGACAGATATTGAGTTTAAAGACCAGTTCAAAATAAAAATTTTTTGCCAAAATAACGTAATTTAACAAACACATTCCACATTTGCTATACCGACATAAACATATTGCTATTGCTATACCTTGCACCTGTACCGAACGGAATTATTTGCGAAGGCTTATTGCTACCAACTGCCAATAGCCTCTTATCAAGCTCATAATTTAAACATGCACGAGTATATTTCATATTTTTGTTAATTTTAGTGGTCTGTCACAAAATGAAATGAAAATTGAAACCAAAACTAAATGTGTACATATGTATCTACTTACATATATACATAAACCTTCGTCAATGCATGTATGCTTTACTAGCAATAAGCACATCATCACATCAAATCAAGGTTAGCAGCTGTCAAGTTAATGTATTACTTTACGGACGGATTGAATCAGTGATGAATTGCATTTTGTTTTCAAGCTGAGCAAACATTTTGACAGTTGTGTATTTTTTTGTATGTTGGAAGATGAAGAATTATGATGATAAAAATGAATAATCCCTCTGCTTTCAATCATCCAGAGATTAGTCAAATTAATAATAAGGAGAGAGGAGCATAATAAAAAGTGAGTTGAAATATTTATAAGGTTTATCATTATTAGGTATGTTAGTGTCTAGCACGAAATTATTATTTTTAATTTTAATTTTTATAATAATAATATAATACAATGGCGCTATTATAACTCTGACGAGTTTTATGGCCGAGCTTCTCTACCAATTCGAGGTATGCTCCTTTTTGTTTTTCCTGCCAATTGGGTGGACCTACAGTTATATGCCGGCTCCGAACGGCGAATTCATTTTTTGTGAGAGGCTTTTTCATGGCAGAAATACAATCGGAGGGTATGCCGCCCACTGCCGAGAGGTGACCGCTGCTCTTAAAAAATCCAATAATTGGATTTTTACTAATTAGAAAAATTAATTTTTATACTTTTGGAATAAGCGGAAAAATCCAATTAGCTCATACAGCGATGGTAGATGTGATAGCTATTTCGAAGAAAAACCACTTTCTTCATCATCAGACATCTTCTCGGGAGCACACCAGGCTTTGAACCTACGCTCCAACCATCAGTAGTCGAATATTAGCGAAACACTAAGCACTGCGGCTACCGATGGTCCTGCTGAGCTGTTGGATTTTTCAGTTATATATGCCATTGCTCTATTCAATCTAACCTCACTTAATGTACGATTTTCGTACATCTGCTATGCAAGTGTTGAATACTGGTTGGAGCGTAGGTTCAAAGCCTGGTGTGCTCCCGAGAAGATGTCTGATGATGAAGAAAGTGGTTTTTCTTCGAAATAGCTATCACATCTACCATCGCTGTATGAGCTAATTGGATTTCTTTTTCCGCTTATTTATAAGGTTTATTTATTTGTACTCTGAAAAAAATACCCGTAGTTAAATCAATAACTCTGTCTTTGATTCAACATCAAAAGTATTTGTTTTTACAGCAAAGTTTTTGATCCAACAATTTATTCAAAAATGGGCGCTGTTTTCCCAAAAACTTGCCTGCTTTTAAAATTTTTTTGTGAGAAAACCAACAAAAACAATAATGATGGAGAGAGAAGATGAAGAGAAAAATCCAAACAAAAGTTTATTTTCAGCAGGAAATTTTCTCCAAAAGTCCCCGTTGTTGATTTAAAGGCAAAAGTATTTGATCCAACAGTTTCCGTTGTTAACAAAACTAATGAGAACGATATTTTTTAATTTTGTTTTTACAATGATTGATATAATTTATAGATGCTTTTTCGAGAAAGAGGAATTATAAAAGGGGGTTTTAAATTCAATATGATGTTGAATGTTCCACTATGTGATGATTGGATAGAATTTCAGGTTGATGTCATAATTCGAATCCGGAGGAGAATATAAAACAAAGAAGAAAAAGCAGAATAAGAAATAAAAATAGCAACCAGTGAATGATAAGATGGAGAGAAGATGAGGAGAACGAGCGGAGGCTACATATTTGCAGATGGGACTCGGGTGGAGAGAAGATGAAGAGTAAAATGCAAACAAAAATTTATTTTTAGGTGAAAATTTTTTCCAACAGTCCCTGTTGTTGACTTAAAGACAAAAGTATTTGCTCCAACAGTTTCCATGGTTGACTTATGGCGTTTTCGATTCTGGCATAAAATGTTACCCTTTAATAACACAATTATCAAATTACGTAACCTGTCTTCGTTTTAAATGGCTGGTTTTCTAGATAATGATGCCCTCTGACTTAGCTAGAGGTCAATATTCGCTGAAATCACCACACAAGTTTACAATATGTCTAAGAAAATCAAGCAGGGCAACATTTTTTCCAGAAACGAAAACGGCATTAAATCAACAACGCTCGCACCTTTGAAACAACAACGGAGCGTTGTTGGGCACATTTCAACTGCGGAAACTAGTTGATTTAACAGCGAAAGTCTTTAGATTTACAACGTTTTTTTTTCAGAGTAAATTGTTAATTACTTACGAATGTTGCTCCAAGTTTCTCTGAGAATAATCTCGTAATAAAGTGCGACATTAAATGACGAGGCAACCAAGAAATACTGAATCTTCCCACTAATTTATAAAGATATTATAAATTTATTACACTGTGCAAATGTGTATATATGTACGTATTTTTATGTGCTATACTATGTACCCACTAGGCCCATTTGTAAGGTGATGCGATTGTTTTTTCATGCCAGGATACTTGCTTTTGTTAGATATACCGCAGGTACTCCTAAAGTAAGTTGAATGGCACGTACAAATTGAGCACAGATAATTTCTTCACTGACTAAAGTAGGAGTTAAGAAGAGTAAGCCGAAACAGAAAAATTTATTCGAATGAAGTACATAACAAAGTTAGGTGGTAGGCAGCAATCATTGCCTGGAATAATAATTGAACACACAGTGAAGACATTAGGTTATTGAAATATGTATATGCTATGGAAGTTCTAACTGAGTATTCCAACTTTTTTTTAATATAGAAATTCTCCCTTCTCTTTTGGCAGTTTTTAGGTAGTCGATTTCCAACGCCACCTCTATATAAAAACGAAAGGGAAAGTTCAGATTTTAGAAATACATCTCTACTGAATATTCAGTAGGAAATATGTACTGTTTTTTCAGCTGAGAAATACTTCTGGGATGTGCATACAAAACATATGTGCATACATACATATATGTATACATTAGTGACTGCATATGACATGATTTTACAAGTCACAAAATTACATATGTACATTGTTTCATAGTCAACTCATTTACATACGTTGATTGACAATTGAAAGGAATATGTTGACAAGTTGTATTTTGCGTTTATTATTCAAGCAGCTTTGTGTTGTATTTGTATGTATTATTATACTTTATTTTTCAAGTGAGTATTGGCTCGCGGGTGATCGCGGGGCGGCGCATTCCAGTGCGGTGTATGGTACACAAAAGGATTTAAAGTTAGGGAGATCCTTAAATGTTTAGTGTCATTTCACCATAGCTGGGGAATAATAATTAGTAATCCTAATGATTACTAATCGGATTAGAAACTTTTTTTTTTAATCCTAATTGATTAATTAGGATTAGACGTCTATTCTAATCGATTACTTTTTAATTAGATTAGAACTAATCAAAAATCTTATCACGATTAGTGACGATTGGCATATCTAATCAATGCTAATCAAAACTAATCAAAAATAAAATTGATTAGATTTCTCGACTAGTTTTGATTAGATTTGATTAGATAAACTATTTTGAAAAGTTTTTGTAAAAAAAAATTATTTATTTTTGTATGCTAAATCTATTTACATAATATAAATATTTTTGAATATTTCATAATATTGCATTAAGTCGTTGTTCATAGCTACACCACTGTACAATACCTCTGCCTGTTCTACCTTCGTTTTCTTTTGCTGGCACAGTCAATAATCCAAGACGGAATTCATTGTCTGACTTTTCTTTTGAAAAGTTAAAGTTGGTACTAATGAAGTCAAATATAAACTTTTTGTGATACTTGTGTATGTAATATAAATCAGCATTTTTTCAGAATTTGCCTTTAATTTTTATACTTCAACTAGTATTTAGTGTTTATGTTTACGATGATATTTTGAATAAAAGTAGTTTTGAGCTTGTTACTCTATGCATTAAATGACAAAAAAAATATTTCTAAACATTTGATCTAATGAAATTTAATCAAAACTAATCGAGAAATCAAATTGATTTTATTTTTGATTAGTTTTGATTCATTTTGATTAGATATGCCAATCGTTACTAATCGTGATTAGATTTTTGATTAGCTCTAATCTAATCAATTAGTAATCAAAATATAAATAATCAAAAAAAATCTAATGAGATTACTTAATTTTTCTAATCGTAATGATTTCTAATTCTAATCGAAGTTCCCCAGCTATGCATTTCACATAAATAACGGTATAGTCGACATAATTAAGAGATAATTCGGTTTCCAATCCGTATCGAATCGTGAAGCAACACTGATATTAAATTTATGTAGGTATACATATATTGCAAAATACATTTATAATTCCCCAATCGTATTTCGTTTAAGTAAGAAATAAAAAAATTTAATGGCGTTGGCGCCATTTTTATAGCTCGTTGAAGACACCTCATACTGCGAAGGCGAATTAGAGGGAAAAAACATAAGCCAAATGAATGACTGTAAGTATGTAAGTGTGTGGGTATGCTAAATAATAAAATTAATATTTCAAAGATAAATTATGTATGCACACCTTACGCAGTGGTTGTTTGGCGTGACAGCAGCTGAACGCAGCGCTAAACAATTTACTTATGGGTGAGTAAATTGAATTCAAATAATTGATCTCTTATGGGGCGACAGATATTTGTATATATATACATACATTCCCTGCAAAAAAATGTGCGATTAATCCCAAAAGAGATTTGTTCCAGATTGATCTCTTTCGGGAACAATCGGTCCACAATTAGTCCTCGATTATTTCCGAACGGGTATAAATGTGGATTATTCGCTTTCATCCCGAACAGGTACAAATTTAGGTTCATTAAATATAGAAATTTGTTTATATTGTATTTAAACATTTTTATAACAAACGGTTAAAAGGCCCTTGGCCACTTACAATCTGGATTGAGAGAAAGTGTACGAGTATGTGTGTGAGTGTCGGGTGATTGACGCAAATATCTAAAATGTTTGATTGTCATCATCAAAAAAATGTATTTATTGAATTCACTCCACATAAACGGATGTAAAGTTGTATTAATCGCTTGCTCTTTTGCGATTGATCCCGGACACCGCCCGGATTAATCGCATTTTTGGCTGGGTATGTGCACAACTAATTTTGATTGATATTGACGTATTTGTCTGTACACCGTCCCATAGATGTCAAATTTTTTAATTGCTCAATTTTCTGTCAACCAAAAAGTTTCGTATGTTGCGTAATTCCATTGTAGCGTGTGCACCAGCTATCTTTAATTTTAATAAATTTAAAAAAAATCGCAAACCAAAATCTATCAGAATGTGTGGAGCTTAATAAACTGTTCCTTTTTTCTAATATAAAATATGTTCATCTTAAATGCACTTGTAAGGAAAAATGTAGGAAATATTGATTTAAAACACATTTTGAGAGTTGTCTTTAGCAGAATTGCCCTCCATAATACATTTCCATAAATATTGTTTGTTTGTTAGGCTTTTGAAAATGTTGTAGTTACTCAAGCTGTCAAAAACAGACTTTTCGGTGTAATTACTCGCAATTTTTAGCATTTGTTTTCCGTTTGCTTATACATATGTATGAATGTATGTACATACCCTGCAGGGAAAATCTCTAGTTCCGAACTAAGTCGCTTCTAGTGCACTTTTCGCAACTACTAGTGCGAGCTAAATCTCTTTTGTTGCATATTATCAACTGGCGAATTTAACACGGCGATGTACTAGGCGGCAGATGTAAAACTGTAGAATTTTTAGGTACTTGTAGTTAGTTCAGAACTATGGAAATTGAGCCAATAAACGAACTAGTGTTAACTGTAGAATTTAGTACTAATTGGCTCAATTTCCATAGTTCTGAACTAACTACAAGTACCTAAAAATTCTACAGTTTTACATCTGCCGCTTAAGTTCAGCATTTGACACACTTCATGCAAGTGGCGCGATGGTGCACTGGCATACGCGTTTGACAATCAATCTGGCGAGTGCGGGTTCGAATCCTGTCGGTGTCGAGGCGGATGATAATTTTTTTTTTTTCTAATGCTTTTGTAAATTTTTATTAAATAAAAAAATATTACTTAAAAAAAAAATAAAAAAAAATTATTTTTTATTTAATAAAAATTTACAAAAATATTAAAAAAAATAATAAAATAAAGAAAATCTAAAATAAGAATGAGGGATAGGAAAAGCATAATTAGGGGAACATTTCATTTCATACAAGTTAAGTTGCAAATAGAAAACTATTTATATAAAATGATTCACTAATCATCTGAGAATTGCAGAAATATACAAATCCGACGGAAATTGAATGAAGGAAAAATTTTCATAGAATGTTTGTATTTATATGGCCGTTTTAATTATAATAATTATTTTATGTGAATTTAAATGAGCTATTGGCCATTTTTTTAATGAAGAAAAATTGAAAAAAAGTTTTGGTAGAAGTTATGGATCCATTTCGGAGACCACCACATCCCCTCATCAGACTTCTTCAAGCGGCCTCAACCGAGAATCGAACTTAAGTCGTTCGATTGGTAGTCCATTGTCTATACCATTGAGCTACCACCGCCGTCAGCTTTGTTTCGCTTAAATTTCAATTTTCCTTCCATTACAATCCACATACCAACAACAGTAGCTTAATGACACTCTGCCTTTGCTACCTAGTATGTTGGTGCGATTGTGTGTTTGGTTTGTACAAAGTTCCAAAGCTATTAACAAGCAAAGCTTAGAATAGAATGTTTGTCACTTCGAAATTGCATACAAATCAAAGTGTGTCTTATAATGATCACTCAATTCACTCCTTCTGAACTGGTGAGGGTTTAACTTCAATTGATCTAGTTCATTTTTGACACCTTTCACTAGTTCGGAACTAGAAATTTTGCTCACTAGTTATTGAGTTCCCTGCAGGGTATGTACATATATGTACATACAAATGTAAATCTGTTTGTTGGAGGTACCCTGCAGAAAACGAAACTAATCCATACACGCACGTATGACTATGTAGTTGCTTGTGGCAATAAAGTAGTCCTACAAGCTGTGACAAGCTTGTAGGTAGTTGACTTTGGCACAAATATACCATGTAGTCCAATAATTTTTGCAGGGTATTTTAAATCGCTGAAATCCTATATGCATGTGCAAAGCCTACACAACAATAAATAAAAGACAAATTGACATGGCATACCAGCTGTCTGGCGCGTTTGTCAAAATTGCAAAAGCTCCATTAAAAATTGTCATTTCATTTCCTTGATTAGATGATTGAAAATTGATGCCTATATGTACATACATATGTACATATGTATCTGCATATCGAACTATAACCGGCAGATTGGCGTAAGGGGCGTGCACAAATTTTTAGATGAGAACATTTTCTTTTGTAAATATCAACGTAAATGAGCTACGCATTCCAGTCAAATTTTATATTAGAAATTAATCCACTTTTGGTACATAACTCAGCAAAACTTCATTGGAATGTCCAGCAATATATTCCTAGTATAAATTAAGTAGAAATTCTTCAATTTTAGGAATTTTGATTCTTGTTTTAAGAATTGTAAAACTAACATTAAAACATATATGTATATTTTGTTGTTGATTTGAGTACATATTAGTTTTATTCTAAAAACACTTTTCCTTAATGTAATTGCATATAGTATTCTTACTTATTTTAAACTTTTTGCATTCTAATTTTAAAAACGTGAACGAAAATTCTTATTCATAGAATATGTATGTAAAGCCGAATTATTCTTAAAATACTGAGAGCGAAAAATTGTAAATTTAATCTCAGTCAGACTTATTTTAGAGCTACATTTTTCTCAAAGTGTGCGAGTTCAAATATACATACATGTATGTATATGTATGTGCATATTTATGTTCGTATGTAAATGAACACTCAAAATAAAATTATCTCCCGGCAAGTAATTGCGGTTTTGAATATTTGTTTGTTGCTGTCAGAGTCGCTTATCTTGCTGTTGTCTTTTGTCACCCACCCAGACAAAATGTGGCACATAAATCAACCTCAAATTTTTGACAGCTGCAACTTTGCATGCGGCAGGAATGCCACCTAAATTACTAAGTATGTAAAATTACTACAAATTCTCGTGTGTGTTTAGTTGGCGCAAAGTGACCGTGTAGGAAATTTATCATATCATTTATCTTATCATCCCTGAGGAAATCCTATTTATGTATAGTAACTAGACTAGGTTTACATATTTCACTCAAATTCATATTTTTATACCTTTCATGAGAATGAAATGGTATTATAACTTAGTGCCAAAAAATTTTTGTCGAAAGTACCAGAAGGAAGCGTGGGGGACTCACCAAAATATATACCGATATGGTCAGAATCACGAGCTGAGTCGATTAAGCCATGTCCGTCTGTCCGTCTGTCTGTCTGCCCGTCCGTCCGTCTGTGTGAACGCAAACTAGTCCCTCAGTTTTTGAGATATCTGAATGAAATTCGGAATACAGGTATGTTGTTATATGCAGCTGATCATTTGTCGGAACCGGCCGAATCGGACCACTATAACATATAGAAAACAACCGATTATTCAGATATACATGAAATTTTTGGATGTAATTTGTGCATAACTTCCCAATTTAAACAGCTAAGGACGTGAAACTTTGAAGTAAATGTACCCATTTTGGCCCAAACAAGGTTACAGAAAATTGTCAAGATCGGACCACTATAACATATAGTTCCACAACATCCGATTATTCAGATATACACATTTTGGTGTATAACTCCTCCATTTTAACAGCTAACGGCGTGAAATTTTGAAGTATTTGTACCCATATGGGCCCAAACGGGATTACCGAAAATTGTCAAGAACGGACCACTATAACATATAGCTCCCATACAACCGATTGTTCAGATATGGACATTTTGATGTGTAGCTCCTCGATTTAAATAGCCAAGACACCATTTTGTCAAATAAATCTTTCCATACATAACCCACAGAATTAAAATTATAAATTAAACTTAATCCGGCTATGTACATACATAGGTAACTTTTCATTTCCCCACTCATGAAAGGTATGAAGTCTTCGGTACGGCCGAAGACAGCCGCGCTTTTACTTGTTTTTTTTTTAAGTTTTTGGAAATTATATTATTCCCCTCCAGGGCCAATGTATTCAGCTTAAAAAGTATAGAGTATACCTTATAACGTTAATGATTTTTTTTTATTTGTAACCATAATATCTATTCATCACATCTTTCCATTTGGGCCACATTTTTTCCTAGTTTCGTGTGAGCTTTTCGCTTGGAGAGTATGTAAGTATGTGCATATGTATGTATGTCTTGTCATTTGTCCAGTCTCTTATGCGGTACTTAGTAATTCATTATGTTGACTGGTTAATGTGTACCGTTATGATTGATTTATGCAAGTCATATTTTATACGGTGACAGGTACTAAAGTAGCAAACAGTTGTTAAATACTTATGTACTATGCACATGTGAAATATTTCAGCTATGTCCTCATATTTTAAAATCATTTTGATCAAACAAAATCATTAATTTAATTTTATTTATTGCAACAGCCATGCGCCGGAAATCAATGTTATGAATTTTTGAATATTTTAGTCACTCAATATAAATTTCATATTGGACAATTTCCAGTTATTTTTAATAAACGAAAACCATATAATATAATAATAGGTATGTATATAACACAATGGCGCGCAGGGCCGCCGAGAGAAAATTCGGGCCCGTGCTCCAAAAACTTCGGGCCGCCATACTAAATGAACAAATTCTCAAAATCAAAATTCAATGAATATATATGTAGTTACGAACTTCAATTTATCTATACATTAATACAGATCAAGTAAATATTTTACATAGAAATATACATATTAGGGTGGGTCAAATGTATTTTCAAAAGGCACATCCAGTTTCTGAATCCATGGGTCATACTGAGTAATATTGTCCATGGGACCATAGGTCTGAATGAATTCAAATTTATGCTGCAAAGCCGACACCAAAAACCAACAATTCCTTATAAAATTTGTTGAAATTTAAAATGATTGCTATCTACGAGAGGTGATTAAAGGTGTTGTTTGTTTATTTTCTGTAAGCAAAAAGCTTGGCTATCATTTTGAGATTCCCGGGCCCGGGGTAATGGACCCCCTCAGTCAACCCCCCTCCCCCTCTCGTCGGGCCTGATGGCACGGATAAAACTCGAAGACTCTTTACCAAATACAGACGATTTTAAACCAAATACTAGAAATACAAAAGCTCAGAGTTGTCGTACGAAATATCGACGGCTGAGTAAAAGATCACTCTATTTGAAAACTTATTTCAATAACGCCCATTTCAGAATTTTCTTTAATAACACTTTATTTCGGAAATTGATTCACAAATGCCCGGCTAGCCGGAGCTATACTACCCGATTACACTTATTGTTGCTATTTTTATACTCAGCTGTACTAGTACACAGAGTATTATAATTTTGATTTCATAACGGTGGATTGTAACATAATGAAATAATCGAGATAGATATGGACTTATATATATCAAAATGATCAGGGTGAAAAGAGAAATCGATTGAGCCATGTCCGTCCGTCCGTCCGTCCGTCCGTCCGTACGCACTCTAACTCGCGTAAAAATTGAGATATTTTGATGAAATTTGAAATGCAAGTTGGTATCGAGACTGGGACGGTTGGTATTGAAAATGGGCGAAATCGGACCATGACCACGCCCACTTTTCCTATATAGAAAAAATCAGAAATTTGGTATCTCAGCCACTAATATAGCTAGAGTGATAAAATTTTACCCACGTATTGAGCTCAGGCCCTTATGAAGAAATTTGATGAAGTTTTGGAAAATGGGCGGTGCCACGCCCACTTATTAAGGGTCAAACATTGAAAGTTTTATATGTCATAACTCAGAAACCGTTGAAGATATATCGATGAAATTTGGTATGCGTAATTTGCTTACATAGACAAATATTTTGACAAAAAACTTATCAAAATCGGTTGACGGCTACGCCCACTTTTATATATGGGTATTATAAAGTGACATAATAAAACCATTTTAAGCGATATCTCTGTCAAATATAAAGATCTGTCACTGAAATTTTGTGGCAGTAGTCCAACTACGGACATAAAACAAAAAATACAAAAATTTTGAAAAATGGGCGGTGCCACGCCCACTTATTAAGGGGCAAATATTGAAAGTTTTATAAGCCATAACTTAGAAACCGTTAAAGATATATCGATGAAATTTGGTACTCGTGATATATTTACTTAGCCAAATGTGTGGACGAAAAATTACCAAAATCGGTTGACGACCACGCCCACTTTTATATATGGGTATTATAAAGTGACCTAATAAAAACATTTTAAGCGATATCTCTGTCAAATATAAAGATATATCATTGAAATTTTATGGCAGGAGTCCAACTATGGACATAAAACAAAAAACACAAAAATTTTGGAAAATGGGCGTGGCACCGCCTCTTTTTATACAAAGGTATCTACGAGCCTATTACTCGACAAATAACTGAGATATTATGACGACCCTTGGTTTATACACTTTTATAACATGTGTTAATAGACACGCAAAAATGTATTGAAATCGGTTTATGACCACGCCTACTTTTTAACAAAGATATTTCTGGAACACCCTTTTGGAATTTGTAACGTGAAGTCTTTGTAACTAAAAGTCATAGAGGGATGCAATTTTGCACTAACAATAATATTTATATGCTTATTTGGATGATTGGGCGTGGCTGTTTATGCAGCACTCGTTTCATATAAAATACACCCTATATCGAACAAACGCAAACAAACAATGAAAGCATACAGCTGAGTATCTAATGTTCGATTCCACTCGAACTTAGGCTTCCTTACTTGTTATCTATTGAAGTTTCCACATTACGAACTAATAAGCGCGAAACACTTACACCTACCATGAGAGTGCATTGAAGCATTTAATTTTTAATGTATTGTGATAATTTTTGAACAAAAACAAGCATAAAGCATTGTACATTGTTATAAATGGAATGTACATACATACATATGTACATGCATAGATATCTACATGTCACTGTATTTATATACATACATATGTATCTATGTATGTTTACTGTCATTCCCCATACAGACCTATTTAGCATTTTCATTTCAAATTAATTTTCAAATTGATTTGCAAATCACACCACACAGTTTAATACAAATGCGATTGCTCAACTCGTCGTATCGCTTTATTAGCATTACCGCGATAAACAACAAGTTAATACAATTTAATACATAATACATTTTTATTTGTTTGGTCAATTGG
Organism: Urophora cardui; assembly: GCA_960531455.1. Lineage (NCBI taxonomy): Eukaryota > Metazoa > Arthropoda > Insecta > Diptera > Tephritidae > Urophora > Urophora cardui. The sequence goes on from OY482674.1 coordinate 97,559,545, forward strand.
CGCTCAGATATTTGAGTAGTTAATTTGTGGTAGCCACTAGCCAGTTTGCATACCAACATACCAAAAGCGTTTTGTGGTCGCGTATAAACATACAATATGTATGCACATATATGCATACGCCTATGCATTTACCTGCACTCGTTTGGGTGGGTGATTGTGTTTGGCTTTTAAACTTACATGCGCTTGCCGGTTTCGTTATGTACATATGTATGTATGTACATTAGGGTGCTTTTAATTTGTATGAAAAATTTAAAAGTTCATAAAAAGACTGTATCGCCCCCTCAATCTATAGTAAAATGGTCAAAGATATCACACATAAATTTTGGTCCCGATTGGAGGCGGTTAAGGCGTGGCGCATTGAGGTCAAAGTTCAGAAAACTCTATGAAGGATCAAAAAATCAAAATATTTTTTTTAATTATCTAATACCCAAAATTAATACTTCTATACCCAATGATAACAAATATAAATTTTGGTCCCGATTGATGACGGTTTACTGGTGTTTCAAGGGGGTCAAAGTTCATTTTACCATATGCGACACTAAAAATGTAAGTCTTCTATGGCAATCTGAACATTGACCACCTTAAAACACCACTAAACCGTCATCAATCGGAACCAAAATTTATATTTGTTATCATTGGGTATAGAAGTATTAATTGTGGGTATTAGATAATTAAAAAAAATATTTTGATTTTTTGACCCTTCATAGAGTTTTCTGAACTTTGACCTCAATGCGCCACGCCTTAACCGCCACCAATCGGGACCAAAATTTATGTGTGATATCTTTGACCATGTTACTACAGATTGAGGGGGCGACACAGTAAAATATCGTTAATTTAAATTTTAAACGCACTCTAATGTACATATATATGTATATACATATGTATATATCTACATATATACAAGTGATTATTTAGTTCAGCCTACGTATGTACATACATATTTGAATTGCATATTTATGTATGTACGTACGTTTCTATGGATATTATCTCCGCGCTGAATAGCGCCGCATGCAAATTAATTTAAGCGACAATTAATCGCGCCAAAGGTGCTAAAGAGTAAATGCTTTAAGCTTTCTAAAGGCATTAAAGCATTGTCGAGCACTTAAATTTAATTCACTTGTTGCTTAACTATTGTAGTAGTTAGTAGTTCTTAGCAAATCCACTTATGTAAATCTGTGACAACTTGAATTTACTAGCTAAATAGCGTATTTAATAGCGTACAATAAAGCTAAATGTTTGAGTGGCTAAGTGAGAGTTAAGCCAACAACATTTTCACTTTCAAATTTGTAACTTAAGTATTATGTAAAGATATTGAAAGGAAAACACATACTCCAGTGTACATGGCGGCTAATTTGGTCTGGCAGAATCCTGTGCATCAATTTTGATCGAGTCTTTATTGGAACCAATTCGGGAATATACACTGATAAAAATACCCATCTTTCCCACAATGAAAAACTGCCCTTGTTCCGAATACATACATAATTATCTTATTTTCTCTCAATTGTGCAAATTTTCCCATAAAAAGAGACACAATGAGTGACAGTATTCTTTGATTAAACGTGATTCGTTAATTCATTCATTGCCCAACTAACTTTTATTAGTGATTTCGGTAAAGCAGTTGATACAAAGAAGTTGTGCTTAACGCAAAAGAAGGTCATGTGAAGGTGAAGAGAAAAGGTGAGACGAAAGAATGTAAGTGAGTGGGGTACTCGTAGTTAGAAAAGTATGTATTCATAGATTGTATTAAAAGGTTAGACACTTCAAATTAAAACAAATAAAAAATTTAAAATCACAATAAATTTTCTTAAAATCAAACGCTATCAAATTTGCTGAATTTCATAGCAACTGCAAAAAGAAAAACTTTTAGTTAATTTTTTATGCAAAATGTGATAATTACTCGACTTTGCTGCAGTGCCATTTAGAGCTGTCAAAGCAACGCCATTGCAGCCATAAAATACTGGAATGAATTCCAACCAGACTCTGCGTCTCACCAGTGCACATTAATTTTAAAAGTGACAAGTTAAATTGCAACCTGCCACTTTCTCTCATTCGTTGGAATGCAGTGTTGTTGCAAATAAAGAAAAATTTCCCACCAAGCTTCCGCGACAATTTAGCATAATTTTATGCCATTACAACAAGTGCAACAACGGAAGTTGCTACTTTGTCATCAAAAGACAAAATAAATTAGAACAAGTAAGGAAGCCTAAGTTCGAGTGCAATCGAACATTAGATACTCAGCTGTATGCTTTCATTGTTTGTTTGCGTTTGTTCGATATAGGGTGTATTTTATATGAAACGAGTGCTGCATAAACAGGGCGCAGCCACGCCCATTTTCAAAATTTATATCAATCATCCAAATAAGCATACAAATATTATTGTTAGTGCAAAATTTCATCCCTCTATGACTTTTAGTTACAAAGACTTCACGTTACAAATTCCAAAAGGGTGTTCCAGAAATATCTTTGTTAAAAAGTAGGCGTGGTCATAAACCGATTTCAATACATTTTTGCGTGTCTATTAACACATGTTATAAAAGTGTATAAACCAAGTTTCGTCATAATATCTCAATTATTTGTCGAGTTAAAGGCTAAGAAATCTCATATATCCCTTTGTCTAAAAAGAGGCGGTGCCACGCCCATTTTCCAAACTTTTTTATTTTTTGTTTCCGGTCTATTGTAAAACTCATGTCACAAAATTTCAATGAATTATCTTTATATTTCACATAGATATCGCTTAAAATGGTTTTATTAGGTCACTTTATAATACACATATATAAAAGTGGGCGCGGTCGTCAACCGATTTTGGTAATTTTTCGTCCACACATTTGGCTAAGTAAATATATCACGCGTACCAGATTTCATCGATATATCTTTAACGGTTTCTGAGTTATGGCTTATTAAACTTTCAATATTCGCTCCTTAATAAGTGGGCGTGGCACCGCCCATTTTCCAAAATTTTTGTAGTTTTTGTTTTATGTCCATAGTTGGACTCCTGCCACAAAATCTCAGTGATTGATCTTTATATTTGACAGAGATATCGCTTAAAATGTTTTTATTAGGCCCCCTTATATTTCCTATATATAAAAGTGGGCGTGGCCGTCAACCGATTTTGATAATTTTTCGCCAAAACATTTGACTAAGTAATTATATTACGCGTACCGAATTTCATCGATATATCTTCAACGGTTTCTGAGTTATGACTCATAAAACTTTCAATGTCTGCCCCTTAATAAGTGGGCGTGGCACCGCCCATATTCCAAAATTTTTGTGTTTTTTGTTTTATGTCCATAGTTGGACTCATGCGACAAAATTTCAATGATAGATCTTTATATTTGACAGAGATATCGCTTAAAATGGTTTTATTAGGTCACTTTATAATACACATATATAAAAGTGGGCGTGGCCGTAAACCGATTTTGATAATTTTTCGTCAAAACATTTGTCTATGTAAGCAAATTACGCGTACCAAATTTCATCGATATATCTTCAACGGTTTCTGAGTTATGACATATAAAACTTTCAATGTTTGACCCTTAATAAGTGGGCGTGGCACCGCCCATTTTCCAAAACTTCATCAAATTTCTTCATAAGGGCCCGAGCTCAATACGTGGGTAAAATTTTAAAACTCTAGCTATATTAGTGGCTGAGATACCAAATTTCCGATTTTTTCTATATAGGAAAAGTGGGCGTGGTCATGGTCCGATTTCGCCCATTTTCAATACCAACCGTCCCAGTCTCGATACCAACTTGCGTTCCAAATTTCATCAAAATATCTCAATTTTTGCGCGAGTTAGAGTGTTTACAGACGGACGGACGGACGGACGGACGGACAGACGGACGGACGGACGGACGGACGGACGGACGGACGGACGGACGGACATGGCTCAATCGATTTCTCTTTTCACCCTGATCATTTTGATATATATAAGTCTATATCTATCTCGATTATTTCATTCTGTTACAATCCACCGTTATGTGATTAAAACTATAATACTCTGTGTACTAGTACAGCTGAGTATAAAAAAAGTTGCTGTTGTACATAAATGTATATGCAGCTTTATAGTATGAACCAGACATGGGCATATTACATGCTACAATTACAAAGTTTTTTGTATTGTAATTGAAGATGCCCATGTATGGTACGAACGTACCTGATGTATGATGTCAATGAACAAATATAAACTATTCGTATTTATGCTCAACAGAGGGCAGGTGCTCGGCTTGCATGTAAGAGAGCTGAAATTCGAATTCTTCCCCAGGCAAACACCAAACACAAACATAATTTGGTTAATTCCCTATCGGCAGTTGTTGTTCATTTCTGCCACGAAAGAGCTTCTCACTTGCATGCCGCGAATAGGCGTAAAAGTTGGGCCTAAAACCCATCGCATTGAACTTGTTGACAGTATTACAAGATGTTTAATGGTTTTTTTTTTGCCAAAGGCGCTGATCTTCTACCCTTTGATTGCAACTTCCACGAACCGCCAAATGAATGCATTAGTAAATCTGTTGGTTTTGCCGCAATTGCACATTTTCATTCAGATTTCAGTATTATGCACATTTTTTGCCCTCCGCAACACCGATCTCTGCTTCGTGGCTTCACTCTACTTGACAGCCTCCTTATACATATGTGTATCTATGTAGGTACATATGAAGATGCAATTGCTGTTTATAATTTACTATTGCTGTTGTTCTCATGGTGTATTTTCGTTATTGTTGCTATAGCATGTTGTCGCTGACATCAGTTGTCAACGCATGTACTTTTCTTAATTATAAATAAAATGTAATTAACGCCCAGGAGCAGCCGCAGCAGCCCACACGGCAGCAAGCAGGCATTGTTGTAGGGAGCCATTGGCAATGCAGTAGTTAACAACAACTACAGTAGCGACTACAGTAGCGATGACAATGTTGTAAGAATATAGATATGTATGTATGAACATTTACATACGTTTCTTGTGTTGAAAAGTAGCAAATGCAAATTATGCGTGCACAGGTTTGAATGCGCGTCGGCTGACAGTGAAATTGCTTAAGTAAAGTTACACTTATATATAAGCCTTATTAATTTGTACCTTCATATATATACATGTGCGTATGTATGTTTGTATGCTCGAAAAATTCGTAATAAATTTGGCAAAATTTCCTCACTACAATTTTTACTCCGTTGGAAAAGATCAACAAACGATTTTTGGCTTATATCTCATATTTAATGCGATTGAATTAAGTACTTGAACATCTCGCCTTTGGATAAACTGCTCAAAGTTGAAGCTCGTTTCTGTACGAAATTGAAAAAAAAATTGTCCATATTCGAGACGTCGAATTTTTTCACCGCATATAAAGTGAAATTTGTTATAGAAGGACATCAAGTAAAAGTGACGTTGTTTTGACATAAATTCTAGTACTGATCACAAACTGAATGCTTTAATTAATTTGCTTATCGCCAGCGAAATCGATATCAAAATAGAAATGTAATCGCATTAATGTTGGTCTAATTTTCTGCAATAATTTACTTAGCAGTACCTATTTGGGAACTTCTGCAAACTAACACCATTAGTAGTAGGCACATTTTTGTGACATGTTGGTGCGGGTAATTAAAATTTTATTTATTAAATTTTTCTTCCACGGGTGCCGCTTCCCATTGCCATCCATATGTATGTACATTAAAATTTGTACACATTTCCGAATGCGCACATTTACGTAGGAAAAAGTGACGGCCTTGTCAACGCGGAAAATGTACAACTGCCATGCAATACTCACGCGCACCCAAACACGTATTCATAAACGAATTCGCAATCGCTGTCGCAGCGCCAAGTCATAGCCGTCAATTTTTGTGTAATGTGTAACGTAGATGAGCAGCGAGTGAGTGAGTGGAAATGCGAAAGGCGGCAAGGCAAGTGACAGCATCGAAGGCAGCTGCAGCAGCAACAAATAACACCAACCAACAAATGCGACCGGCGACATAGTCAGTGGCGCGTACAGAATATTCATTAGTGTTGACAGTTGAAATGCTAATTATTGTCAAATTAATTTAGCCAGCTGTCAGCTTAAATGCATTAAGTGTGCAAAGAAAAAAAAGAGAAACGAAAATACATAGTCATGCTGAAATAAAATAAATGCATTTATGTATGTGTGTAGTATGTATGTATGTAAGTAGTACATAGTAAGGCGAAACAGAATTTAATGAAATCATGAGATATGCCTTGTAATTTTAAGAAACTGTTGTACGGCCCGCCGATGGCTGGTATAAATTATATAACTGTTAGCTTCCTTAGCAGGGTTGCCAGATGAAAATTTGTTAGGAGCTAAAACCAAGAAAAAACGGAGCTAGAATGAGCTAAATTTATTGAAGCAAATCCAAGCCCCCTGAAAAAGGAGCTAGAAATGTAGTTTCTACATTTCATTCACATTTAACTTTAACAATGCTTACAACTTATAAAAAAATACAATTTCCGAAAAAAATTATGTACGAAAAAGTTCAATAATAAGTAAAATTGTTTTTTTAGTTCAAGAGCCAACAACAGCCTTGGTAATACTAATTATGGTCAAGCTAAAACTTCCTAAAACTGGAATTATAATAATTTTCCACTCGTGGGTTTTGGCATGTTTAGTGTTCTAATTGCAAGAATTTTTTAGGACAAAATTATTATAAATTATGGCGTGCACAATTTAGGCTTAAGAGGAAAATTTTACTAATTTTATATTTTTCAGTAATAAAAAATAAATAAATAAAAAAAAAATAAAGTAAAAAAACACCTCATTCTTTGAAACGCGTCTTCCCTGCGTATACGTAATTTGTTTACATTCATACAAACATACAGGTGCAGCTGGTAAAAGGGACCTACAAATACGTTTCACGCTGTGTTGCAGCTAGAGACCTTTTGGATCTAAGAGATCGGTTAAAAGGTAAGCATTTCATGTTTTATTACATTAAACCAGAGATCCCCAAAACTCTAACTGCAGCAGTGTTGGTAACTGCAGCAGTATTAGTGAAAAACGACTAGTTGAGTGCCCAGCTACTACCGTCGCATCGTTCAGTAGCTTGCGGGCAAGCAAAAAGACAACAACGTGCTCGCATATTATATTTTTCGCTTTTATGCGCTGCTATACCACGTCGCACAATGAAAACGAAGATGCGTGTACGTTCATATGAAAACGAAGTATCCGTGTACGTTGTTATCTTTTTGCTTGCCCGCAAACAACTGAATCGTCGCACGGTCGTAGATGGTCACCTAACTTTTGCGCTCTTACTACGACAAAACGAGAGAGTATAACAATCAGGGATGCCACTAAGACAATGTTTTTCCTACCAAAAACCTACCAAAATGGCTTCGAGCCTACCAATTTTTTAATTTTTTTATACTCAGCTGTACTAGTACACAGAGTATTATAGTTTTAATCACATAACGGTGGATTGTAACAGAATGAAATAATCGAGATAGATATAGACTTATATATATCAAAATGATCAGGGTGAAAAGAGAAATCGATTGAGCCATGTCCGTCCGTCCGTCCGTCCGTCCGTCCGTCCGTCCGTCCGTCCGTCTGTCCGTCCGTCCGTCCGTCCGTCCGTCTGTAAACACTCTAACTCGCGCAAAAATTGAGATATTTTGATGAAATTTGGAACGCAAGTTGGTATCGAGACTGGGACGGTTGGTATTGAAAATGGGCGAAATCGGACCATGACCACGCCCACTTTTCCTATATAGAAAAAATCGGAAATTTGGTATCTCAGCCACTAATATAGCTAGAGTTTTAAAATTTTACCCACGTATTGAGCTCGGGCCCTTATGAAGAAATTTGATGAAGTTTTGGAAAATGGGCGGTGCCACGCCCACTTATTAAGGGTCAAACATTGAAAGTTTTATATGTCATAACTCAGAAACCGTTGAAGATATATCGATGAAATTTGGTACGCGTAATTTGCTTACATAGACAAATGTTTTGACGAAAAATTATCAAAATCGGTTTACGGCCACGCCCACTTTTATATATGTGTATTATAAAGTGACCTAATAAAACCATTTTAAGCGATATCTCTGTCAAATATAAAGATCTATCATTGAAATTTTGTCGCATGAGTCCAACTATGGACATAAAACAAAAAACACAAAAATTTTGGAATATGGGCGGTGCCACGCCCACTTATTAAGGGGCAGACATTGAAAGTTTTATGAGTCATAACTCAGAAACCGTTGAAGATATATCGATGAAATTCGGTACGCGTAATATAATTACTTAGTCAAATGTTTTGGCGAAAAATTATCAAAATCGGTTGACGGCCACGCCCACTTTTATATATAGGAAATATAAGGGGGCCTAATAAAAACATTTTAAGCGATATCTCTGTCAAATATAAAGATCAATCACTGAGATTTTGTGGCAGGAGTTCAACTATGGACATAAAACAAAAACTACAAAAATTTTGGAAAATGGGCGGTGCCACGCCCACTTATTAAGGAGCGAATATTGAAAGTTTAATAAGCCATAACTCAGAAACCGTTAAAGATATATCGATGAAATCTGGTACGCGTGATATATTTACTTAGCCAAATGTGTGGACGAAAAATTACCAAAATCGGTTGACGACCGCGCCCACTTTTATATATGTGTATTATAAAGTGACCTAATAAAACCATTTTAAGCGATATCTATGTGAAATATAAAGATAATTCATTGAAATTTTGTGACATGAGTTTTACAATAGACCGGAAACAAAAAATAAAAAAGTTTGGAAAATGGGCGTGGCACCGCCTCTTTTTAGACAAAGGGATATATGAGATTTCTTAGCCTTTAACTCGACAAATAATTGAGATATTATGACGAAACTTGGTTTATACACTTTTATAACATGTGTTAATAGACACGCAAAAATGTATTGAAATCGGTTTATGACCACGCCTACTTTTTAACAAAGATATTTCTGGAACACCCTTTTGGAATTTGTAACGTGAAGTCTTTGTAACTAAAAGTCATAGAGGGATGAAATTTTGCACTAACAATAATATTTGTATGCTTATTTGGATGATTGATATAAATTTTGAAAATGGGCGTGGCTGCGCCCTGTTTATGCAGCACTCGTTTCATATAAAATACACCCTATATCGAACAAACGCAAACAAACAATGAAAGCATACAGCTGAGTATCTAATGTTCGATTGCACTCGAACTTAGGCTTCCTTACTTGTTTGAATATGAGATTTAACCATATTCAACAAATTCATTTAGGGTAACTGTGTCAGTAACCGACCACCTTGCAGCATTGGCGCACTCAAGGGGGGAGTTTTGGGGTTAAACCCCCCCCCCCCAAAATTTGACAGCACACCATAAAAAATAATTTTATAAAAGATGTACGATGGTACATGCATAAATATTTGTATAAATACATGTTGTAAAATCTATGAATATTCGTGGATGTACATTGCCAAAGTTTGTCAACAACTACTGATTGTGTTTATAAACAAGCAGTGTGGAGACATTTCCCTAAAAGTATGCTGTGGATATTCGCTGAGATTTGTTTTAATTTAAAATAATTCACCAACGCACACTGGTCACATTTGTATGGAGAGGGGGACAAAACTCAGTTTCTTGGAAACGGATGGACCTATCGAAACCAAATTTTGCACATTGGTGTCCCACTAAACGACTCATATTTCAGAAAAAATAAAAACATATATATTGTAATCCTCGCCCACCACTAACGCTAGTTTACAGCCAAAAAAAAAAAAACAAGAAAACCAGGAATGGGGGAGGATAGGAATTGAGATAACGATAATTTTATGTTTTTTTGTTATCACTTCATTCAAAAATTATTTTCGCTGGGGTTACAAATGCGATAAACACAAGCAGTATCTCATTCGAAAGGCAATTAAAATATGATGTATTGTGGAACGATTTTCCGTCATCCCTTGTCAAGTTTGGTTTGGAGACAAACCGGTTTCGGCTAATATGCGCCATCTTCTTTCGAAAGAAGACACTGAAGATGGCGCATATTAGCCGAAACCGGTTTGTCTCCAAACCAAACTTGACAAGGGATGACGGAAAATCGTTCCACAATACATCATATTCCTACCCTGTCGGAAAAACAAGCAACCAAAAAGTTATCAATTAAAATACGCTTCAAATGACATACAACTTGTAGTGGTCTAATAAAAACTCGCTAAGCGATAGCTGGTTAAAATTGTGTGCATGTTTTGCGATTTTTGAAAAAATTTTGATTTTCAAAGTAAGTTTTTTACAAAAAGTTGTCAGGAAAGTTTTATCCTTTTAAAAATTTGCCCATTTAATTGCAAAGAGTTGAAGCGTAATATCAGAGAGATCCCATGAATACTTTATTTTTGGCGATTTTTTTCTTGTGAAACAAAAAGGATATTTTGGATGAAAAGCTTGGTTAGGTGACTTAACTATGTGAAAATGACTTCACAGGTCAAAAGGACATTAGAAGAAAATATAGAGCTTCCAAAGACTAAACTAATGACATTTGAAATTTAAAAATCCGATGTCAAATAACAAAGTTACAATTCAAAAAAATATTTCCGCGATATTTCGCGGGATAAAAAAAATTGTATGGAGAGTGGGACAAGACTCAATTACTCAGATTTTATCGAAAATAAAGTTTTATCGAACACAGTCGACGTACATATGTACAAAAATACGTAAAAGGAGCATCTTGGGCAACAATATTTTTTATAGACTAGCTACATTTAATATGATATTTTAAGAAAAAGGGAAAAAAGGGGAAAAATGTATAAACAGGCTTCTCAAGAGAACACTTGAAACAACCCAAATCTGCTTATAAGATCTGGTCCAGAATGGTCCTTAGTTGTTAAAAGTTTAAATGAAAATGCTAATGCTTGAAAATTACGCTCATAGAAAAACTAAGATTTCTTCATCTTGCATTTTGCTAAAAATAAATTGTTCTCACTGTTTTCTTCAGCTAAATCATGAAACATACCTTTTTCTTACGTTTCCATAGTTATCCGCATTTTTTTGCACTCAAATTTGAAATCTCACAAAAATCATAATACTCTTATTTACACAAACTTTTTCCAGAAAAATTTTTTTTTCAAATGTGTTGACTTTAAATGAGCCAAAGTAACGTTTAAGATGTCTATTGCGTATAGGAGGTTTTCCATAAAATTCAATATATTTCCCACGGAAATGCATGACAGAAATTTCTGTTTGAGACACCAACATTTTTTACTTTTATGTATGGGGGCTGACCAGTGTGCAACGATGTGAACTTAACGAATATTTAATTCACCATAATCCAATTCGTTCGTGGCCGCTGTGGTGCAGTGGGTAGAGTGCTCGCCTGCTATGCCAGAGGTCTCGGGTTCAAACCACGGTCCGAGCCAAACAAATTTTTCTAATTAGTAAAAATCCAATTATTGGGTTTTTTAAGAGCAGCGGTCACCTCTCGGCAGTGGGCGGCATACCCTCCGAGAGTATTTCTGCCATGAAAAAGCTTCTCACAAAAAATGCATTCGCCGTTCGGAGCCGGCATAAAACTGTAGGTCCACCCAATTAGTAGGAAAAAACAAAAAGGAGCACACCTCGAATTGGGAGAGAAGCTCGGCCATAAAACTCGTCAGAGTTATAATAGCGCCATTGTATTATATATTATTATTAATCCAATTCGTTCCACCAAAGCTACAAACAATGTAGCTGCTACATGACGAAAAATATGAATTCAGTTGCAATCATGACGCAATAATACAGGTGACCTTTCCTTTTTAGTTTTAGTTTAAATACAGATAAAATGCAATGAATTGAGCTTTAAAAGGTGCCTTTGTTTAATGTGTGCATACGTAGGTCCACTCCCCAAACATACATAGATTTATGTAAGTAAAAATTGTCTGGACGAGTTTTGAGTATTTTTTTTTTAATTTTCCGTTGGATATTGAAAACCCCCCCCCAAAATATTTTTCTGTGTGCGCCACTGCCTTGCAGTAATAGGACGCTTTTGTTTTTTACCGCTTAAAATTAAAAAAAAACTATATCTATATTTTTTTTTTATTTTGAAAACTTAAGTATTAAATTTAATATTATTTGTACAAATTTCAATTAATCTTAGAATGACTGATAAAAATGTGAAGGAAAAGAGGAGGAAGCAGCAGTTTCCAGAAAAACAAAAACTTGAAGCTCAATGAAAACGTTTCTATGTTAGTTGAATGAAGGCAAAACCTACCAAAATTCAAATCGTCCTACCAACCTACCAAAAGGAATAAAACCTACCAGTTTTGGTAGGAAAAGCCCAAAAGTGGCATCCCTGATAACAATCTGTGTGAGTTGAGCGTTGCACCTCAGTGCTATGAAACGAATACCCCTGCTTACTGTGTAACCTAAATCAAACGCACGCCGTCAATTCACTGTCAAAAATTTCTCATGCCCATACAACTTGTATGGGAGTAACCGAAATTGAACGGCGTGCGTAAAAAGCAAATTCGACGCCCAATTTTTGTTTTGCGTGACAGTTGAAATTAAGCATTGTGGGTGATTGTTTGCAAAAAAATTGACACTTGCTTTTGATATCGTGTCTGTTAGGTACATATTCCACAAAATAACAAGATTTTCTCTCATTTTCTGTATTTTTTTATTTCTTTATCTGAACACGCACGCAAGTCAATTTCGGTTCAACGCATATGAAAAATTTGCGTGCGTGCGTTAAATTGACGACTTGCGTTTGATTTAGGTTACACAGTTACAAGCAAAATAGCAATAATAGAGCGCGGTCGGTTAAATTGCTTGCGTCCGCCTGGCTGCTCTACTGCACACATATCGTAGTTAACAACTCACTGAAAATAAATGTAACTCTGGTAGCTAATAGCAAACGGGAATAGCTTATAATTTTTGATGCCGCACATATACATACATATGTATGTACATACCCTGCAGCGAAATCAACTAGTTGTAAACTAATTGACAACTAGTTGGCCATACAGCTCAACTAGTCAGCCATCTATCTTTTTTCCATATTAGCAACTGGTATTTTTAACACGGTGATGACCTAGGAAATGGCAATTGTCAGTATCCACACCAGAGTCATACCACTTGACTGACTAGTCAGTATCCACACCAGCATCATACCACTTGACTGACTAGTCAATATCCACACCAGCATCAAACCAATTTTCTGACTAGTCAGTGTAGATATCAGAACTATACCAGTTGACTGACTAGTTTTACATGCTACTCCAATGAAAATAAAAATTGCAAAATATAGTTTCTAATACATTTATTTAGTTATTAGAATATGATATCTAAATTAAAGAATTCAGGTACATTAGATTGTGATCTTGCATATTAAATATTTAGGTAAATTAACATTAACATTGTGAATAAGTAACACGTTGACCATTCTAAGCTTGACATTTATATTAATTATTTTCTGACTTTATACCAACATATCATGTACTTTTTTCTATGCCTGAAGTAGTATCTAATATACAGGGCTATATTAATATCTCAAACTATGTTATATTTGTGGCATTCACCTGATTTAATGATCTAACAATTTGCAACCAACTAAATCTACAAGGGGCCTACTACGCAGGGTTCGAATACTACAACAACAATAAGGAAGTTGCCTTACTTTTACGGCATACGTGATCATTGCAAGCTCCAGAAACCCCGGATACATTCGTTCTTAATTTAAAACCCTTTTTTTTTGCCAAAACTTCTTGCTTCATAACTAATCTCAATTTGTCCCCTATGAATCTAGTTGGGCAACTCCCATAATTTATCTAGTCAGTTAACTGGTAGGTTGGCTGAATAGTTTGGACTTTCGCTGCAGGGTATGTATGTATATATGCAGTGGCGTAGCTAGAGAATTTTTCGGGGGGGGGGGGGGCGTCACAGCCAATGTAAAAAATTTACCAAAATTAAAATTACCAAAAAAAAAACTACATTTTTTTTACAAATGATAAAAATCGCTAGCTTAGAATGCAAATTGTGTAAGTCCTTTTTTAAAACTTTGTAGGAGAGACAAAAAACAAAAAAGAAAGAAAAATTCGAAATGAAAAAAAATTTCTGTTCATATAAATATTTTGGACTTACACATTTTTTTTCGCTTTTTGGACTTGCACAATTTGCGTATCACTGAATAACAACGAGTAGAAATATGACAAGTATCTCAGACTTGTTTAGCGCGGTGCGTATTTGATTTTTCTAGCGTTCTACATAAAAATACACTTTTTCATAAAAGTGGACTTACACAGTTTGCACTCTAAGCTAGCGAAATGTAATTTTTTCAGACTATAATTTAACATTTTAGTACACAAATATCGCTTCAAATACATATATCAAACTCTTAAGGCCCTTGGCCACTTAAAATCTGGAATGTTAAGAAGTGTATACATATGTGTGAGTGTCGGGTGATTGACGCAAATATCTAAAAGATTTGATTCTCATCAACGCGAGCCTGAGAGTAAGTCTCATATTCTCTTCTGGAAATCTACGCGCATAGGTAGATTTTCAAGTTTTATGCGCCCAAAATTGAATTTTGTAAAATTGTTACAATTACAGAAAAAAACATATCCACATATTGGAAATAGAATGGGGAACAATAATTCATCGCTTTTTTCCCGACCCCATACTCTGCACTTGCCCCAGATGGTCGTAACTTTGCATATCTGAAGTTAATTTTTTTTGTTTTTTTCTTACATATTTTTAAGTGCTAGTTTCAACTTGAATATTTATTGTGAATTTAAATGAGCTATTGGCCATTTTTTAATGAAGAAAAATTGAAAAAATTTTTTTGGTAGAAGTTATGGATCCATTTCGGAGACCACCACATCCCCTCATCAGACTTCTTCAAGCGGCCTCAACCGAGAATCGAACTTAAGTCGTGGATTGTAATGGAAGGAAAATTGAAATTTAAGCGAAACAAAGCTGACGGCGGTGGTAGCTCAATGGTATAGACAATGGACTACCAATCGAACGACTTAAGTTCGATTCTCGGTTGAGGCCGCTTGAAGAAGTCTGATGAGGGGATGTGGTGGTCTCCGAAATGGATCCATAACTTCTACCAAAAAAATTTTTTCAATTTTTCTTCATTAAAAAATGGCCAATAGCTCATTTAAATTCACATAAAATAATTATTGGAATTAAAACGGCCATATAAATACAAACTTGAATATTTATTATTTAAAGCATTTCATTTAAGTAATCGTGATGAATCCTAAAGGTTCAAGTAATTATTAACACTTTTCAATAATATCCTTGGTTTCCAATAATTCTAAGTTTATAGTTTTAAGCTTTTAAAGTTGGGATATTTAAAAAAAATTATCACTCTTTTTCATGTTAAAAATTGGTTTTGTTATGTTGCTCTGTCAGACTCAGTCAAATTAACCCTCGGATATGATATCTAGTACAATTAGTAGTTAGCCGACAAAAAATTACGTCGCACAAAGCCGCACTTCACTACTAGATACAGGGTTTTTCATATGTACCTACAATAATTTTCTTTTTGTGCTTTATATTTAATTTTAATGTTTATATTTCTAACGCATATCTTGGTTAATGTAGGTGATGCTCGAAAGTAACCCAGATATTTAGCAGCGATTATTGTTAACTTTTTAGGCAGTATTTTTAGTATTTCCAATTCTTCAAAGTTAAGGAAATACTTATCATAAAAAGGGGCTAAGAATTATAAAGCTACATTTTTTAGAAGATTTTTGAGTATGCAATTTTGCAGCTCATTCAATTGTAATATAAAAATATGCAACATTCAACTTTTTGAAAAATTTCATTGGCTTTTCGGAAATTTTAATTGGAACGGTCTCACGTACATATAACGCAAATACCCTACAGAAAAAAATTACTAAAATCGACGGAAATTTTTACAACATTGAGAATAGCACTTTTTACACTAAAATTGGTTGGCTACATAACAGTACACTTAGAAATCTCATCAAAATCTTCTATAAATTCTGGCCGCGCTTTGAAATTATTAATCCACTTTTAGAAATTTCTACGATTTTTCGGATTTTTCCATAAGCTTAGAAATCCTGCTTAACACGATTTTTATTGAAAAATTGTTTACATCAAATTTTCGACAGAACTGTTTGAAATAAATTTAAAAACTCTGGCGTATCATTTTTTTTTTTTTTGAGTCACTGTATATATTTTTCAATAAAATCGACTTTTAACTAAAGCCCTAGATACCCGGGAATCGAGCAATTCGATCTGATCGTTTTTGTTTGAAGCCCGTTTCTTGTTCAAATGCCCGTACAAACATTCGAGCATTCGAGCTTACAAACAAAAAAATATGTATCGGAAAAACAAAAATAAAAAAACTACATATAAAGAAAAAAAATAGTAATAAACAAAAGAAAAAAACAAACTTCAAAATACCCGAATTGTTCAAATGCCCGTACAAACATACGGGTAATAGAGTTGGGAAACTATCGATGGCACTATCGATAGTATCGATAGTTTTTTTTTTTTTAGACTATCGAAGACCATCGATGGTTTTTTCAAAACTATCGAAAACTATTGATGGTAATGTATACTATCGATAGGTTTACAACTTTTAAATCTCCATCTCCATCTACATTACTATTTCAAGTTGTGAATTGAGAATATCTGCTATTGGTAAGTTTTGAGTCCTTGGCTAAAACTACATAGTCAAAATGTCGCGTTTCCAATATTTTGGGCATAGGCGTACGAATGCCTTGTGAATGGTTGGTACTTGTAAAAAAAATAACCAAAATAAAAAAATTTGAATTTCACATATTTATTGCAAAAAACCAAAATTTATTGAAAAAACTCAAAATCAGAAAAAAAACTACCAAGTTTGGTTGGAAACAACCAACAGTGGCATCCGTGGTCTTGTGTGTACATACATACGTGTAATATGTATAAAATATGAATTTGTTGGCGGTTAAAAAATTTTTTCCAGGAATCATTTAAATACGATAGTACTATCGATAGTTCATTTTTTTAAGACTATCGAAAACTATCAATAGTTTTTTTTAAACTATCAAAAACTATCGATGGTGCTACTATCGATAGTTTCCCAACTCTAACGGGTAATAAACAAACAAACAACTCTTCGAGCATTATAACAACATTTGTTCGGGCTACTCGAAAATGTTCAAAAAAATCGAGAGCTCTACTTTTAACACAAATTATTAAAATTTTGCATTAAACAAGCAATTTGGAATAGATGTACACAATAAAATATTTCTACCTATGTGCTACGGTTATAAATAATAATTTTCTTATATAATTTAGTTTTTTAATATTCCATTTTGACAGGCATTAAGTAAAATCTCAAGTTCAGATACTCTTATACATTGCATATTTATTCCCATTGTAATTTATACTAATATTATTTGATTAAGATGATAAGTACATAATTGAAAGAAAACTTGAAATTTAAATAATTGGCGTTACTTTTATGTTATTAATAATAATAATACAATGGCGCTATTATAACTCTGACGAGTTTTATGGCCGAGCTTCTCTCCCAATTCGAGGTGTGCTCCTTTTTGTTTTTCCTACTAATTGGGTGGACCTACAGTTTTATGCCGGCTCCGAACGGCGAATGCATTTTTTGTGAGAAGCTTTTTCATGGCAGAAATACTCTCGGAGGGTATGCCGCCCACTGCCGAGAGGTGGCCGCTGCTCTTAAAAAAACCCAATAATTGGATTTTTACTAATTAGAAAAATTTGTTTGGCTCGGACCGTGGTTTGAACCCGAGACCTCTGGCATAGCAGGCGAGCACTCTACCCACTGCACCACAGCGGCCACTTTTATGTTATTAGCATGTTAATAACAGCAATACCGTATAATAATCACTGTGGAACAAATTCAGGTCAACAAAAGTTAACTCGGTTCTGAAAGTTGGGGGTGAAAATAGAGGCTAAATTAGAAGACCCGTATCGCGGCGTTTGCTTAGGTTAGTTCGAATTTGTTTTTAATCGACCTTTGAACTTTGCAGGCAAATGCCGATTTTCAGCATACTGTTTGTATGGTTTTTTTGCTATAACTCTTCGACTAATTGAGTTTTTTTTGTTGGAGTGACAGCAAACGAAAGAAAATTAAAT
Organism: Urophora cardui; assembly: GCA_960531455.1. Lineage (NCBI taxonomy): Eukaryota > Metazoa > Arthropoda > Insecta > Diptera > Tephritidae > Urophora > Urophora cardui. The sequence goes on from OY482674.1 coordinate 97,577,589, forward strand.
TTCCTATACAAGGGGTCTATAACATTTTTCTCTACCTCTTATAGTTTCTGAAATATTGATAATTCAATTTGAATTTTTTCGATTTTTTAAAGAAAAAATTGACTTTGTCAGGCATTATCTTTAAAACCAAAATTTTCACCTTCGGTTTTACTCCTTTGCGTGAAGCTACATTCTATTAGCAAAAAAATAAGCTATCAACGAAGGAAATCCATGATAAAATGGAAAAGTTATAGGCGATCATGTAAATACAGTCAAGTCGGGCAATGCAATCTCAATTAGTCGACGAGTTATAGCAAAAAAACTATACAAACAGTATGCTGAAAATCGGCATTTGCCTGCAAAGTTCAAAGGTCGATTAAAAACAAATTCTAACTAACCTAAGCAAACGCCGCGATACGGGTCTTCTAATTTAGCCTCTATTTTTACCCCTAACTTTCAGAACCGAGTTAACTTTTGTTGACCTAAATTTGTTCCACAGTGTAATTGTAGCGTTTGTTGAGCCGTAGTAGGGAAGTGCAGGAACCGTAGGAATTTTACCACAAAAGAGCGAATATACATAAGTACAAAGAATGTAAATTGTGGTAAAATTCCTGCGGTTCTTGCCTTTCGTACGGCTCAACAAACGCTAGAAGTAATACTTCGTGAAAAAGCGCTAAATTTCGAATTACCAATTTCGAAAAATTACTATTCTCATTGATTTTTTTCTAAAAAGGAAATGTATGCTAATAAAGTCAAAGATGGTTTTATGGTCAAAACGAATCTTTCGGGGGGGGGGGGGGGTTTGTCCCCAAAACCCCCCTCCCCCCGTTACTACGCCACTGTATATATGCATTTATTTACATGCCCCTTTATATATTACATATATACATAATTTTTGTACCAAATTATAAACTAATTGAGCGCATTTTGAGTGTGTGCGCTTATAAAAAGAAAAAAATAACTTATCAAACGCCATTCCATGCTATGACTTAATGAATTTCTCATTTGACAAGTGCGCTGCTGTCCGCTGACATGAATCCGCTGTTTTGCAGCTTTGGTTATGCAAATCACACGAAAAACACCAAGTGGGCGTTAATGCGTTAATGAATGTGTAAACGTGAATTGGTAGCTAAATGTTATTTATTGTTTTTGTTTGTTGTTTTTGTTACATATATGTATGTATTAGTGATTTATTGAGCTGGTTGGCTCATGTAGCTTTTTTAATAGTAACGCTCAGTGATTTTATGCATAAATATTTTTTTAATGATGTGACGCCTACGTGAGCTGTTTTTGTATTTTTGGTTTGTTTATTTTTCTGCTGTTGGTATTTAAATTAAAACGTTTTTTTTTTTTATTGCAAACATGTATAATTAAAGTATTTTAAGGGCTGGTAAAAAGCTTGGAAATTTATAGTTTTGTTTTGCATTATACATTTTTTTATAAGAAAATATATAAACGTTAACTTGAATGCGAGTTCATTCACAATACCGACGGTGATTGAGATTTAAATTGAGATGAGATTCTTAATATCAATATAATGAGCGCTAATTTTAAGAGGTAGATAATGGATTGAATAAAACTCATATTTGGAAATAGGTACGCAATATTTAAGCGAGAACTCGTAATACACCTAAAGTTAAGTATGTCTCTTATCAAAGGAACAGAGCTGAAGACGATGTTCAATTGGATGTAAATTGCTTAAAATGATTATAAATATGTATGTATATGTACATATGTATTTGAATTTTCATTTCCATTGCTAGGCATAGATCCTAGATGGATTCATATGACACTATACACATATGTTCGTATGTGCATTAAAGAAAGCCTTCAACAATAACGCGACAGACATTTATGTATGTAAGCTTCATAAACACCGATATGTTTTCAGTATTCAGAAAACAGAAAAAAAAATACTTTACAATTACCAGCACTGAAAAGTGCCCATCTATGTAAACAAACAACTACATTGTATAAACTAACAAGCCTACGAGCAAATACAGGCAGCCAGCCATTGCCACCCATTAACTGTCAACTCAATTTTAAATGGCACTTGCCACATTGACAAGTGACAGCAAAGAACGTAAATTGTAAATTTACGTTCTTTGGTGACAGCATCATTTAGCTGTCACACCGAAAAAGACAACAAAAGGCACACAGTGAAATGTAAACAGACATGAGCACATACATACATACATACATACATAAATAGATGACAAAACTAGCATGATGAGTGCGTATAAATGTGCGTGGCTTTGGCAAACAAAAATGGCTGAATGGAATGTACATAAGAGTGACGGGTATTTGACTGGTTAAATACCATGTTTTTTGTTTTCATGGAAATGAACGGGTATTTTTTATAACATTGGTGCAAAAAATGAGGTTTGTAAATACCAGTAGGGGTATTGATAGACCCATGAAAATCGATGCCCATATCATCGGAATTATGAGCTGATTCGATTTTCTAAATTGTAGTTAAAATCCTGAATAGAGTAATTTTACGCTTATGGCATATTCACACATATCACAGAGGTATGTAGGTTCATTAAGGTGGTAATTAAAAAAATAAATTAAATAGTTTTTGCAGACTCGCCGCATGGTATTACAAGCGAAGTATGTATATTGAAGTTTAAATATTATGTGCCACAAAGGTTAATTGAGGGCTGCTTGGAGTAATGAATTTGCGGTTGCATTCAATCGAATGTCAATTCAAATTGAAATGCATACATATATGTATGCATGTATGTACATATGTACCGATGTACATATATAAGTATCTATGTTTAAATGAATGTTTATAAGCTTCATTCACGCATGCACGTGTGCATTTCTTTATATTGCATATTCGTGTGTGCGCGTGCAAGTTCGTTTGGAGTTGACACGTCAGTGTAGGGTTAATGCAGGGTGAGCTTTTGCAATTAAATACAAGCTTGTTCTAAAGGAATTGTTGCTGTTCATAATGCCACTTTGCTTTCATATACCCACACATATGTAAATACATACATACATAGATGGATGTACGAGTATGTACATACATACATACATATCTGTGACAATTTGCAATAATCGCTTAAGTCGAAAAAAAAGATTTCGAGATAAATTGATTTTTATATTCGAAGGCGTTTCTTAACAAATCATAAAAGTCGTTTAAAAACTATAGACGCAAAGTCAGTGAGCCATCCACAATGTTACGATCAAATTTTGTAAATAAAACAAAATGTCATGAAGTAATTTGATTAAGTATATACCTACATCTACTTTGGCTGTTATAGCAAGTTTAATATACCTCTATTGTAAGTTAAGCCTAAATGTTTTTATTTATATCTTTTGATTGAATTAAGTTATAAACATGGGGGTTTTACAGAAATATAGAGTTTTAAAAGGAGAATATATAACTCGAAATCTTCCTAAGTAGACTTAAGCGGTTATTGCTTGTGGCCACAGATATGTATGGAGAGTGACAATTTTAAGTGCTTACAAAAGCGGCAGGAACCGCACAACCACAACAAATACGACAGAGTAAACAACATGAAAATTCCAAAAAAAAAAAAAAAAAAAACAATAATAATAATGACCTTTGCACCACAAATCTCCCTCCCTCTGTCACTGCCCACTTTCCTATCGGGCAATGCAAATATTTGCCTGACATTCATGAAATAGCCCTTCAATCACTTTTGTACTTCTATGGCCACTCGCTTTTGTATTTAATTAAGTACTTGTGTGCATAAGAGTATTTAGAAATGTATCTATGCAAATACATATGTACACTTAAAAAAAAATTACTCAGATTATGGAAAAATGGGAATGATTCGGCGCTAAAGACATATTTCCATATTTTGACGTACAATTTTCTTTAAAACGTGGTTTTTATTCCTTGATTTGAAGAAAATCGTACATCAAAATATGGAAATATGTCTTTAGCGCCGAATCATTCCCACTTTTCCATAATCTGAGTAAGTTGTTTTTTCAGTGTATATAATGCATATACTATGTACATATGTATGTTTGTATAATTGCAGTACAATTTTATTTTACTGCCACAACTCAAACGCCTACCGGGGGCAGTCAACGAACTTGACTATACGCCCATGCACGCATGCTACGTATGTACCTATGTATGTATGCATAAAAGTGCAATGGGCCAACGGCACTTCAGCTGTCAGCTACGACTGTCAACGTGTCATTTATTGTTTGCTTATTTGCGTCAGCTGGCTTTATGCACTATTATTATTATTATTATTTTATTATTCTTTATTGTACTCATATGCGTTGAGTGACATATTAATGTCGCTTTCATATTTTATTTGTCGTGTCGCGACTCGTAAGTCGAAAAACCCCAGGCGTGTGTAAATGCAAGTTGATGGCCACCATGAATTACTTTGCTGTTGTTTTTGTTATTTTTAATAGTAGCTATGTAGTCAAATATGTACGTACATTTATTAATCAGTATGTAAATACATATGTATAAATATATATTATTGAGCACTTTTTGCAAGACAATTTATCGGTCATACAAATGCATTGCTGTTTAGTGTGATTTGACAGCTGTCAAATTAATTGATATTATGAAAATGCCGTAAATACTAGTTATGTAAAAACTTTTGAAAGAAAACTACATGGTGAAATCAGGAGTCGGCAAACAAAACGCTAAAAAATCATTATTTTACCTTTTGCGTTTTTAGCTTTTCTGGCAGAGTTATAAACGTCAAATGACGCGACAAAGTTCTAACAGACATTGCCTTTATACAAGTGATGCAAAGCAAGGGTGCAGGCCCAAATCGCCTAACGGAGTCACTTAAGAACGACATCATAATTTTTACAACAAAAACTTCCCCGGAACAACAAAAAATTATTCGAAAAAAAAGCTACTCATTGAATGTTTATCGATTGTACCGCTTTTTTTGAGTTGCGCCGTGGTGGCTACAGTGCTCAATTCGTTTGTTCTTGGGAGTCTTACGGAGCCACAGTTATGTTTTTGTGAGTCACAAGGAGCCACTTGTCCTTCACCTCTGCTGTAAACTTTACAGTGCAAAGCACCGCTGTGCATTTTTCGCAGCCAAGCCCATTCTTGAAGGGAAATTTTATTAAGATAGGGAAGATTGTTCTCATCTTGAAATACTTCAATTTTTCCTGGTTTCATTAGCAACATAGGGTTAAAATTTTCAAATCTACTATTTCGAGTCGATTTCCAATAAACTATACATATATCTACATATGTATGTATGTATAAACATTGGTAAAGTGTGATTAACGTTTGTATGATTTCATGTATGTTGTTTTTGTAAACAAGACCTTTTATATTAATTTTAAGGTAAGACTTTCATATTGAAAAGTTAAGAAAAAAAGAAATAAAATCATATTCCACTCTACCTGCAGTATCTCACTTCTGCTTACATAACATTATCTCGGCCACTCAACAGCTTTTCATCTGTCTTTCAGTCCTAGACACTCGCCACTTTTCACCGCCACTCTCGCCTTTCCAGTGGCAACTTAACAATAATTTCCTTTTCAAGTGTCAAATTTTGTTGGCTTTAACTGTAAATTGTGTTGTGCAGCGCCGCAAGAGTTTCTAGCTGGAAGATGTGAGCGTTGTAAAGCTCTTCAGCTTTATGTATGTATGTATGTATGTCGGTATATACAAAAAAGTTATCTATCTGTCTGTCTGTCTGTTTGCCTGTCTATTCACAACAGACATGTTATATACTTTTATTTGAATTTCACTAAATTTCTTTGTTAACTTAGTCGGTAACACGGACAAGATTGCATTTTGTGTGCTGCAAATCAAGGTATATAAATACATATATATCTATGTATACATACATACATACATATTTACATAGATACTAACTTGTAATATAAAAGACACAATAACTACAATAGCCCTAGAGTAACAAGGAAATTGCCAAAAGATTCTTCACGTTGATAACTGAACCCAGCTAAGTAAGATCTACATATATTGCTCCTGGCAAAAATGGACAAAACAGATATGTATGTAGTACATGCGGGGCGGGTGTAGTAAAGTGAGAAATGGAAATTTAAATTACAAGTTCATCCATTGGGGCGAGGCAGTGCCATTGATGAGCGCAAAAAAGTTGATTTAAAGGGAGAATAGTCAGCTTTTTGTACATACATATTTACGTAATATGTACTACATATACATACATACATACATACATATGGATATGTAAGTAGATATATGTAATACACAATGTATGGCAAACTATGTACTCGTACATAGTATGTAGGTGAAGCAGTTGGGCCAACCAACACCTCGCAAGGTGTTGGTGCTGTCCATCGATTCCACGCTTTAGATAAGCTTATGGAATGGAAATGAGTGGCGTTAGCTGAATGCAACTTTCGCAAAAGCAAGCGAAGGGGGTAAAGTGAAAAGAAGAGAAATGGCAAAATGTGCAACCAAAAAGAAAGAAGTAAGTAAATAACAAAAAAAAAAAGTTTCGAGCTTGGATCAAGGAGTAAAGCAATGCTTGCATTTGGGAATACAAAATTTAAATTGCAAATCTGAATTGTACTTATACAAAGGAAAAACCGTGCACTCAGATACATGTGCAATGCTAACAACAACTTGGCAACAAAGTAGAAAAGTATACATTCACATATACATATTATGTATGTATGTATGTAAATATGTACGCCAGGGAAAAAATATTGAGTGGCAAGACACAGTTTTTCCCCCTGTCATGGCGCTGGCGGGGTCCTTCCTGCCTGATATTGTTTGTAGCCGCGTGGAAATTCCATTTCAGTGGCTCGATAGTCGTCCTTTTGCAATTGTTGTGTTTTGCTGTTTATTTATTAAGTTGTTGTTGGCGTTGTTGGGATAACATTGCTTCTGTGCTCGCGGCAATCATAAGTGGAATGAGTGGTTGCACAAAATGCGAATGATACAGTTCACAATGCACGAGCTAACGCAAAAATTTTACAGAATATTTTCGTGTGTGTACACCCAGAAGGAATTGTGCTGACCTTTCATTGGGAAGTTTCAAGATCTTTAAGCAGAGCACGGCAGGTACATATGTACATTAATCTCAAGTATGGGAAGTTTATTCTAAATTTTTTGATGGAGGTTTCTTGTTTTTGCATTTTTCGCCATAGTTTTTTTAATCCTTCTTTTATAAGGCATATCCAACCGTCTTTACTTATCAGAAGTTTAAATTATCTTAAAATGGATAGAGTTTCTACACTGAGGGAAAAAGGCAATTGTAAAAATAGCTACCAACGGTGACAATGTTACATTTTTCAATGTCGCCTAATTTCTTGTTGAATCACACTTTTTTATAGTTAGAGTAAATATTTTTCAGTTGGTTTAAAAGTAAAATGGTCAATTTAGCAATAGTTCGTAGTTTAAAATAGTGCTGGAAGCGATATCGATATAATATCGATTCATCATGGATCCATCACTGATAAACGCGGAAAGAAGCTGATAAAAGGCAGCATTGCCGTTTTGTGGGTAATTCCCCAAATTTGGAGATTTTTTTAAAATTTGAATCCTATGTAGAAATTCCTATGTTTAAAAGTAATGTAAATACGAACAATTTTTTTTTAATGTTCTTGTAGAATTGCAAAATCAAGAAAAAACAATTTAAATTTAAAAATTTTTATTTCTATTTTAAGCACTATGAGATTTTGAACCAAAAACTTATGTTTTTTTTCCATTCATTTTAAATTTTAATTTAAACATTTTCTTTTTAAATCCCAAATACATTTTAATTCTAAAAATTTCATTTTTAATTTAAAAAATTTCATTTTTAAAATAAAATGACTTGGTTGAAAACGTGAATTATAAAAATAAAAATTTTATTTTTGGTTTATTTTCTCTGAGTGTAAAAGGTATTTAGAATGCGTTATTAATTTGTCTATTTCAAACCTTTTAGTCTTTAACATGGTTTTTTAATAACTTAAATGCGAAATATTTCAGTGAACCACTGTAATTGATACCTACTCTTTCTGGCTGGAACAGAATTTACCTTTTTTGTTTTTTTTTTTTTATTATTGAATTCCCTTTTCAAAAAAGATTTCTGTTGATAATAAATTGAAATATTTAGTTTAAATGTTTATTTAGTTAATTTTTAGAGTAATATAAATGACTGTTACTCTCGTTCAATTCAGGGCACAATAATAAATGCAGACATTTCGAAAAATAAAGCTGTTATATATAGATATGTTAAATTAAGGTTTATATAAAGTAGAGCTCTCGATTTTTTTTGAACATTTTCGAGTAGCCCGAACAAATGCTGTTCAAATTCTCCAACACTTGTTTGTTTGTTTATTAACCGTATGTTTGCATGGGCATTTGAAAAATGCGGGGATTTGAAGTTTGTATTTTTCGTTTGTTTATTTTTTTTTTGTTGTCTTCATAAATATGTATTTTTTTATTTTTGTTTTCCTGATACAAATTTTTTTGTCTGTAAGCTCGAATGCTCGAATGTTTGTACGGGCATTTGAACAACAAACGAGCCTCAGACAAATTCGATCTTTTCGAATTGTTCGATACCCGGGTATCTAAAGCTCTAATATAAAGGTCGATATATCGATAATATCGATGTTTTTTCTCAAAAATATCGAAAATATCGATACTAGTAAACATCGATGTTTTTCCAGCACTAGTTTAAAATAACTTCACAATATAAGCAATTTCTTTACAACAACAGCATTTCTAATTTCGCATGGCTACATCGGCAACTTAAACTTGGCATTGTTGATCTGACGTTCAGAAATTTCACCCTGGTGTGGATACATTGTCAACCTAAATCAATTATGTATGTGATTATAACTCATTATGAGCAATGCTTTTATTTATCTTTATAATATTGTTACGAGTACATGTCCACTTCAAACATTCTAAAATTTTTTTCCAAAACCAAATTTCTCTTGCAAAATATTTTTCCTACTGGGCATGCGCATTGCACTCATTGCCTACACTCTGCCTTGTCGCCGTACAATTTTCAGCGTAGACACTTCATCCTTAGTTGCTCTGTGTGCACGTTTACAAATTGCACTTTTGTTAATACTACAGAATTGCAACAATGTTGCTATTGTTGCCATTTGCTTGATGGTGTGCCACCAACGCCATTGTTGCCGCCATTGTTATACAGTTTCTAGTGTTGCAAATGAAAAGGAAGTTATATTGCAATTTGTTGCTTTTGCTTCTGCTTCTGTTTCTGCTTTAACATTTACATTATTTTTATTTCAGTTCTTGTTTTTCTTCCGTTTTTTTCTTTCAGTTTGTTGTTGTTCGCTTTTGGTTTTTCACACATTGTTCATCGGCCAGGCCACAGCCACAGCCACAACTCATTGTGCGCAGGGTACGGCGCGTGGGTGTAGAGTTCTGCAATAATTTCTGCCATGTGGCATTGAAGTTGAAGAAGATGGTTTGAAGTGACTTCAAATGTGGTTTTTCAGTGCATAAATAGCGGAAGTGAGGCGTTAAAAGCAACACATTTTTAGTCCGGCAACTTCAAAGAGCGCAAAAATATACAATTAATTTTTTTCTTGTTTTGTGATGTGTGAGAAGTGATATCGCTTTAAAATGCCAGTTTTTCTGCATTTAAGAGCAGCAAAAGTGAGCAGCATGTGCAAATGAGCCACGAAAGCCGCTAATTGGAGCAGTCTTTTTTTTCTGATACTAATGAAAGCCTCATACCTAAATTATTATTTATTGTATCTTTGTATTTAAAGTGGCCGCTGTGGTGCAGAGGGTAGAGTGCTCGCCTGCTATGCCAGAGGTCTCGGGTTCAAACCACGGTCCCAGCAAAACACCAAAACAATTTTTCTAATTAGTAAAAATCCAGTTATTAGGTTTTTTAAGAGCAGCGGTCACCTCTTGGCAGTGGGCGGCATACCCTCCGAGAGTATTTCTGCCATGAAAAAGCTTCTCACAAAAAATGCATTCGCCGTTCGTAGCCGGCATAAAACTGTAGGTCCACCCAATTAGTAGGAAAAAAACAAAAAAGGAGCACACCTCGAATTGGGAGAGAAGCTCGGCCATAAAACTCGTCAGAGTTATAATAGCGCCATTGTATTATATTATTATATTTAACTGATGATATAATATAATATAATATAATATAATATAATATAATATAATATAATATAATATAATATAATATAATATAATATAATATAATATAATATAATATAATATAATATAATATAATATAATATAATATAATATAATATAATATAATATAATATAATATAATATAATATAATATAATATAATATAATATAATATAATATAATATAATATAATATAATATAATATAATATAATATAATATAATATAATATAATATAATATAATATAATATAATATAATATAATATAATATAATATAATATAATATAATATAATATAATATAATACAATGGTGCTGATATAACTCTGACGAGTTTTAAGGCCGAGCTTCTCTTCCCAATTCGAGGCGTGATCCTTAACATTTGTTTTTTCCTACTAACTGGGCGGACTACAGTCTTATACCGGATCCGAACGGCGAATGCATTTTTTTAGAAGGTTTTTCTGGGCGGCTCACTGCCGAGATGTGACCGCTATTTTTAAAAACCCAGTAATTGGGTTTCAATTAATTAGAAAAATTTTGTTGCTGTTTTTCCGGACTGTAGTTAGAATTGGAGACCTCTGGTATGGCAGAGTACCCCGATTTCGTTCTGTGAGCATAATTAGTTCGCAGACGTACTTCACTACTGACCAGCAGGGTTGCGTGATTTTGATTTGACTGAATCACTAATCAAAAATATTTTCTGATTCTTGATTTAAAATATTTTAAAATCAAAGCTAATTTTTTATTTGTGATTCCTTTCAAAAATTTGATTCGAATAAAAGATATTTTTTGAATCAAGAATCAAAAAAGATTTTTGATTCTTTTGAGAAATGAATCACAAATCAAATTTATCTTTGATTTGAAAATGGTTTGAATCACGAATCGAGATGATTCTTTATTTGAAAGTTGATTTGAAATCAAAATTGATTCGAATCACGCAACGCTGATGACCAGTCAGCTCGACCCCTTAACGTTACCTCTATGTTTAAGAAATTAAAGCCTTTTTTTTGTAAGTGCTATGCGAGCGTAACAGCAGGTGAGACCACACCCTCTACATACGTATATTTACACGCGAGCGCCATGGAGATGCAATAAAAAAAATGAGCGCTAATATCAAAAAGTGCAATCAACACAACAGTTGCAACAAAGCGTGAAAAGGCATTATTTATACAGACTTTCATATGTACTATACATATATGTACGTACATATGTATGTATGCACATATGTTTATTTTCTTATTTTATGTGAATAAGCCCAGTTAATAAATCGCGTGACAATGCAAACAACACAATTCCGTGGCTGGTTGCTGTTAGTTGAGGCATTAACATCTCGTGCGATTCACACGGCATACAACAACAATATTTCAAACAACAACGGGCAGCAAATGTAAAGCAATGCAAAAATTCTGAGGCAGCTGTTTTTTGTATTGAATGGAAGAAGTGGGGTAAGTGGCTGCAGCGGGCAGGTCCGAGTGACACATAGACTAGATACCAACCGACGACATGACATTAAAATATGGTGACCTGTCATGGTGGCAACTTGTTCGCTGTTCCGAGTGCAATTAAACAAATCAAAAAGTATACCTAACAGATAACATAAAATAGGCGCGGAAAAAGTGAAAAATGCATACATAAAATGTGCAACTAAACAGCAGTCGGTTAGATAAAGTGAACTCCTGAATGAATGTTTTGTAGAAATTCATGAAGCGACGTTGCGACGTGTTTTCAATTCTGTTCAGCAAGTTTATACCGCTTTAACATCACGTCTACTGAACCAGCTTCTACAATACCGCTAAAATGTTCTGATATTTTACGGTTTATACTTCCAGATTGATAAAAAAGAAGGATTACATATTTTCAACTCAGGGCCCTATGACTAATTAGTTTGACAAAAGGAGAAATATTGGATAGCTTCATTTGATTTTGACTTACATTAAGATTTAAATTTCGATTTGCATTTAGAGAATTTTATCTTAAATTCAATTTTAGCTTTAATTTCGTTTAGCATTTCGGTTCCAATTTCGTTTAAGAGTTTAATTACAATTTTAATTTTAATTTTGATTTTAATTTATTTTAGTTTTAGTTTTAATTTTAATTTATTTTAGTTTTAATTTTAGCTTTAATTTTAATTTTAATGTTAATTCTAATTTTAATTTTAATGTTAATTTTAATTTTAATTTTAATTTTAATTTTAATTTTAATTTTAATTTTAATTTTAATTTTAATTTAGATTTTAATTTTAATTTTAATTTTAATTTTAATTTTAATTTTTATTTTAATTTTAATATTAACTTAAACTTTAATTTTAGTTTTAATTTTAATTTTAGTTTTAGTTTTAATATTAATTTTAATTTTAATTTTATTTTTATTTTTAATTTTAATTTTAATTTTAATTTTAATTTTAATTTTAATTTTAATTTTAATTTTAATTTTAATTTTAATTTTAATTTTAATTTTAATTTTAATTTTAATTTTAATTTTAATTTTAATTTTTATTTTTATTTTTATTTTAATTTTAACTTTAGTTCTAATTTTAATTTTAATTTTAATTCTATTTTAATTTAATTTTCCATTTCCCTTACTTTTAATTTTATGTAATTCTAATTCTAATTCTAATTCTAATTCTAATTCTAATTCTAATTCTAATTCTAATTCTAATTCTAGTTTTAGTGTTAGTGTTAGTGTCAGTGTTAGTTTTAGTTTTAGTTCTAGTTCTAGTTTTATTTTTATACTCAGCTGTACTAGTACACAGAGTATTATAGTTTTAATCACATAACGGTGGATTGTAACAGAATGAAATAATCGAGATAGATATAGACTTATATATATCAAAATGATCAGGGTGAAAAGAGAAATCGATTGAGCCATGTCCGTCCGTCCGTCCGTCCGTCCGTCCGTCCGTCCGTCCGTCCGTCTGTCCGTCCGTCCGTCCGTCCGTCCGTCTGTAAACACTCTAACTCGCGCAAAAATTGAGATATTTTGATGAAATTTGGAACGCAAGTTGGTATCGAGACTGGGACGGTTGGTATTGAAAATGGGCGAAATCGGACCATGACCACGCCCACTTTTCCTATATAGAAAAAATCGGAAATTTGGTATCTCAGCCACTAATATAGCTAGAGTTTTAAAATTTTACCCACGTATTGAGCTCGGGCCCTTATGAAGAAATTTGATGAAGTTTTGGAAAATGGGCGGTGCCACGCCCACTTATTAAGGGTCAAACATTGAAAGTTTTATATGTCATAACTCAGAAACCGTTGAAGATATATCGATGAAATTTGGTACGCGTAATTTGCTTACATAGACAAATGTTTTGACGAAAAATTATCAAAATCGGTTTACGGCCACGCCCACTTTTATATATGTGTATTATAAAGTGACCTAATAAAACCATTTTAAGCGATATCTCTGTCAAATATAAAGATCTATCATTGAAATTTTGTCGCATGAGTCCAACTATGGACATAAAACAAAAAACACAAAAATTTTGGAATATGGGCGGTGCCACGCCCACTTATTAAGGGGCAGACATTGAAAGTTTTATGAGTCATAACTCAGAAACCGTTGAAGATATATCGATGAAATTCGGTACGCGTAATATAATTACTTAGTCAAATGTTTTGGCGAAAAATTATCAAAATCGGTTGACGGCCACGCCCACTTTTATATATAGGAAATATAAGGGGGCCTAATAAAAACATTTTAAGCGATATCTCTGTCAAATATAAAGATCAATCACTGAGATTTTGTGGCAGGAGTTCAACTATGGACATAAAACAAAAACTACAAAAATTTTGGAAAATGGGCGGTGCCACGCCCACTTATTAAGGAGCGAATATTGAAAGTTTAATAAGCCATAACTCAGAAACCGTTAAAGATATATCGATGAAATCTGGTACGCGTGATATATTTACTTAGCCAAATGTGTGGACGAAAAATTACCAAAATCGGTTGACGACCGCGCCCACTTTTATATATGTGTATTATAAAGTGACCTAATAAAACCATTTTAAGCGATATCTATGTGAAATATAAAGATAATTCATTGAAATTTTGTGACATGAGTTTTACAATAGACCGGAAACAAAAAATAAAAAAGTTTGGAAAATGGGCGTGGCACCGCCTCTTTTTAGACAAAGGGATATATGAGATTTCTTAGCCTTTAACTCGACAAATAATTGAGATATTATGACGAAACTTGGTTTATACACTTTTATAACATGTGTTAATAGACACGCAAAAATGTATTGAAATCGGTTTATGACCACGCCTACTTTTTAACAAAGATATTTCTGGAACACCCTTTTGGAATTTGTAACGTGAAGTCTTTGTAACTAAAAGTCATAGAGGGATGAAATTTTGCACTAACAATAATATTTGTATGCTTATTTGGATGATTGATATAAATTTTGAAAATGGGCGTGGCTGCGCCCTGTTTATGCAGCACTCGTTTCATATAAAATACACCCTATATCGAACAAACGCAAACAAACAATGAAAGCATACAGCTGAGTATCTAATGTTCGATTGCACTCGAACTTAGGCTTCCTTACTTGTTATTTTTAGTTTTAGTTTTAATATTAATTTTAATTTTAATTTTATTTTTAATTTTAATTTTTATTTTTATTTTAATTTTAACTTTAGTTCTAATTTTAATTTTAATTTTAATTCTATTTTAATTTAATTTTCCATTTCCCTTACTTTTAATTTTATGTAATTCTAATTCTAATTCTAATTCTAATTCTAATTCTAATTTTAATTTTAATTTTAATCTTCATTTTAATTTTAATTTTAATCTTAATTTTAATTTTAATTTTATTTTTATTTTTTATTTTAATTTTAATTTTTATTTTAATTTTAATTCTAATTTAATTTTAATTTTAATCTTAATTTTATTTTTAGTTTTAATTTTAATTTTATTTTTTGTTTTAATATTTATTTTAATTTTAATTTTATTTTTAATTTTAATTTTAACTTTAGTTTTAATTTTTATTTTAATTATTAAAAAAATATATTTTATTTAGCCACAATATCCTTAATCCTTTTTAAACATAAGGAAATTTGTTACTATTTGTATGAAAGCTTTTTGTATCAGAACCCTTGACATCTGGCGTTCCAACCAATTCTTCATCATCAGACCACTATTTGGGATGGGAATCGATATCCAGCCGACCGTAATGTGAGTATGATGTGAGTATGGTGAAAATACTTTTAAAATGCTTCAAATACAAAAAGTTACTTTTTAATTTTTTGCAGTAACCACAAGTCTTGCTGGGGGGGGCTGTTGCATGCTCAACATTTTCACGCTATGCCATTTTCGACGCATTCAGCGGCGTTAGTTGTTCACGCTCTATTTTTTTTTTGTTGCATCTACACATTGCTTTTTGTTATTGTTGTTTTGCTGTTGCAGTTGACGTGGCGGGCGCTGCCTGCAAGTCAGCCAGCTTGTCAAGCAGCGAAAAAAGAGGAACAAGATTACAGCGACAAGTGCAAAAATGTGACTTCCGACACTGACGCTATGCGCAAATTAAAAAAAAAAAATTTATGTATACAACACTCTTGTATGTACATAGGTTTGTCTGTACTAGGTATGTAGCCATGTACATAAAAAATCTTTGGCAACAATAAGAGCAGCAAACGTGCAACAAAAGCGGCGGCATGACAGTGACAGCTTGCCGTCACAGAGTTGCAATCGTACAAATGTTTTCGCTAATAATGGGCGGCGAATTGAGGGTGGTGGCCTGACGGTGCTTATGACGAATAGATGCGTGTGGGTGTGTTTGTATGTGCATATGTATGTGTGTGTGATTTGGTGTATTTGCTAAGTCAGTGTGCCAACTGGCAGGACTTGCGTCGCTCGGTTTAGCGTGAACACGAGACGGACATGGGCATGACAAGCGACAGCAAAAGTATTTTGCAATGCGCATTTAAATCTGCTCTGATTGTCAGGGTCTTGCACTATTTTCATACCGTTTTGTTGTCAGCATGTTTTTTCATTATTCACGACATGCCGTGAGTGGTTCATGCACATTTCGATTTTTGTGTTTTTTTTTTTTTTCTATTTTCGTTTAACTTGGTGTTGTGAAAATTTAAGTCATTAACCATTCGTGGTTGTTCTATTTTTGACACATTGGGTATTAAATATTCTTGTTTCTATGACTAAATAATTAACATTGTCATTGTGAAAAGACATTATTCAAGTGCTATTTTGGGAGCCACTTTAACTTTGCATTTTATTGGGGAAATTTACCACAATTTCTGCTTTAACTATGGAAATTTTCACCACTTTTACCGTGGCGACTACTATTTTATGTAATGGGATTAAGTTTCTTTTCTTTTTTTGCTAAAATTTATCATAAATTTTTCCGCATAACTTTTTGTTTGCATTTACCAAAACGCCTTTGCAACTGACTTTCAACACTACAAGGGATGACATGAATCCACGCATCAGTGACTCAGGTTGAGGTTTAATTCAAGCCACTTCTTCAACGCAACACAAGTTCATGTACATATTTGCATATGTATGTATATACAAAAGCATACATACATATCTAGTACATACTATATGGCCTACTTCAGCGATGTTTAAATGAAACTTGTCATACTTCCATTAACCATTCGTTTGCTTGTGTGTCCTTTTCAGTTCTCTGACATTTGCTCTGTGATTGTGATTGTCCTTGTTGACGTTGACATTTTGTTGCCAGATATTTAACTATTTCTGTGTTGCGCCATTTTCTACAATTTTGCATTCTTCAACCATTTCTACCTTGTCATTGCTTTACGGTATACTGTTTGTTATTTTTGAAATGCGTCAAGCGTTATGTCAGTCGTTTATTACTTAACATTTGGCATGAAAGCCCTATGCTGTAGGGTACATTGAGTGGGATGGAGGGAATGAATGACTGTCTAAGTGACGGGCGAACAAGGCCAGAATTAATTTGAAACCAATATTCATTTGTATAAATCTATACGTACATATCGCATGATAAATCTTAAAGTGAAAAAACTCAAAATTCAAAAATTTTCAGGAGAGCCAAAAAAAATTTTTTTACAAGCAGTGATGGATATTTTTCAGTCAAAAAAGATACCGATTGAAAAGTTTTTTTGGCAATCGCTAGAGATATGTTCTGTATACCAGTTTAAGACAAACCCCCGATTTCGAAAAATTTTGATTTGTGTCACTTTATGATTTAGGGTGCGATATATATGTATGTATAAGGTTATAACGGAAAATCTTTGGCGAAATTTCCAACGGTAGAATTTATTTTCTTTTCTTTAAAATCCTTTCCCTTTAAATACATATGTATTTACTGCTGTCAACTTGGACTTGTAAAACTTTAGAGCCTCTTAAGTAGGTCTATGGTCATATAATAGGAAAATTCGTTGAGGATTCGCTGTTTATACATACGTATATACAAATGTATGCCGCTGTGGTGCAGTGGGTAGAGTGCTCGCCTGCTATGCCAGAGGTCTCGGGTTCAAATCCCAGTCCGAGCAAACACCAAAAAAAATTATTTCTAATTAGTAAAAATCTAATTATTGGGTTTTTTAAGAGCAGCGGTCACCTCTCTTCAGTGGGCGGCATACCCTCCGAGTGTATTTCTGCCATGAAAAAGCTTCTCACAAAAATGCATTCGCCGTTTGGAGCCGGCATAAAACTGTAGGTCCACCCAATTGGTAGGAAAAACAAAAGGAGCACCCCTCGAATTGGGAGAGTAGCTCGGCCATAAAACTCGTTAGAGTTATAATAGCGCCATTGTATTATATATTATATTACATATGTACATATATTTCCTACAATTTCATGTTAAAGTCCGACAGATCGGACAGACAGAGGGACATGGCTTAAACTCAGCCTACTTCTGGCACTTTCAAGATTTGTGTTTCGGCACAAAGTTATAATGCCATTTCACGTTAGTGAAAATCATAAGATATACATATATGTACATGCTTACATACATACATACAACATATATAAATATGTACTGCGTTTGGCATTAGAATCTACTATTCTAAATAAACCATTAGACAACTTCCTGTTCATATAATTTTAAGTGTCCTTAAGATAATTTACATACATACATACATATGAATATGTATGTACATATTTCCTAAAATGATCAGCTGATGCCGCTCATAAGTCTAAACCCACACACATTATATTTTATTCTTTGTAATAATGCAAATTTATAGATTTTGGCGAAATAAGAAATTAACTTTCTTGACATATTTCGGCGAAAATAAACAAAGGAAATTACAAATGTTATAGCGAAAAATTCATTTAGCCAAAAATAATAAATTTCAAAGGCGTTCAAAATGGCAAATAATAGTACATAATAACAATATTTTCATACATACATACATACATACCAATACATGTGTATATTATTGGGCACCAATCAAGAAACCAACGATAACACCGACCAGCCAGGGCAGAACCGCCAACTAAAAACAAACACAACAACAGCAACAGCAACGGCAAAAAATAGAAAGTTCGATCTAAAAATGTTATATGATCTGTGCGCGACCAGCCGACTCTCGGCCATATTTTATAATAAAATTGTATACTTAAGTGTGCTATAAAATGCTTTAAAGCAGCCATAAATTTAACGATCAATTTCATTAATAAGCGGGCAATAAATTAAAAGCGCACCAACGGGCAATACAAACAACACATAGTACATATAAAACGCAAATGAAAAAGGAAACAAAAAAACATAAATAATTCAAAATGAAATAAAACTAATAACATGAGCAATTTAGCGCGATCGTCAATAACAACAAAGAGGACGGGAACGATTATTGTAATTGCGATCAAACGAACGGGCGTTGAAAACATATTTATTTTCTATAGTTTTTTATTTTATTTAAGTATTTTTTTTGCTGGCGTGAGGGTGAATTCAATTCATTTAGAAAGCATTTACATACATACATACATATATACTATGTACATATTAAAATTTTTTTCGCATAAAAAAAGTAATATAAATTGGAATGCGACGAAAAGTTAATGGGCGAAATTCCGTGAATTTATTTTAGATAGTGGCGACATAAAATATCAACGATAAATTGCCCAATTGGGAATTACTGGCATAGAGACAAATAGTAAGTCAAAAGCGTTGAAGAAACAAGAATGCCAAGAGATTCGCATGATACTCAAAATGACGAAAAAAAAACTAAACATAAGCTACAGTCGCGTACACCTAATTAGAAGCATATGTGCCACTATTTTGATTTTTTGACTCTTCATAGAGTTTTCTGCACTTTGAGCTCAATGCGCCACGTCTTAACCACCACCAATCGGGACCAAAGTTTGTATGTGATATCTATGACCATGTTACACTGATTGAGGAGGCGGGCTAGTAAAATATCGTTAATCTGAATTTTAAACGCACTATAATGTACGTTGTATGTATATGACGGCGGTCCTTAAATTAAAATTTGTGATTTCCTTCGATCTCACCCCATACATCGGTAATAGTACGGACAAAGATATTAAATATAAATTTTGGGTCATATATGGTAATATGAACTTTGACCCCTGTGCGGCATGTGTCGCGACACCACTTTACAATCTGAGATCGGAACCAAAATCTATATTTGGTATTAAATTAAAAATTGTCTGAACTTTGAACCCTTTGCGACACCCCTTAAACGTCTCCGATCGGGACAAGCATTTATATATACATATGCGGCGACCGTAATCATTACGAGTTTTATAATAAAAATCCCCATTTAATCATTATATGTGGAGTTTTTTTATATTTCATCAAAAATAATCATTATTTTTTGAGTTTTATTTTTTTGGTCAGAAATAACACTTATTCCTTGAGTGATATATTTATCGTTCAGAAATAATCATTATTGTGTGAGTTTTATTATTTTCGATCAAAAATATCACTCATTCACGAATTTATACCGATGGGAATTTTTTAGTATATATGTTCGAGAGCACTTTAGAGACGATTTGAGATTTTCAACCTAAGCAAAACCTGACAGTGTGATTTTAATGACTTACTCTTAACCAAAATATTACTTTTAGATCAAATATTATTTTTTTAAAGAAATTTTCTCCGAAAGAGGACTCTTAGGTAGCGATATGGCAATTAAAATGGGCCCCCACTCTCTGGTTTTATTCGAAAGCAAAATTCGATTCGAAAGCACATTCGTATTGTATAGAATATATGGAATAGAATTCGAAAGCGAATCGAACTACAGAGTGAGCGCTCAGTTCTTTTGAGTTTTGACAAGCGTTAGCATTTCAGTTAACACCAGCTAAATTTAACTTTTTATTTATTAAAATTTGTACTAAAACTAGACAACGAACGGCCTTTCTGCATTAGAAGTCTGAGTTTGAATGTAAACAATTAACAACAAAAAGTCGCTGGCTATCTAAACTAACAAGTAATATTTCAAGCTTAAACTTAAGCTTTTTCTCTCACTCTTCTACTCCTATGCATTATTACTAATAATTTATTAGATATTTTGCTTAAATAGTATGGTATGAGCAGAACGAAGTTATTTAAAATCAATCACAAGCATCAAAGAATTTGCAAAGGCAACAAGAAATGACATCCACCAATAAATACATAAATACATATGTACATAACTATACAAAACGTCACAAGAGCAATGATAAATATTTTCATAAAGTATTGTCGTGTCAGGTAATTTTTCAAATATGCTCAGAAAGAATACAAACTATGCAATTAATAATATATATGTACATATTTCTATGAAATAGTGTATTTATGTAGTGGGAAGTGGAAAAATATTCGTACGCAAATTGAAAGAAAGAAAACTAAAAAAATATATATATAAATTGTTAAGACAAAGATATTTTATAATAAGAACACGACATAAATTAGAACTAATCACTAATAATCAACTTCAGTTGTACAGCCATTAATCTTTATTAATATTATTCCATATATGTATAAAATCCCCGTCCTTCCTTTAATGATTGATAATTATCTATTATAATAGTTTGAATTTCAAACTTTGAAACATTACTTAGCTACTTGAATTTTTAAAAGTTTTAAGTTTCGTATACTAATGGACAACATACTATACATATAATCCCGTATACTTCGACCAACGAGGGCATCATGATACATAAGCAGATCTGTTTGCTTCGATTAGATTAAACACTATTACGAGTTAAAAAGAATTGACTAAGTTTGGTTGTTATTGAATGAAATTTAATTTTATTATCGATTTTCGAAAAACTATAACCATAAATAACTTAAAAAAATCTAATAAATTAACAAAAAATTATTTTTATTTGCATTCGTATCCTTTCTCATAAATTTTTCCCCATTTTCTTATAAATATCCTCTCCTTTCTTTCCTTTCCTTTCCTTTCCTTTCCATTCCATTCCTTTCCTGTACATTTCTTTTCATTGCTTTCCTTTCCTTTAATTTCCTTTCCTTTTGTTTCCTTTCTTTTCCTTTTCTTTTCCTTTTCTTTCCCTTACTTCCGTGTATTTCTTGAAATAATTTACTTATTTATATATAAAATCCATATGCGGGCATATTACATTACATACATATTTATGTACTTGGTTTAACGTGTTACCGAAAATATTCTAATATTCGAATAGAAACAATTATTCGAATCTTAATTATCTTGGCAGAGTAAGAACAGGCTATTTAGCCAAATAAATACCCGAATTGATACTAAATATCCTTATTTTCCATAACTGTCAATAATCAAGGTCATCGTATTAGATGATAAATTTTAAAGATTCATCCACAAATGATAAATTTAGAAAGATACAGGCTGCAACATAAAAGCTGTAATTCGTGTAGTAGATGAACAATTCTATAATTTGCCTGACAAGTAAAAAAATGGAATTAGATACATACATATGTAGGTACTAAAATGCCCATCACTGCTAAAAGCTCACAATTAAAATGAATTTGCCATTCATTTATTTTGCTTAACATACGGTATTGCATGTACGGCGTTTATGTGCATATCTAATTCCAGAAGCTAACCGCCATTCGCGAGCTCCCATATTTAGTCATTTATGTGTATGTATAGGTAATTCCTTTATTTCTTCCTAGCCTTTTACAATAAATCTTTTCTTGTGCGCTCGTAAACAATAATCAGTGAAAACTTCTAACCAAGAAAAAAATGCTTTCCAAATTACTTTTATAGCTGGCAAATGCTTTGTCGGTAGGTATCCGTAAGTACCTACTGCCACATAAAAGTTCGGGAGACCATAACTCTTTGTTGGCATTGTTAAAGTGAAATATTAAAATTTATAATCTTTTGCCGTTGCCAGCGCAACTTAACCAAGAACGAAACCAAAAAATAATTGCTAAAATTCATAAAAGAAACTGAGACCGAGTAAATAACTAGTGCAACAACAAAAGCAATAAATTCGCCAAAAAACAGATATATTAAAGATGCTGGTACCTATATACATATGTACATATGTGCATATCTATAGATACGGACGTTGAGAATATATCGCCAACCATTTCCAGCTCCAGCAGACAACCATCGGCGGCGGAAGAAACAAACAAACCAACGCATTATTTACGATGCTGAAAGTTGTAAATCATAAAGTAATAACAGCAACGCCATGAACAATGAACGAATAGCAAGTAATTCCATTGTAGGTATTGTATATAATGTATTTTTTCTTGTACATACATATATATGTATATACATATTTTGTGTGTTGCAGAATTGTAAATTTCGCAAAAATCAAAGAAGAAGGTCATACATAAATTATGGGCGCAGTAGACGTACACATGTGCCATACAAAAATTGAATAGAAACGGAAATATCCATCTAATATGCATAGATATTTAAATTAAGAATATTAAATTATTATTGAAAATGTCATAACTCCACACTTATTTGACCCAGACAAATGATATTTGGTTCGTGTGTCACATAAATAGGTTAAAGTGGTCGGTACTGCAGAAAGGGACTGTCGCCTTCCATCTATTACATACCACCAAGCTTTTTATAGAACATCCATAAATCTGACCGCTTTAATCCAGGAAAACTCAACCGAAGGTCCCAGAATCGATTAGCAAACTCCATTTCATCGTTTTTAGCCAACGAAACAAAAAACGACGTTAATCCATTAAGTAAGTTTTCTAAATACAACTAAAAACCATTCAGTATATTGTATGTCAAAACACAAAAGATTCAACTGCCAAAAAATTAAGTAATTGTTCATTTACGATAACCGTGTTTATTTCATAAAGATCTTTTTTATTGAAGGTAAAAGATGCTCAGTTCATACATAAATATTTTTTATGTATTGAATTACTTGTCATGGTGGCAAGTTGGCATTCATATGTACATACATACATATACATACATACATAGTTTAAATGACGTCTATGAATAATTAATTTTAATAAAAATCAAATAAACTAGACTTGACAGCTGTCAGTGTCATCATTTGTTTTTACAAAGCGGCAACGCAAAACGAACAATCACGCCTTCAATAGTCAAGTTATGTGCGAAATGCAAAGCGAACCGTGGACGCAGAAGTGCGAAGGGGATAATACGTCGTATATACCTACATACTAGTGGTCGGAAACTATCGATGGCACTATCGTCACTATCGATGGTTTCTGAACATCGTTTACACTATCGATGGTTTTCGACTATCGTTTGAACTATCGATAGTTTATGGAAAATTTGGAATGTGACCACTAGGCAGCAAACAAACGGTAACTATTCCATGCAGGGTTTGAATTGCTGACTAGCAAGTAGTCAAAGCAACATAAATACGACTATGCATTCTAGTCGCATGGTCGTTTAAAATGTGATTACCCAAAAACATTAAAAATACACTACAATATGGGTATCAAACGAAAGGGGATGACCCCAGGTTTCATTTGGACTTCGATATATTTCGATAAATTTATCGATAACTGAGTTGTCGGTCAAAATGTGATTGCCCAAAAACATTAAAATTACACTACAATATGGGTATCAAACGAAAGGGGATGGCCCCAGGTTTCATTTGGACTACCGAACACCGCAAAATGAAAGCGCTTGGCTAGGGCTATCATTTGGTCGAGTCTTAATTAATTATGAACTGATCTAAAAAATATCCATCATCCAGAAATTGTTATGGAACATCGAAAAAAATATCAATTGCTCATAATGATCTGATCGAAAAAATGTCGATATTTGAGTAATTTTTATTGATGATGGAAACATTTTTCCATTGCTCAATAATTGTTATCAAGTGATTTTTATATTTATTTGTTATAATTGTTACGGTCTCTGGTTAATATATTAATTTTTTTGAACAAG
This sequence comes from Urophora cardui, assembly GCA_960531455.1. Classification (NCBI taxonomy): domain Eukaryota; kingdom Metazoa; phylum Arthropoda; class Insecta; order Diptera; family Tephritidae; genus Urophora; species Urophora cardui. The sequence goes on from OY482674.1 coordinate 97,601,934, forward strand.
AGTAAATGGCTAATAAATAAATAAAACAAAACAATGTACTGAAAAAAGTTTTATTGGATCATCTTCTATTACTTTCATGTATTGGTAAGAATAAAACCAGGACAGGTGGGCAAAGTTTGTTTACATTCGGGTGAAATCGGGTGAGCTCATTTAAAACAGATGTGTTTGTGGATGTATTTGCTGCCGGACGGCAAAAGGCGGTTACAGTGTGAGCGTAGCCGTAGACTCTCCCAAATCACCCGAAACTATCGTCAACTATCGATAGTTTGCAAAAAACTATCGTACACTATCGATGGTGCTGACTATCGATAGTTTCCGACCTCTACTACATACATAGGGATTCCAACTCCGGCCTCTTAGGACTTCTGACGTCCGGAAAATCCCGGGATGGCTATAATTTTATCCCGGGATTTTCGGCATAAAATAAAGACATAATATTCATTGCCCTATTATAGCGAAAAAAATTTGTATTTTATATACATAATTTGTATTGATGTCAGATCTGTATACTAATTGCGTTTCCTATTCTGAACGAAAATATTGCATTTTTACATGGAACCATTATCAATATGTGCAATTTTTATGTGATCTTTATGCAATTGCATATTTTTAAGGAGAAGAGATAGCGATATGGTTCAAAAGAGAAAAATGAATGTTATTAATTAAATATTCTAAATTTACATATTTATTTCTGCATATTTTGCATATTGCATATAACTTGCATATTTGCATATAAATTGCATATTTGCATATAACTTGCATATTTGGATATAACTTGCATATTTATATAAAAATTGAAAATTTGCATATATATTTTATCGTGAGACAGACACTTTGGCGTTTTCATACTCCTATAATTTGTTTCAAATTGAAGAATTCTATGAAATATATTTCGCAATGAGTCATTTCCAATGGCTTAATTTTTAATAATAATTTTTCATTCAGCGTTTAACAAGCTTATCATTTTATTTTTCTGCATTTGCAATGGGAAAAGCAAAGAAGAGAAAGTGTTTGAAGCTTCGAAATTGGGTTGACAATATTAAAGACCCAAATATGAGCGTTCATTTTCAGCATATAAACTGATATTAACCGATAAGCGTCACAATTTCGGCATTCAGAATCTGGAGAAAACAATTGTAGTATATTGTGGTCTTAACTACAACTAAAATTATCTCTTTACATTAAAAATTATTATAATAAAAATTAGTTACCATTTACAGTTCTGTTTTGGGTGTTAATAGGTTATTTATTTGCATGGAACAAATGTTCCAGCATACAACAAATGATTTTTGCATTCAACTGTATTTACTTATTGTGTATATCACTTAAAATTCCATATTTTATATGAAAAAGGTGTATTTTTAATTTGCATATAACTTGCATATAAGTTGCATATATTTTGCATATTCAAAACAGAGCAAGAAAATACGTTTTGGAATGCGAATATATAGTTTTGAATCAATATAACACTTAATAAAGCATTTTAAATTTTTTGCATAAAGATCCGCAGTCTAGTGATAAATAAATTAAGAGCAGAAAATGTTGCCCCGTCGTCGGACCAGTTTTACATTTTGTCAAAAAAAAAAAATGCCACAATAGAAAAGTCCATTAATCAAAGTAAGGATTACTATTTTTGATAGTTTTTTATACTCAGCTGTACTAGTACACAGAGTATTATAGTTTTAATCACATAACGGTGGATTGTAACAGAATGAAATAATCGAGATAGATATAGACTTATATATATCAAAATGATCAGGGTGAAAAGAGAAATCGATTGAGCCATGTCCGTCCGTCTGTCCGTCCGTCCGTCCGTCCGTCCGTCTGTAAACACTCTAACTCGCGCAAAAATTGAGATATTTTGATGAAATTTGGAATGCAAGTTGGTATCGAGACTGGGACGGTTGGTATTGAAAATGGGTGAAATCGGACCATGACCACGCCCACTTTTCCTATATAGAAAAAATCGGAAATTTTGTATCTCAGTCCCTAATATAGCTGGAGCGATAAAATTATACCCACATGTTGAGCTCAGGCCCCTATGAAGAAATTTTATGAAATTTTGGAAAATGGGCGGTGCCACGCCCACTTATTAAGGGTCAAACATTGAAAGTTTTATGAGTCATAACTCAGAAACCGTTGAAGATATATCGATGAAATTTGTTACGCGTGATTTACTTACTTAGGCAAATGTTTTGACGGAAAATTGTCAAAATCGGTTGACGGCCACGCCCACTTTTATATATGTGTATTATAAAGTGACCTAATAAAAACATTTTAAGCGATATCTCTGTCAAATATAAAGATATGTCATTGAAATTTTGTCGCATGAGTCCGACTATGGACATAAAACAGAAAACACAAAAATTTTGAAAAATGGGCGGTGCCACGCCCACTTATTATGGGCAAACATTGAAAGTTTTATGAGTCATAACTCAGAAACCGTTGAAGATATATCGATGAAATTTGGTGCGCGTAATATACTTACCTATGCAAATGTTTGGATTAAAATTGCCAAAATCGGTTGACGACCACGCCCACTTTTATATATGGGTATTATAAAGTGTCCCAATAAAAACATTTTACACAGAGCCAAAAAGTTCACCTACAATCAAAGAGACTGCCACCTAAAAAAGCTATTTGGCCGAGGAGAGGGAGAGGGGACAAAATTGAAGAAATTTTTGCTAGAAATTCTTCTGGATTTTAGCTTGAATTTCTTCTTAAATTTATTTAAAAGGATATCGTCTGAAAACGAGGAGATAACTTCTTGTTTATTAATTTTTTATGTCATTTTGTAAAAAAAATTAAATTGTTAGAAGAAATCTGCTTGTTTTTAGGAGAAAATTTTTATAAAGCAAATCAATAAGGACATCCTCTAATTTTTACTTGAACCTCTTTGAATTTATTAAAAAGGAAAACTTTTTATTTTTAAAAGAGCCCTTATTAATTCAAATTTAGCTTTAAACGTCTTAACATATGTACGTACATACATACATATGTACATATATACTCGTACATACTAGAAGTATGCATAACAGTTATTGCATCAGCCACGTTTTATGCGTGCAATTACATGTTCAAGAAATTAAAAGGGAGAACTTTTTATTTTTAAAAGAGCTCTTATGTATTTCCTCCGTTCGTCAATTTCACTACGGCTTTGCACATTTCTATAATTCTCAAACGATTAATGAAGCACTTGGTATAAAGAGTTTATTATGTCCATCTGCACTTATATGAAATGAAATGTTGCCCTTTGTCTGAATAAGTCCTAGGAAAATACTAGTTGACTAATTATGTTTTCCGATGAAAATCAAGATTCTCTTCTTAATAATATTAAACAGGGTTTCTTCTTAATTTTACAGGTTAGCTGCTAAATTTATGTGAAAAGGTTTCCATATTTATTCTAGGAGTCATCTTCTAAATTTTATTTAATAGGTTTTCATCTTAGTTTTATAGGTTATCTCTTAAATTTTACTGAAAATGATTTCATCTAAAATCCACGGGTCATCTTCTTAATTATATTGAAAAGGTTTTCATATTAGTTTTACAGATTATCTACTTAGTTTTATTAAAATGAAATATCCAGTAATAATAAGACGGGCATCTTATTGGAGAGAAAGCATAGAGAAATCCGCTAAACTTTGTTCTAATTTATAGGGCATTTTAGGTGGTATTTTGGCTCTGTGTAAGCGATATCTCTGTCAAATATAAATATATGTCATTGAATTTTTATGGCAGGAGTCCAACTATGGATATAAAACGAAAAACACAAAAATTTTGGAAAATAGGCGTGGCACCGCCTCTTTTTAGAAGCAGGAATACACTAGATTTCTGAGCCCATAACTCGACAAATAATTGATATATAATGACGAAACTTGGTGCGTACACTTTTGTTACATGTGGTAATACATGTTGAAAATTTTAGCGAAATCGGTTGACGACCACGCCCACTTTTATATATGGGTATTATAAAGTGGCCTAATAAAAACATTTTAAGCGATATCTTTGTCAAATATAAAGGTAATTCATTGAAATTTTGTGGCATGAGTTCCACAATAGACCGGAAACAAAAAGTAGAAAAATTTTGGAAAATGGGTGTGGCACCGCCTCTTTTTAGACAAAGGAATATACGAGATTTCTTAGCCTATAACTCGACAAATAATTGAGATATTATGACGAAACTTGGTTTATACACTTTTATAACTTGTGCTAATAGACATGCAAAAATTTATGCAAATCGGTTTATGACCACGCCTACTTTTTAACAAAGATATTTCTGGAATACCCTTTGGGAATTTGTAACGTGACATCTTTGTAACTAGAAGTCATAAAGGAATGAAATTTTGAGCAAAAAATAATATTCATATGCTTAGTTGGATGACTGACAAAAATGTTGAAAATGGGCGTGGGTACTCCTACTTTATGCATCACTCGCTTTATATAAAATACACCGTGATTCTATCAGACGCAAACAAACAATGAAAGCATACAGCTGAGTATCTAATGTTCGATTCCACTCGAACTTAGGCTTCCTTACTTGTTAATAACTAAATTTGTTGTAAGGAAACGTATTTTTTATATCTTTAGAATTCTTGTGGTAAAATTCATTTGATAACTTCTATTTCCTGATTTTTAGAAATTTTTCTCTCAAGGGCTTTTGGAATTTTCTCCCATGCAAAGTAAATAATGGAGCAAAATGCAAACACTATTCAAAAAACTAAATAACCAAAAATCTGGGAATATTTTTAAATAGACTTCAGAGATGCATATTACTAAAATTAAATGTGCTATGCAGGTGCATACTCGAAATACTTTTCTAAATTTGTGTCTCTGGTTCTTGAATTTTTTCGAGAATTGCATTAAATTTCAGAATTTTTCGGCAAGTTTGGAAATATTCAAATAATCACAAGCCTTCTTGTTAATATCTTAGAAACACCAACTGTACAGGCGAATGTTATGTTCACCAAATCATCATTGTGTCATTTTTCTTCGTTGCTTGTATTTTTAATGCAATTCTTAAGTTTTATTAAGTAATACGCATGAATTTGCGCATCTGCGAGTATTTTATTTTGTTACTAATTAAATAATTTTGTTTTAAATAAAAAATGGCATTAAAAATCAATTTTTTGTTTTACATTTTAAAATTGTAGCGTTCCTCGAAAAATATATTGACTTTTTTAAACCCAAAAAGTAGGAAAATAATTTTTGTCCAAATACCGCGGCTAATCCCGGGATTATAAAAACCAATCCCAAAAAAAACCGGGATCGCAAAAATAGCAAAAATTCGCATCTATAATATGTATGTATTAAAATAATATTTAATGCAAACGACATGACAGACATCAAGAGAAACGTGAAGAACAACCGCAACACGAACGACGAGAAGAAATCATCCAGGCGTTGTTTAATTAACAGCCTGTTGATAATTTGCTGTCAAAAAGCGTATGAAAAATTTGACAGACGAACATGTGCTGACCACATACATATGTATATTGTATGTATGTATGTATGTACATATGTACACTTGAAAATACATACTATTAGCATTTAGGTATTTGAGTAAACGAGTTTGTAGATCCGGCAGAAGAAAACAAAATGTACCCAGCTTTGAATTATAAAACCGAATGTTAAGTGGTTCTTCGCTGACTTCACAATGTTATAATTGTTTAAATAATGAAATAGCGCATAAGGTTATAAATTCAAAATCATTTGTACAGCTGAAATTGCATTAATCTCAATTTGCAATGAATTCATATCAAAATGTTAAAAAGAATTTTAAAACTGAAATAATACTAATTGACAGACAGCTTAAATGGCCATACCAGCATGTCACTAAAATTCAAAAAAAACATTAAATAAGTCATACAAATATATGAAGAATTTTAGAACTATAAGTGCATATGTTCACATGTATGGATGGTTCAGAAGCGGCGCGTAAATATACGAAGTGCAAATGTCAGATAGAATCATTAATATACTTAATTAAAACTGTCAGTTTATTATCAACGTCAGCCATTTTTTTTACTTTATATGTACGAGCATACATACATATGTATGTACATAAATATTTTCAATTTTATATGCAGATATGATTTATTTAACTACTTACTTTTCTTATATACAAATGCTCGTACCTATACAGATTCATATGTATAATGATTGAATTTCGTAATAAATAAAGAAAAAAGAGCATTCGACCAATCGACTGTTGCAAGCAATCCATTCACATTACCCAGCGACGAAAATGTTGCCTACAGAATCGATTAAGTCATGCGTACATGTAAGGCTGTAATGCACACCACCTCATATACAGATCTGTTATACATTTTCATATACATGGCCCCAAAAGTAGAGTGAACGCCTACACGTGGCATACTCAGTAATCAGGGTAGTGAAGTGTTAATCCAATGAACATATCACTAACTAGCATACATTGTAAGCTGTAGGTAGGCAGTGCGAATCCTACTTCGCCAACGTTGTAAGGTGGATGTAGGCGGACTGAATGCAACTCCGTTTACTCCGTTCGCCGCTGGGTAAGTACTTTCATTGACTCTTTGCGTGATTGTCTGCCATATATTCAAGCTTCAATAGAAGCCAGAAAGACCGTTTTTATTGTCAATTTCTGTGGGTTATGTATGGAAATATTTATTTATTACACAAAATATTAATTAACATGGAGCAATTTTATCGCAAAATATCTATATCTGAACATTCGGTTGTATAGGAGCTATGTACATATGTATATCTTACAGCGATTTGGTCGAATCGGACACTTAGGTATGTAAATTATTTCCTTAGTGTGAAAGTCTCTGAAATTAGACACTTTGGAATTATTCTGAATGGCAGAAACACAATCGGAATTTATTTTAACCACTGCCGAAGAGGACTGCTACACTGCAGTAAATTTGTTTCACTGCTGAAGAATCAGTGATGATTCTTTGTTGAATATTCTTCACTGTCGTCATAACTCAGTATATTTTTATTTGTTCTTGTTTTTTTTTTCTGAGGAAAGCAAACCATTTACATATATGAAAAATTCATCAGTCTTTATATGAAAGTATTCACTGATGCCTCCTCGTCATAGGAAAATTGCATCAGTGATTCATTAAGGATTCATTGCGGAATTTTACTGCAGGGTATTTTCCCCTAAACGTAATACATATGTACATATGGAATGGGTTTTTTTTTTTATTAATTAATTGGTTTTCTATTTTGCTGTTTTAGGTTTGCAAAAACCAATTCCGGAGCCGGAGGAACTTGCATGCCATTACTTATTTATTCAATTGGGTTATTGGAAACATGGGTTTAGGTAGCTACAAATGTATGTTTTTTGCCTTGTTAAGTCAAAATATGTACATATATAAATATGAAAAAAGAAAAAAACATTTTCTGTGATAATTAACCCCCTGAGGTGTCCATCTGTCAAAGTGTGCACAATTGAAACTTCAACATGACTAGTGTTAATTATAACATTTTGCAGGCTAAATAAAACTGAAATTTTCATAGCAATATATTGCACGTAACAGATCCATAAATACATACATACTTAAATATATTATGTTGTATTTGTGTTTTTTGAAAGTTTGCTGTTAATTTATGGGTGAGTACGTTATATGTACCTACATACATGTTGAACAAATTTTCTATTTTTAGTTAGATGCCATTTTTGACACTTACAAGCCCATTGCGCATGTACCTACTACATACATACATATTTTAAAAAACATATTTGGAAAGTTGTACATATTTCGTTGTTTACAATGAACGTATGTATGTAATTTTGCCGATGATGACACCACTCCACTAAAAACATGCGCGTGTAAATTACAAAAACAAAAAAAGAAACGTGCACAACTATTTTCATTTGGGCATAGTGGTGTGTTAGTGTTGTGTCGTTTCGGTACTTTATAACAAAGTGACTTCTGTCAATTCATCATTGACTTCAGACCAAGCTCTTATTGAGGACTGGTCGACGTACGTACATACATACATACAGAGGTAGCAAAGGCACGTAAAACTGTCGTTGTAGAGTTTGGAAAACTTATAACGCTACAACAATAAAAAATGCAAAAAAAGTAGACAGAAAAAAGTAAAAGCGCGGCTGTCTTCGGCCGTACCGAAGACTTCATACCTTTCATGAGTGGGGAAATGAAAAGTTACCTATGTATGTACATAGCCGGATTAAGTTTAATTTATAATTTTAATTTTGTGGGATTTTATGGAAAGATTTATTAGAAACAAGTAAAAGCGCGGCTGTCTTCGGCCGTACCGAAGACTTCATACCTTTCATGAGCGGGGAAATGAAAAGTTACCTATGTATGTACATAGCCGGATTAAGTTTAATTTATAATTTTAATTCTGTGGGTTATTTATGGAAAGATTTATTAGAAAAAATGGTGTCTTGGCTATTTAAATGGAGGAGTTATACACCAAAATGTCCATATCTGAACAATCGGTTGTATGGGAGCTATATGTTATAATGGTCCGATCTTGACAATTTTCGGTAACCCCGTTTGTGCCCATATGGGTACAAATACTTAAAAATTTCACGCCGTTAGCTGTTAAAATGGAGGAGTTATACACCAAAATGTGTATATCTGAATAATCGGATGTTTTGGAACTATATGTTATAGTGGTCCGATCTTGACAATTTTCGGTAACCTTGTTTGGGCCAAAATGGGCGCATCTACTTCAAAGTTTCATGTCCTTAGCTGTTTAAATGGGGAAGTTATGCACAAATTACATCCAAAAATTTCATGTATATCTGAATAATCGGTTGTTTTCTATATGTTATAGTGGTCCGATTCGGCCGGTTCCGACAAATGATCAGCTGCATATAACAACATATCTGTATTCCGAATTTCATTCAGATATCTCAAAAACTGAGGGACTAGTATGCGTTCACACAGACGGACGGACGGACAGACGGACAGACGGACAGTCGGACAGACGGACAGACGGACATGGCTTAATCGACTCAGCTCATGATTCTGATCATATCGGTATATATTTTGGTGGGTCCCCCACGCTTCCTTCTGGTACTTTCGACAAAAATTTTTTGGCACTAAGTTATAATACCATTTCATTCTCATGAAAGGTATAAAAACCATTACACGTACAAATAGCGTTGGCAACAAATGGTGACAGCAGCAGTAACATCAACAGCAATAACAGCAAAAAACTTTGCTTCTTGACAGCCCAACCAGTTACATGAAAGACAACAGACAAGACAATGAATGAATCAATGACAACATTGAAGTTGTTGATGTTGTTTTTGTTCAGCATGAGTTGTCTCTGGCATAGCCATTGTTGTTAGATCTACAAGCTGTATACATAGATAAAAATACATTTATTAGTATGTTATCCCTATACCGAAGATTGTTGGAAAAAATAAGCAACACGCAGCAAATTGGAGGAGAAACTCGGCACAAAACCCGTTACGAGTATTATATTATTTTTTCCCAAAAATTAACGCAAACTATTAGAGATGAATTGGTGGCTGCTGTGGTCCCATTTTTTCTTAGTTTAAGCATTGACTTTTTAATGACCAAATTATCATATTTTGCATGCTTATAAAAATATTCTATAAGTATAGGGAAAGTAGCTTGGTTAGGACCTATTTCGCCCATTTTGAGTAGCCCTGTCCTTATAACAAACGAATTTAATCAAATTCGAAGGGACCTAGAGGCATACTGAGCTCAATCGATTTATTTTTGCAATCGGAGAATAAAAATCTGGTTTCTTGCAAATAACGCACAGCACAAAGCAACAGCAAAAACTTCAGGGAATTAGTCGCAGCTTTTCATGCCAACATTTATAGGTAGATAGTATCTACTAGATACTCAATTTTCGCATTTTGGCTGGTATCTAACATTCGTAGTCATATGTAAAAGACTCCACGTACGGCAAGTAATTTACTGACTTTGACAGCTGTCAAACTGATATGTGCCTTTTTCAACTTCTTCCTCTCCAACTTCCCATCCCGTCTACATACCACTCAAATCGACATGTGGATTTTACATGTGCGTTTTATTTATTTTCGCCGTCGATGTTTTCCTTTGTTTGTATTTGTGTCTTAATTCAAAATTTAATGCATATATACTTACATAAGTATGTAGTTATTGACGACACACACTGGGGCCGAGCGTGCTCAAAATTCAGTTTTTAAATAATGAGTTTTTCAAAAAAATAAAAACGCAGTATTATTCCCTATAAAATTCTACACTTCTGGCCCAATTTTCAGCTTTCTATCGTTTTTCAGTTTTGAGTTATCCACACACAAACATGGCAAATTTTCCAAAAAATAATTTTTTTTCCAGGGTACGGAAAAACTCACTCATGAACGCTCAAAAATACATTCTACTCATATCACAAACCAATATTCAAAGAACAAGTAAGGAAGCCTAAGTTCGAGTGGAATCGAACATTAGATACTCAGCTGTATGCTTTCATTGTTTGTTTGCGTCTGATAGAATCACGGTGTATTTTATATAAAGCGAGTGATGCATAAAGTAGTAGTACCCACGCCCATTTTCAACATTTTTGTCAGTCATCCAACTAAGCATATGAATATTATTTTTTGCTCAAAATTTCATTCCTTTATGACTTCTAGTTACAAAGATGTCACGTTACAAATTCCCAAAGGGTATTCCAGAAATATCTTTGTTAAAAAGTAGGCGTGGTCATAAACCGATTTGCATAAATTTTTGCATGTCTATTAGCACAAGTTATAAAAGTGTATAAACCAAGTTTCGTCATAATATCTCAATTATTTGTCGAGTTATAGGCTAAGAAATCTCGTATATTCCTTTGTCTAAAAAGAGGCGGTGCCACACCCATTTTCCAAAATTTTTCTACTTTTTGTTTCCGGTCTATTGTGGAACTCATGCCACAAAATTTCAATGAATTACCTTTATATTTGACAAAGATATCGCTTAAAATGTTTTTATTAGGCCACTTTATAATACCCATATATAAAAGTGGGCGTGGTCGTCAACCGATTTCGCTAAAATTTTCAACATGTATTACCACAAGTAACAAAAGTGTACGCACCAAGTTTCGTCATTATATATCAATTATTTGTCGAGTTATGGGCTCAGAAATCTAGTATATTCCTGCTTCTAAAAAGAGGCGGTGCCACGCCTATTTTCCCAAAATTTTTGTGTTTTTCGTTTTATGTCCATAGTTGGACTCCTGCCATAAAAATTCAATGACATATATTTATATTTGACAGAGATATCGCTTACACAGAGCCAAAATACCACCTAAAATGCCCTATAAATTAGAACAAAGTTTAGCGGATTTCTCTATGCTTTCTCTCCAATAAGATGCCCGTCTTATTATTACTGGATATTTCATTTTAATAAAACTAAGTAGATAATCTGTAAAACTAATATGAAAACCTTTTCAATATAATTAAGAAGATGACCCGTGGATTTTAGATGAAATCATTTTCAGTAAAATTTAAGAGATAACCTATAAAACTAAGATGAAAACCTATTAAATAAAATTTAGAAGATGACTCCTAGAATAAATATGGAAACCTTTTCACATAAATTTAGCAGATAACGTGTAAAATTAAGAAGAAACCCTGTTTAATATTATTAAGAAGAGAATCTTGATTTTCATCGGAAAACATAATTAGTCAACTAGTATTTTCCTAGGACTTATTCAGACAAAGGGCAACATTTCATTTCATATAAGTGCAGATGGACATAATAAACTCTTTATACCAAGTGCTTCATTAATCGTTTGAGAATTATAGAAATGTGCAAAGCCGTAGTGAAATTGACGAACGGAGGAAATACATAAGAGCTCTTTTAAAAATAAAAAGTTCTCCCTTTTAATTTCTTGAACATGTAATTGCACGCATAAAACGTGGCTGATGCAATAACTGTTATGCATACTTCTAGTATGTACGAGTATATATGTACATATGTATGTATGTACGTACATATGTTAAGACATTTAAAGCTAAATTTGAATTAATAAGGGCTCTTTTAAAAATAAAAAGTTTTCCTTTTTAATAAATTCAAAAAGGTTCAAGTAAAAATTAGAGGATGTCCTTATTGATTTGCTTTATAAAAATTTTCTCCTAAAAACAAGCAGATTTCTTCTAACAATTTAATTTTTTTTACAAAATGACATAAAAAATTAATAAACAAGAAGTTATCTCCTCGTTTTCAGACGATATACTTTTAAATAAATTTAAGAAGAAATTCAAGCTAAAATCCAGAAGAATTTCTAGCAAAAATTTCTTCAATTTTGTCCCCTCTCCCTCTCCTCGGCCAAATAGCTTTTTTAGGTGGCAGTCTCTTTGATTGTAGGTGAACTTTTTGGCTCTGTGTAAAATGTTTTTATTGGGACACTTTATAATACCCATATATAAAAGTGGGCGTGGTCGTCAACCGATTTTGGCAATTTTTAGTCCAAACATTTGCATAGGTAAGTATATTACGCGCACCAAATTTCATCGATATATCTTCAACGGTTTCTGAGTTATGACTCATAAAACTTTCAATGTTTGCCCATAATAAGTGGGCGTGGCACCGCCCATTTTTCAAAATTTTTGTGTTTTCTGTTTTATGTCCATAGTCGGACTCATGCGACAAAATTTCAATGACATATCTTTATATTTGACAGAGATATCGCTTAAAATGTTTTTATTAGGTCACTTTATAATATACATATATAAAAGTGGGCGTGTCCGTCAACCGATTTTAACTATTTTCCGTCCAAATGTTTGCCTAAGTAAGTAAATCACGCGTACCAAATTTCATCGATATATCTTCAATGGTTTCTGACTTATGACATATAAAACTATCCATGTTTGACCCTAAATAAGTGGGCGTGGCACCGCCCATTTTCCAAAATTTCATCAAATTTCTTCCTAGGGGCCTGAGCTCAACACGTGGGTAGAATTTCATCGCTCCAGCTATATTAGTGACTGAGATACCAAATTTCCGATTTTTTCTATATAGGAAAAGTGGGCGTGGTCATGGTCCGATTTCGCCTATTTTCAATACCAACCGCCCCAGTCTCGATACCAACTTGCATTTCAAATTTCATCAAAATATCTCAATTTTTGCGCGAGTTAGAGTGTTTACAGACGGACGGACAGACGGACGGACGGACGGACGGACGGACGGACGGACGGACATGGCTCAATCGATTTCTCTTTTCACCCTGATCATTTAGATATATATAAGTCTATATCTATCTCGATTATTTCATTCTGTTACAATCCACCGTTATGTGATTAAAACTATAATACTCTGTGTACTAGTACAGCTGAGTATAAAAATGTATAAACACTCAAATAGTGAGCGAACTAACGCACAACATGATCGATCGCTCATAGCGGTGGCGATAAACTCAATTCATAAATTCACTCAAAAATGAATTATCGTACAATTTCTCTGGTAAATTCATTCTATGAGTTTATTTTATAATTTTTTGCGCTAGCGATCATTTTTTGAGTTTATCATTTTTTGATCGCTCTTTGAGTTATCATTTTATGCGTTCACAAGGGTTTTTTGTGAGGTTTAAGCAGCTAATGGCATCGTGAAGGCGCAGTTTTTGGATGATGGCGTGCGTTTATTAGATCATAAATATGATATATGTATGCATGTATGTACATACATATGAATGCATTTGTGTACGTATATATGTATGTATGTACATATGTATGCATATATTTATAATATTTTAAAAAGCCTTAGGTCTTATAGCGATATATATGTACATATGTATATTGAAGTTGCACTTTAACAATTTTATTATGCATTTATTCAATCTAATAAAAAGTTTATATATGTATGAGTTTACATACATATTTGTATTCATTCGACACATACATACATATGTATGTATATGCATATGAAATAGGACGTTATTGAAAAAAATTCTGAAATAAGACGTTTTTCAAACAATTTTTGAAATAGCCGCCGATATGTAGTCTAGGTATATAAATATTTTATTTAACATAGGTACCTACATCTTTAGATTTTACTTTAAAACTGGAATTGAACAACTGAGCGTACGTTCAAAATACAAGTTCGGATTTTATTATATTGTACATATGTATGTATGTACATATGTATATAATATTAATGCATGCACATATGTATGTATGTCTATTCAATAATGGAATGCGGGTAATCCCTGCAGTAAATTTGTGTCACTGCTGAAGGATCAGTGATGATTCTTTGTTGAATATTCATCACTGTCGTCATAGCTCAGTATATTTTTATTTGGTTTTATTTTTTTTTCTGAGGAAAGCAAACCATTTATATGAAAAATTCAGCAGTCTTTATATGAAAGTATTCACTGATGCCTCCTCGTCATAGGTGAATTGCATCAGTGATTCATTAAGGATTCATTGCGGATTTTTACTGCAGGGATGATATTTTCCATTTCGAATGTATATACATAGTACCTACATGTGTACAAATAAATAAAATGCGAACTTATTTTTTTAATGCTCAATTGTATTCTAGTTTTCAAGTAAGAATTAAATACATACATATATACACTCAAAAAAAAATTTCTCTCGATCAAAGGCATAATTTTCCTTATTTTGAACACGCGTCCCAATACAAACTTTTCTTTGTTTTGTGTAAATTTTCTCAAAAATGTGGAAAAAACATAAAAAAACATTCAAACAAATTCGTTGCCATGGGGATTTGTATGGGAATTTAATTTCTCAAAATTAAAGAAATCAAGTCTTCAAAACAAGGAAAGTTGGGAATGGAATAGGCATGGGTAACACTGCGCTGCGCGGCGCAATTGCGCTAACACCAACCCTGGCGTTATTGCGCTAACTCCGATTTGAGAAATGCGCCAACTCAATATAGCGCCAACTCAATATTGCGCCAACCCAATTTTGTAATATAAAACCGACTCAATTTCGTGCGCTAATACCAGCACCAATATAGCGCTAGTGTAAAATGGCGCAACCACAACGCCAATAACAGCACCATAGTATATGTATACGTATGACACCGTCACAATTATGTATGCTTGATAGTGATCTATGTGACTCTAATTTCCAGCATATTTTCACAAATATACGGAATATGTTTCCAAATGATTATGAAAATTTAAATTAATTGTGCCCTCGTATATGTAAGCAGAATTGCGCCAAAAGAAATAAAACGGGGATGGTGAACAGTAACAAGCGAAAAAATGTTATTTATCGATTATTCCATGACAATTGCGCTAAAGGTGTTATTGCGCCAGTACCGTGAGTTGGCGCCACGAGTGGCGCTGGAGTTATTGTATCAGCGCCAAAAAAATTGCGCCATTACCCATGGCTAGAATGGAATGGCGCTTAAAGAATTTTTCATTATTTTAATGTATGAATTTTTTCAAAACAAGTATATGAAACCATGGTAACGCATGTAACAACAATATTTTATAAACCTTTTAACATGTTTTAAGGAAAATTTACTCAAAACAAAGAAAGTAGTGTTCAAAATAGGTAAACAATTTCTTTGACCCCTCCATATATTTTTTTTCTCTCAGCGTATGTAGTTTTGTTTGCAAAAACCAAAACCACGAACTCTCAGCCACGATCAACAATTCTTAAACTGTGTTGCCGTAGTACGGAAACAAAATAATACAATTTTTGCCAAGAATTACGGAAAAAGTAATTAATACTGAATTTTTCGACTTTTAGGTAGCAACGACTTTATAATATACATTTAGTTTGTGCGTATTTCATTTCTACATGCAAATCGATTTATTTACAAACTATATACATATTTTTAGTATTGATAGTAGCAAAGCATAAGTATTAGTTTTTAAGAGTAGTAGTTGTAGTAGTATTTGTTGTAGAAAAGAGTACTAAAACACATTTATTATACAATCCTTAAACAATGACACCCTCCCTGTTGACAACGGCGCTCTTCCCCCAGAGTTGCCGCTCCTACAATACATATATTATTTTAGTGGAAATAATATTTGGTTTATGAAACTCACTCACATTCGATTCATAGAAGATAGATAATTTATTTTTATATTATTTTAGCAATGTCAAAATTCAAGAACTTACATTTATAAATTCTCTTATATTAAATAAAATCTGTTATACAAAAAAGAATGTGTGTCTGTCCTTGGTAGACTCCCAAACTAATCAACCGATCTTTATGAAATTTTTGCAGTAGATCCATGTGGTATTAACGCACATGATAGGGTATATAGAATTTCAATAAGTGGGAACTTCTCGGGATACGGGCCTAAATGTGGACCCAGAGTGACCCAGATAGACTTTGAGCAATATTGGTACCAAATGAAAGGTGCTAAGCTGGCCTTCGATTTAATTAATATTTTTTCAATAATTTTTAGGTGATACGAGGAAAAACCCATGAAAGTACCAATTTGTGATACCAAAATGTTTGACGCTGCGGCAACACTGCTGCACACTGCCTCTCAGGCATGAACCAGTGATGGAAAAGGTGCCGTGATTTAATCCCAAGTGGCATAACCCCAATTTTAAAATTTGGGATTATGTCACTCACCATGGTGTGAAATAATCCCAATTTTTTTACTTGGGATTATGTCACCTATGTGGGAGTGACATAATCCCAAATAAAAGGGAGCCAGAATACCAAATCACTGGAGTAGGTACTAGTGCGAAGCAAAATCGCGATTTTTGCTTCCAAATTTTTATTTTTTATAGACATATGTACATATATATATATATTTTCATCTTTTTATAGACATATGTACATACATATGTACATATACACCTATCGATCTATTAAAAAAAAAAGCGCCGCAGGCGAAAATTTGGAATCAAAAATCGCGCGATTTTTTCTTCCAAATTTTCATCTTTTTATAGACATATGTATGTACATAGATATGTATACACCTATCGATCTATTAAAAAAAGCTCCGCAGGGGAAAATTTGGAATCAAAAATCGCGCGATTTTTTCTTCCAAATTTTAATCTTTTTATAGACATATGTACATACATATGTATATACCTATCGCTCTATTAAAAAAAGCGCCGCAGGCGAAAATTTGGAATCAAAATCACGCGATTTTTTCTTCCAAATTTTCATCTTTTTATAGACATATGTACACACATATGTATACACCTATCGATCTATTAATCGCGCGATTTTTTCTTCCAAATTTTCATCTTTTTATAGACATATATACAAAGTACACAAATATTTATATACCTATCGTTTTATTGAAAAAAGTCTGTATATATGTAAATATATTTAATTTTAATGTAATTTTTTAGTTTTAAAGTAATTTTTTGAGAACATGTGTTTTTAAGTACATACATATTTCATCTTATACATATACTCAATGTATTATTGTATAATATTTACTTTATTGTCAGCTTTAATTTTTTTGCTTGATCTAATAAAATCTTAGAAAAAATCTGAAATGTTTTTTTGGGCGTGAAAATGACATTATCCCAATTGGGATTATGTCACTACGCCTAGGGTGACATAAGCCCAAGTAAAAAAGTTGGGAATATGTCACCCTAGGGGGAGTGACATAATCCCAAATAAAAAATTTGGGATTATGCCCCTTGGGATTATGTCAGGGTACCGATGGAAAATGACTCGTGCCTATGTAGTTTTCGGTTATTTGGGAAGTAGCAAGGCACTTAGAGCCCGTGTACAATTGGCTTTGTCTGCTCCAACTTTGATAGAAAAAACCTTAAAGCAAAGCGAAATTTCAGATGCTTGCTACAATTAACACTTTGACAATTTCCACTTCACTTCTTTGCTTTAATTTATAAACCCGATTTTTGATAAATATTTGGGGAATTTGCTTTTTTCTGCTTATTCGAATGTTATTTTTTACTTTTCTCTGTTCACTTTTCACGAGATTGTGCGAAATCGCTAAAATAAGTGTAGCTATACAAACATACACACACACAACCAAGGGGAGATATTTGTCAAAGTGTAAAAAAGTTGAAACATGGCTAACTTTATACCTTGCTTTACTCGCTTCACCTCAATTGTGAACATGTCCCTTTGAAAAGCACATGCTGAACGAAACTGTCAAAGCAAAACTCTGAAGCAAAGCAAGGTAGAAGTCAATTGTGCACGGGCTCTTATGTATAATCAATTGATTTTCGCACTATTCTGCAAAACTCAATTCAGGTTATAAATATTTTTCGATTACAATGCCATTTTTGTTTGCTTCATAGTAAACAGACGGTTGTTTTTTTTTTTATGAAGGCATATAAACTTTATTATAATGTAATCTTCATAAAAGTAGGACGCACAAATATGCGTAAGAAAGGTTTTGTATGAGATCCTTATTATACAATATGTGCTGTAAACTTATTTTATCAAGGTAATGGTACCAACTGACGATTTTCAAATTGATTGCACAATGAAATTCAAAAATTCACCACTTTTTGTACAAATTTGACACAATTGGAAACTTTCATTTTCCATCACTGACACGAATACAGGGAGCGACATACTCTCTCGTTCTCAATCTTGCTTATGTGTTAGTGAGTTCTTCCTCAGTTCTTCTCCCCTTATGCTGCACTTGGTTGCGTCCCTCACCATCACCCAAATGTGCAAAGTCGGCTCCTAAGTGCAAAATGCTACCAGGAGCTACTTTGCCCAACGCTGGTTTACTAGATATTTGTTGTTAAAGTTGGATGGGTGTATAGCATAGATGGGCATACTGAAGTAATATTGTATTTCAGTAAAGCAAACAGTAAGCAGTAAAAGAATATTCCTTACTTAAAATTTTTTACAGTAATAAGTAACGCTTCACTTGTTACTTAAAAAATTTTACAGTAATAAGTATCGCTTTACTTATTACTTAAAATTTTTTACAGTAATAAGTACCGCTTTACTTATTACTGTAAAAAATTTCAAGTAATAAGTAAAGCGTTACTTATTACTTTAAAAATTTTACAGTAATAAGTAATCTTTACTCGTTACTCTAAAAATTTTACAGTAATAAGTAATATTTACTTGTTACTCTAAGACTACTTAAGTATCGAGGATACAGTAGTCTAAGTATTGGCATACATACACACGTACACTGATGAGCACAAACGCATAGGTTAACGAGCATCTGAGAGATGATGCCCAATAAACATAATAGAAAAAATCTCGAACGTTGAAAAAAATTATACAAAATTTTAAAATCAGAGCATTTTAAAATTCACAACTAAACGTATTCTCAATTTTTTCTCAAATATACCGAGGTACGTACCTAGGTATGTATAAATTAAGAACATGCAAATAAAAACTATATTTTTAGAACAATGCTCGGTAAAACTTGGGAAGCAAAAATTTATTTAAAAATCAATTGTAAATTAAATGTTAATTTATCTTAAAAACAAATGTACATATTTATTTGATATTAAATAAAATTGCTCTTCATCCAAATGTTATTTGAAGCAGTGGCAGGAAATATTGTAATTGTATTCTAGGTTAAGGTTTCATAAAAGTTGTTATATTCTTCAGGAATGGTACAAGCCTTTTAAGTTGAGAACATTTGAGATGCATTTGGGTTTTGGTATACATATGTATGTATATACAGTTGCTTACAAATACATCTCAAATTGAGAATTAAGAAAAATGTGTATTGGGTAATTTAGTAGGAGGAATAGTAGGTAAGAGAGCAGCGTTACCACTGTGATAAAATTCTGTCAGCATTGTGAAGCAATTTCTCGCTCGGTAGGTATAAGGATTTTTCTTTAGGTATGTATTTCGAGTAAGCAAATAACTGGAAGTAGAAAGTTTTCTTCTGCTTTACTTAAAAATACAAGTTCATCGATTTTTCGTTGAAGTTTTTTTAATAAGATGAAAATCTTTTATCGATTGTGAGCACATAGAATATAGGTATGTATGTATATCTTTGCAGGAAGAAAAAAATGAAATGCTAAAAGTAGTTGACTTTTAATTGGCTATTTTGAGACAATTGAAAAAAAATCAATATGTATCACACAGCAAGAAACCCATTTTTGGTTAGTTTATTGACAAAAGCTTTCAAATTCCTGATGAAAATATTTTTATTCAAGAACATTTTAACTGATTTTGCTGTAAAAAATCCTCTTTTTTAGATTTGAAAAGCGAAGCAATGGAAATACATACATATGTATGTATAGCGAAATGTTTGTGAATTCCATGATTCTAAACATGTATGCATGTAGCAGTTACATATGCAACCATTTCCCTTGTATTTTTTGTATAATTTTATAAACATTAATAGTGTTATATTTTGGGACTAACTATTTTTCACCCAAAAAAAGTTAGTTTATAATTACCTTCCAAGTAATGCCGAAGTACACATGACTGACTTTTTTATCGCCATTCCCATACAAAAGTAGTTAGCCTTTTTCAAAGAAAATATACCATTAACAGTTACCAATAGTGTCTTTGTAAACTGTTTAAAGTCAGTTTGAAGTTAGATGCCCATCCTGCAATGTAATAAACAGTTTTGAGAATTGGTTAAATTTCGAAACCCGTATTTTTTCATTCTTCATGTTATCCCAATCGCTTTTAAACAAAGTATCTCTTATCAAAACATGTAGGTACTTACATATGTAAGTAGTTATTACTAATAAGTGTAGAAAGAGATAATGGTAATTTTTCCCCCAAAATTGGTAGATTTTTTCAAGTAGATGGTTATTTTTTTGTTCTGAGTGGCAGGTAGTAAAGACCAAGTTAGATGCAAATGCGTACATATATGTATATGTACATACACATGGATTTGCGCTACATTGGTAAAAAGGGGTGTGAAATTTGTGATGCCATGATGTAGATACCCTACATAGCCATACAGATACCCTACAAAGAAATTCACATTAATCGGGAATTATTTCGGGATCGCGCGCAATGGAACATGCGACTGTTCGTAATTATGTATATCTGAACGACGTTGGTCATAATAAATAATTTTTATTAAATTGTATGCATGTAAAATCATTTATACATATGTAAGTATGTATATGTACATATGCAGGTAAGTATTGGCTGGCCTAAAATTTGACATGACCGTAAATTATTGCTTTCTTTTGAAATTCAAACAATCCTTTTTGGTAAGCTTGCTTAGGTAGCCGACTGTGCAGTTTTGTTTTCAGAGAGAATTTACATTGAATTTCGTTACGGATACTTAGTTATTAGCCTAAAACTGGGGGTTTCCGCGCGTTAACGCTCGTTAATGTAAATCATCGTATATTTTGCAACTCAAACAATTGTTTTTGTATGCTTAGGTAGCTGTTAAGTTTTTATTTTTCAGAGAGAAATTGAATATAATTTCTTTACAGATCTTTAGTATTTAAGCAGAATCTGGGATTTCCCGCTAATGGGAACGCATTTCTCTCTCTCTCTCTATCGCTCTCCGAAAACGAAACTTACCAAAAAGGACAAAGGAAACATTTCGCTATACATATGTATGTATTTCCATTGCTTCGCTTTTCAAATCTAAAAAAGAGGATTTTTTACAGCAAAATCAGTTAAAATGTTCTTGAATAAAAATATTTTCATCAGGAATTTGAAAGCTTTTGTCAATAAACTAACCAAAAATGGGTTTCTTGCTGTGTGATACATATTGATTTTTTTTCAATTGTCTCAAAATAGCCAATTAAAAGTCAACTACTTTTAGCATTTCATTTTTTTCTTCCTGCAAAGATATACATACCTATATTCTATGTGCTCACAATCGATAAAAGATTTTCATCTTATTAAAAAAACTTCAACGAAAAATCGATGAACTTGTATTTTTAAGTAAAGCAGAAGAAAACTTTCTACTTCCAGTTATTTGCTTACTCGAAATACATACCTAAAGAAAAATCCTTATACCTACCGAGCGAGAAATTGCTTCACAATGCTGACAGAATTTTATCACAGTGGTAACGCTGCTCTCTTACCTACTATTCCTCCTACTAAATTACCCAATACACATTTTTCTTAATTCTCAATTTGAGATGTATTTGTAAGCAACTGTATATACATACATATGTATACCAAAACCCAAATGCATCTCAAATGTTCTCAACTTAAAAGGCTTGTACCATTCCTGAAGAATATAACAACTTTTATGAAACCTTCACCTAGAATACAATTACAATATTTCCTGCCACTGCTTCAAATAACATTTGGATGAAGAGCAATTTTATTTAATATCAAATAAATATGTACATTTGTTTTTAAGATAAATTTACATTTAATTTACAATTGATTTTTAAATAAATTTTTGCTTCCCAAGTTTTACCGAGCATTGTTCTAAAAATATAGTTTTTATTTGCATGTTCTTAATTTATACATACCTAGGTACGTACCTCGGTATATTTGAGAAACAATTGAGAATACGTTTAGTTGTTTTCAACGTTCGAGATTTTTTTTATTATGTTTATTGGGCATCATCTCTCAGATGCTCGTTAACCTATGCGTTTGTGCTCGTCAGTGTACGTGTGTATGTATGCCAATACTTAGGCTACTGTATCCTCGATACTTAAGTAGTCTTAGAGTAAAAAGTAAATATTACTTATTACTGTAAAATTTTTAGAGTAACGAGTAAAGATTACTTATTACTGTAAAATTTTTAAAGTAATAAGTAACGCTTTACTTATTACTTGAAATTTTTTGCAGTAATAAGTAAAGCGGTACTTATTACTGTAAAAAATTTTAAGTAATAAGTAAAGCCATACTTATTACTGTAAAATTTTGTAAGTAACAAGTAAAGCGCTACTTATTACTGTAAAAAATTCTAAGTAGGCAGTAAAAAAGGTAAAAATAATGAATTACTACTGGTACTTAAAAGTGCCCATCTATGGTGTATAGATATTCTACGAATGTTGAAGCATAAATATAAGAATCATTAAGCATTGCTTGAAGAAGAAAGTAATGAAATTTCAAGCACCCCGAACATTATGGTTATACCATTTCCTAAAAAAATTTCTGCTGCTAAATTCAAAGCGAATCAGAAATGTATGAAAAATATCGAATTTGGCACGAAATGTCAAAAAATTATCGATAATCGATGCACGGTAATTCAAAATATCGTCGATATTATCAGCTGTACTATTTTAAAAATATCGATATATTGATATATCGATATATATCGCCCAACCCTACTCATGAGAGCGTGGCATAGCTCAGAATTATGGATTGATAATTCGTTTGAGTGAGTTTATTTTGAGCGTTCTTCGCACCCTGTTTTTTTCAAAGTAAGAAATTTTAATGTGTATTTGAAATAGTTGGTGTAAGATAAGGATATAAAATTTTATTATTCTGCTTATTCCATAACATTAAGTGAAGCTTATATAATCGATGACTTTTGGAACTAAATGTTTTAAAAAATTAATTTTTAGTATAAAACTAAACGTACCTCTTTTTTTTAAATATTTTTTTTCAAAATGGATTTTTTTTAATTTGCGCAAAAACGTAGCAAATGTAAAAATGCAGCAGTAAAATACGGTCCTTTGTGACATAGAATCCGAGTTCAGAACCAAAAGCAAAGTGCGCATTTTAAAAAAAAGTGAGTTTAAAAATTTCATTCCAATTTTAGTTAAAAAAAAACACCCATATCTGGTTGAATTTGACTCTGTTCTATCTTAAATTTAGTTGATCTATCTATTATTTACTGGTTACTTTAATTTCAAATTGTGCTTAAGGTTACTTGTCAAGCCAGGTTTCTTTAATTTAGACTTGTAAGTTGGATTATAATATGACTTCTTTGAAGCGCAAGTTGTGTTAATCCCATTTTTTTTTTTTTTATGTTAGGCATGAAAATGTGTGGGGAAATACGTATCCTGCTTAAAACGCTAACGGTGAAACTCCTAATTCCCATATAAACATACTTGTGACAACAGAAAACTTTTAATATCTCGAAACAAAAAATTGGAGAAAACCATTTTTGTATACATACATATGTATGTACCTGCAACTGCATATTTCATTAATGGGTTAATACATAGCCGTTAATGGGTTAATATAATATGATTTAAATATTTTGATCTAAAAATTAAGTAAAAAAATTTGGTTAAAAATGGGTTAATGAGTGGTCGTTAAGGGGTTAAAATTCTTGGGATTTACTATTTTGGTATCGTTATACCGATTCTGGTTCAAGAAAATTAAACACGAAACTAAAATAAAAAACATAGGTCACCAACGGGTTAACTCATGAACGTCAATGGGTTAAGATGCTATAGATTAACTGCTTTAGTGCAGATAAAGCGATTCTGATGTAAAAAAGTTGATTTCAGAATTTTGAGCGTCCTCATATATATAAGTGGCCCCAGTGTGCGACATGTTAACTAACAACAATTTCTCTCTTGTAGTTAAATGCATTCGCCCAAGTAATGCCCAAGTATTCGATACATTTTTAATCGCATTTCGGCAACTCCGAAACCGAGGTAGCTTTAAGGCGTACAAAAATGTGTTAATAATAATTGTTTCCATTTATTTCCGCGTCAGCTTTAAATGTACATCGATTATTTTAGTGATTAAAGGGTGTGATTTGTGAACTGTGTTTAAGGTCGTCACACAAAAGCTCATGATCTTCGATAAAAAGTACATAGATCCATATCTTTGTGTGAATGTATGAGTAAAAAAAACCTCCCACTGTTTTTTAATGCCCACGTAAACAAGGCCGTAGCCAGAATTTTTTTTTCGAGGGGGGTTCCATCTGTTTTTTTTTTTTTTTTTTTTGAAAAAAATACATATATATAACCTACATATTTCGTGCTTTAAGTAAAAATAATAAAAAAATTCTGGTTTCTAAATTGTTCTTTAGAAGATACAAAACTTTTGATTTTCAAATTAGGTTTTTATAAGAAGTTGTAAAAATCAGGAATGTTTTATTCATTTAAAAATTAGCCTCTTCTATTGCAAACACTTTAAGCGTAATATTAAAAAGATTCGATAAATACTTTATTTTTGGTGATTTTTTACAAGTGAAAGAAGTGATATTTTACGGAGGAAAAACTCAGTTAGATGACCCAACCATGTGGAAATGAAAAAAGCTGTAAAAGTCCGCCCCAAGATTTTTAGCTTATCTTGAGACTCTCAACTTGAGAGGGTTTGGGGTAATTTTTTTTTGTAATTTTGTTATTTGACATCAGATTTTAATCATTACTAGCTGGACCCGTGCGCATCTTGCGCAAAAAATAATAAAACATACATGGCGCCAGTCGATATAGTTTGTGCTGTCACGCTCATTTTAAAAAAAAACTTATATTTATTTGGTTTTATGTCTACAGTGGAACTTATGGAACTTTCAATGAATTACTTATATGTTTGACAAACATATCGCATAAGATGTTTTTATTATACGTACATACATATATATATAAGTAGTTATGTGTATTAAATTTGTTTATATATTTTACATATATTTTTATATATATGTATGTGGTCCCTGCCGACTTGGGTAATTTTTTTCCACACGTTTGCCTTGGCAAGCAAATCAGTGGTCCAAGCTTAATCGATTCATCTGCTACAGTTCCTGAGTTTTTACTTATAAATCTTTGAAAATTTGCCCTCTTGGCCCATTTTTCAAAATTTCAGCATGTTTCCTCATAACGGCATAACGACATTTCATCACTCGGGCTTTATTAGTGACTGAACTATCATGTTTTAAGGGTTTTTCGAAATACATACATATGCCTTATTTTCAACCTTCTATGTTCCCATTAGAATCTGTGTACCCAATTTCATTTAAATATTTCTATTTTTGCGCAAGTTAGAGTGTGTACGGCCGGACGGACGGACATGGTTCAATCATTTTTTTCATCCTGATCGTTTTGATATATATATGTAAGTCCATATCTATCTCAATTATTTTATGGTCTTACGTACAACCGTTATGTGATCAAAAGTATACATACATATATTGTATGTACTACGTACAGCATATCCCATACTGAAAAGCCCCCATTTAGCGTAGGAATGAATACACACGTGTTCGCCTAAAATAATATAATGTTTACATACAAACATACAGCTGAAGCTTATAAAAGTGTTTTAAAATATACACGACTGTTAAAATGGAGCGACATCTGCATTTGAGATTTGAATTGATAGAATACAATATTTCTGAAGGCATAGTTTTAGGCGCAAATCTTTTAGTTGAAATTTAAACATTTTATTTTTGCAAAATACTATTTAAAAAAAGTAAAACGCCCAATAAAACACTGTTTCGCATGCATATCTAATCAATACCTTTAAGACGATGCCTTACTTATTAATTTTGGTAAATTAGGTGAGCAGAAAAAGGGATATTTATAAAACACCTATTAGAAATAATATATATGATAAGGGAAATAATTTACATCAACATGTAATCATTATTCTTCGATTTATATTTTTTCGATCAAAAGTAATTATTATTATTTAATTTTAATTTTTTTACTCAAGCATAGTTATTATTTCTTGATTATTACTCTTTCCATAAAAAAAAATTATTGTACTTGATTTTTATTTCTCTTGACGTTGTTTCTAAGCTAGTTTTACATATAGATGCGGTGGCGTATACGCAACATTTTGGTAAGAAAAAGGCTTACAGCCTTATTCATAAAAAAATCCTATAACACATTATAAACGTTCAATAGTAAAAACTCTTTTTAACTTTATAAAGCCGTTATATTGCACATTATTCATAAACGATTTATAAAGGTTTTATAACTATCATTGATTTATAAGTTTTTTCCTGTCCAAAATCAAAATAAATGTGGCAATGTTGGTTACAAAAAATGTCAACCTGACAAAAAATTACAATTTTAAAATAAACAAATATGTATGTACATAAATAAATGTATTAAAATTCCAAAAACAAAAACGAATGCGCAAAATAAAAGGGTAATGCAGAAGAAAAGGCGCAGTAGACAGGATAACTGGATTTAAACCTCTGCGAAGTACGATTTGCCTCTTCTATATTTGCAAATACTCTACATTGTACAATACTCACAGCACAATTAAAATCCCGCTACGAATACATAAATCCTCTATTCTTCATTTGGGGTACAAATACATGCATGCATTTGTTCTGTTGGATCAAATAGTGTACACCAAGTACGCGCCACGCTACAAGTAGAGAAAATAATCTTGCCTACTTGGAGTGTGTTTACGCAAATCCTCGAAGATTCGCGAGCAGTGTACACTATTTGCAAAACCTTTTTCGCTGAATGCAGTAGTCTGACTTAGCCCGTGGGGATCACCTGCGTGTTCTTGAATCTGTTCGGATTATAGAATATGTACATGCAAACATACCTAGACTCTTAGCAGTTCAAATGAACTCAGCAAAAATCTGGTCATCGCTATTACCTGTCAGGCATGACAGAAGGCCTTGCCATGGAACATCTGACGAGTTTATCACTTCTTTCACGCATTGCCAGTAATGCAGTGTGGAATGAGCTTCCATCACCCATTCCACGTAATGCAAAGTAGAATGAAGCGCGAAAAATGAACTGGAATAAATACCGTTATTTTTAGTGGAAATTTCCATCATGCCTTACATTTTTCGCCTTCTTTCTCTGCTTCCCTATAAGGTATTCTTTATTTCATTCGCTAGAATCCTTGCGGTATTGCGTGATTTATTCGATCGGCGGTAATGCAGTGGGCAAGTCCTTCCCTCCAATGACAGGCCCATGCTAATGTCAGGCATTATGTCAAGACGATTGCCAGGGTTTTTCTGGATTACCCTTTTAATTCCACGGTCATCGAGTTTCTTGATGGGAATTTTAATGACACACATACATATGTATCTCACTTCTTTTCGACCCCAACATCGCAAAGGCACTAGCACCTGCAGTATTGCTGAAGTCCCTAAATCTTGTTTATCCATTGAGATATTAGCTTTTACCAAATTAACTATTCTTTTACGCTGTCCTTGATAAAACAACGCCTTATTCTAAATTCATCGTCGGGCAACAAGAATGTGCCAGTCCTTACACGATACCTTTTTTCCTTACGAAAGGTGCCCCGAGTCATGTTTATTAATATAATACAATGGCGCTATTATAACTCTGACGAGTTTTATGGCCGAGCTTCTCCCCCAATTCGAGGTGTGCTCCTTTTGTTTTTCCTACTAATTGGGTGGACCTACAGTTTTATGCCGGCTCCGAACGGCGAATGCATTTTTTGTGAGAAGCTTTTTCAGGGCAGAAATACACTCGGAGGGTATCCCGCCCACTGCCGAGAGGTGACCGCTATTTCTAAAAACCCAATAATTGGATTAATTACAAAAATTTTTTTGGTTTTTGTCCGGACCGGGGTTAGAACCCGAGACCTCTGGTATGGCAGGCGAGCATTCTACCCACTGCACCACAGTGGCCACCTCTACTGAATATTCTGTAGGAAATATGTGCTGCTTTCCAGCTGACCAATACTGGGCGTTTCGGTTTTTTTTTTTTTAATTTGAAATTTTTCTTTATTTTTTGAAGTAATTGTTTTATAAAGAGCTTATACAAGGGTAAAGCTTGTTATAAATTCGTTTCCATTTTATCTGATTTTTAAGAGCATTTTAAATTTATAAATTGTTTATGAATAATGTTTTTGCTTATTTGATTGATAAACTCTTTATAAACCTTTGATATGTTTTTATGAATAAGGCTGTTAGCCTTCAGTTTCAAAAATTACTGTCGACTGTTGCTGTATTGTGGAAATTTTTACAGCACAACAAAAGGCAAACAGAATTTCGAGTGTTTACAATACTGTTGTTGTTGTTTTTTTTTTTTTTATTTATGGGAACATAATCGAAATTGTAATGTAAAAAAAAAAACTGAAAACTGAAACTCCGTTTATCTGTGCTTTGCTGTCGACTGATCTGTTTGAAATTATACAGTAAAGCAACAGCACAAACAAATAAAAATATATTTTCGACTGTATATTTCATTACGCTTAAAATGTTTGCAATAGAACAGAAAAATTTTTAGAAGAATAAAACCCCTGAGTTTTACAACGTCTTATAACAAACCTAATAAAAATCAAACATTTTTCAAAAAACCGCAAAATATCAATAAAATTTTGACTTTGACAAGTTAGTATTGAAAATAGGTGAAATCTGACTATATCAACGCACACACCCATATATGGGATCTTTCGATAAACACACAAAATTTTATAATTCAGACACTAATATAACCCGAGTAATGAAATTTTCAGCCATGCAATAACCTTATGCCGTTATAAGGAAATATGCTCAAATTTTAGAAAATGTGCGATGATTAACTACCTTATTTCGGAGTGGTAACATAATTAAATCAAGTGGTATATAGTTAGAAGTGTACTTTAATTATCTTTCGAATGGAGTAGATACGGTTTGCGGGTGTTTGTAGCTTCAGCGAAAATAATTTTTGATTGAAGTGGTAACCAAAAAACCTAAAATTACCATTATCTCAAAACCCTAACCATAAAAAAATGGTTTCGACCTCGGCAGGTTCGTGCCAACCCTCCCCTATACCTGAAATTCTTGGTATTTTCTCAGATTAATTATTTGTAAACTGCTGTTTTCAACCTGTGGCTTTAAATATGATAGAAGTAAAATTTAGCTACCAGAATTTCGAGGGGGCCCATACACCCAAAAGCCCCCCCCCCTTCCCCCCCTAAATACGGCCTTGCACGTAAACATTCCCGATAGATAGCAAAGTGGAAAATAACATCGGGACTAGTTTGCGTAGTGCTCTTTGATATTCATAAGTGCATTCCTCTTTAGCCATAATTAAGCCGAGCCTAAAAGAAATGTCTGTCAAATATAGCATTTGAGGTGGGTTTTTTAAATTAACGATCAGCCTTCAGCAGTAGCTGGAAAGCGCTCTTAATGTACATATATCTGACATGAACAAGCTTTTGCCTTCGTCCTTCGTGGTTGCCGTTCGGAGTAAATATAAATCGCATTGCATTTCTAACCAAACTAAAAATGTTTAAGTGTGATCCCCGAAATAGATCTATAACTTCAACCAAAAGTAATAATTTTTCACGAAAAATTGTTATTAAAAACGAAAAAAGGCCCATTAAAAATTTACTTCCAGTAAATGAGATCATTTATTCTTATCTTCTGCAAAATGCATATCTGCCAACAATATTTATTATGCATCTTTACTTACAATACACATATACATATGTAGGTACTTACCGTATTCGGTGCGGCCGCATAATCTGGCCGCAAATATTGACTGCTGGACTGCAGCAATTTATTGTAATTTGTTAAATCCACTTTGCTGGTTTTGGTGGCAGACTTTGTGAGAACGTGTAGATAGTTCTAAGCGCCACAAGCAGCGCGTCTCTTATTCAATTGAAATAGAACCACGAAAACAGTCAGACGGTAATTGGCAACCTGGCAATCCTGTTCAAACGAGTTGCGAATGGCAAAATATGCGAAATATCACAAGAAATCACGAGAGAGTGCAGCGCGACGTTGATTTGTGAGACCGAGAGTGGAAGCTCGAGTTGCGCACGCGCTCCACTGCCGTTTTTTTTTTGTTGAGCTATAATTTCTGCTTTTCTGCTTTTATTTTTCTCTTCAGTGCTTTTCACCTGCCATTATTGCTGGTTGAAAGTTTTAATATTTCGAAAACGGCGCAAGCGTTGTAATAAGACACGCGCATCTGTTTGAAGCTGTTGCTGTTGTTGGCAACAAATTTTGTATAACGGTCTTCTTGTCACTGCTGATAAATGTGTTTTATAATTAACAATTGCCGTGTAATTAATTCAAAATAAATTTGCTGTAGTTGTGATAGTTGTTTTTGTTAAATAGTAGCTTATTTCCATGCACGACTGCATTTGGGCGAATTGCATGTGGAAATTGGTTATTAACATTTGTGTATCAACACTTTTTTTTTTTTATAGAAATAGATAGTATGGCATAAATTTCATAAATTTATTGCTCTTTTCATAGAAAGTAATTTCTCACTTTGCCTGCAAATAAAATTAAAAGAACAAAAAAAATGCATGGGTGTTGTTAGTGAGTGTTTTTTGTGCTGATCATATACATACATATATATGAATGTATACCCAATACACATTTTGTAAAGTATTTCGAAACTCAACATGAATATCGTACTGAGAACGTAACGTATCTAGGTAGTTTGTAAACGTTACTGTAAATTCGAAATAAGGTTTGATATATCGTTTTTTCAAATTGTCAATCACTACCTAATGTTTACTGGGTATACCAAAGTACATGCATACATTTTTATACTCAGCTGTACTAGTACACAGAGTATTATAGTTTTAATCACATAACGGTGGATTGTAACAGAATGAAATAATCGAGATAGATATAGACTTATATATATCAAAATGATCAGGGTGAAAAGAGAAATCGATTGAGCCATGTCCGTCCGTCCGTCTGTCCGTCCGTCTGTCCGTCTGTCCGTCCGTCTGTCCGTCTGTAAACACTCTAACTCGCGCAAAAATTGAGATATTTTGATGAAATTTGGAATCCAAGTTGGTATCGAGACTAGGACGGTTGGTATTGAAAATGGGCGAAATCGGACCATGACCACGCCCACTTTTCCTATATAGAAAAAATCGGAAATTTGGTATCTCAGTCCCTAATATAGCTGGAGCGATGAAATTTTACCCACGTGTTGAGCTCAGGCCCCTATGAAGAAATTTGATGAGATTTTGGAAAATGGGCGGTGCCACGCCCACTTATTAAGGGTCAAACATTGAAAGTTTTATGAGTCATAACTCAGAAACCGTTGAAGATATATCGATGAAAGTTGGTACGCGTGATTTACTTACTTAGGCAAATCTTTGGACGGAAAATTGTCAAAATCGGTTGACGGCCACGCCCACTTTTATATATGTGTATTATAAAGTGACCTAATAAAAACATTTTAAGCGATATCTCTGTCAAATATAAAGATATATCATTGAAATTTTATGGCAGGAGTCCAACTATGGACATAAAATAAAAACCACAAAAAGTTTGGAAAATGGGTGGAGCCACGCCCACTTATTAAGGGGCAAACATTGAAAGTTCTATGAGTCATAACTCAGATACCGTTGTAGATATATCGATGAAAGTTGGTACGCGTAATTTACTTACTTAGACAAATGTTTTGACGGAAAATTGTCAAAATCGGGTGACGGCCACTCCCACTTTTATATATGTGTATTATAAAGTGGACTAATAAAAACATTTTAAGCAGAATCTTTGTCAAATATAAAGATAATTCATTGAAATTTTATGGCAGGAGTCCAACTATGGACGTAAAACAAAAAACATAAAAATTTTGGTAAATGGGCGTGGCACCGCCTCCTTTTAGAAGCAGGAATATACGAGATTTCTGAGCCCATAACTCGACAAATAATCGATATATTATGACGAAACTTGGTGTATACAATTTTATTACTTGTGGTAATCCATGTTCAAAATTTTAGCGAAATCGGTTGACGACCACGCCTACTTTTATATATGGGTATTATAAAGTGACCTAATAAAAACATTTTATGCGATATCTTTGTCAAATATTAAGATAATTCATTGAAATTTTGTGGAATGAGTTCCACAATAGACCGGAAACAAAAATAAAAAAATTTTGAAAAATGGGCGTGGCACCGCCTCTTTTTAGACAAAGGAATATATGAGATTTCTTAGCCTATAACTCTACAAATAATTGAGACATTATGACGAAACTTGGTTTATACACTTTTATAACTTGTGTTAATAGACACGCAAAAATTTATTGAAATCGGTTTATGACCACGCCTACTTTTTAAGAAAGATATTTCTGGAACACCCTTTGGGAATTTGTAACATGACATCTTTGTAACTAGAAGTCATAAAGGAATGAAATTTTGCACAAAGTATAATATTGATATGCTTAGTTGGATGACTGATAAAAATTTAGAAAATGGGCGTGACTACGCCCACTTTATGCAGCACTCGCTTTATATTAAGTGCACCGTGTTTCCATCAAACGCAAACAAACAATGAAAGCATACAGCTGAGTATCTAATGTTCGATTCCACTCGAACTTAGGCTTCCTTACTTGTTATATATGTATGTATGCATGTGTGCTCATTGTGTGGGAAGCGCGCTAACTAGTTCGTTCGCATTATTAATTTATATGAATTTACATTAATTTTCTACAAGTTGCACAATATTTTCAACACTATGCAGTTTTTGTACGTTTGTTGTCTATTAATATTATTTTTATTGCTTTTCTTGTTTGTTTGTTGTTGTAGCCATTTATTTATTAATTGTTGCCACGTTTGCACATTTTTCATTGCAGCTTTGCATGACGGTGACGTTGGCAATGGCTGACGCTCATGTGTGTTTCACTGTTATTTGCACTACTAATTAAGCAATAAATTATAGTTTGTGCTGTTTTTGTTTTTTGTTATTTGTGTTGACTTCTGTGCTATTATGTGTGTACATATGTAGGTCTGTGAGAATGTACATACATACATATGTATGTACATATTTATTTATGAGTGAATTGACTGCAGCGTAACGTACGTAAGAATAAAATATGTATTTTCAAAATTTATTAAATCTATTGATATACATATTTACACACAAAGCTCTATTTAAAATTCCAAATAAAAGATTTTTTTTTTTACTTTATTTTCAAACGTTTTAAGCTAAACACTTCATATCTAAACCAACCTTAAGTTTTTAGCCCCAAATTATTTTTGAAAGGTGGCATTAAAGGCCGTTTTGTCAATCTCCTGTTAACGCCAACCAGAGGTCTGAGTGTCGTTTAAAATGTCAACTACGTTATCGACAACTTGTTAAATGTATGAGTTTGATTAAGACGGTAATAATGCTTGACTGCCCTGCCAGCCATCGGTGGGTAAAAACCCCGGTTTTATAAGGGTAACACACACTCACATAGGCGGTAAAATTTCTGGTAATTATGAATGGAGCTGTGCCGGTTTTACCGACATATATGTTAACTCTCTCGCTCTCTGCCTGCTAACAAAATAGATATCGCTTATTTATTGGATACTTTCAGGTGTAATTTTTCCTCTTACTATACCTAATAAGCCAGCAGATGAGCGCTTCACAGAGAAAATTAGGTTTTAAAATTTTCAGAGCGGAGCGAAAAACAGTAACAAAAACAAAAGATGTGTATCTCTTTGAATTTCCTCGAAAAATGTGTAGATGTGTGAGAATTCTGTCCAAACAGACCAAAAGTTTCATGTAAAGGGCTTATGTTATCACCAAGTTAGAGAAATTTCTATGCTGAAAAGCTTGATTAATTTTATTCCGGTTTCTGATGTTTTTTTTTTATGAAACTGAAAATGGAAACAGCAAAATTTTCTTTCAAAAATTCCTGATTTATCAATTCTTCGAAGAATTTCCAAACTTAATTTGAAAACAACTTATAAGTTGTTAAGAAAAATATTTGTTCGGTTGCAATGCGAGTTGAAAAAAAATGGCAAGAAAAGAGCTTTGCTGTCGCCAAAAGTGTAAAAATAAAATAAAAACTTTCTGACACCACGCGTTATAGATTTAACTAATTAGAACAACTGACTTGCTCATAACAAAATTAAAACAACTAATTAAGCTGTTAGGTATTACGGCGAAGTTGTTTTTTTAAGCGAAGAATTTCTAATGATTAACGGTTTCTTCAAAGACCATTTGAACATTTAGAGCTTAATTAGGTTTGTATTAAATATGTATATACTTCCGGCGAAGGCTTTGTAGACCCTTTTCTTTGTACGTATGTACATATGTACATTATAAAAAATATAAATATATATACATATTGTTGGGGTAAGTGGAAAATTGAATTAAAAATAAAAATTTCGTGCTAAGCACTAAAAACTCTTTCATATATATACATATATAAATGTTTTATTGCTTAATAGTTTGGACACGCTAGCTTGATTTCGGCTGAAAAAACAACAACAAAAAAACTAGCATTAGCATTGCCAGCACGTTAAAAGTAATAAATGTCCATATGCTATGATGTCATATGACATGCTAAGTGAACATAACCATACATACATACAAACATGTATAGTGAACATACTTACATACATATATGCATATGTATATTAGGGTGGTCCCCAAATGTATGGAGTCAATTTGTATATTATATTTCTTCAACCCCCCCTCCCCCTAGGTCGTTGCTAATACATATAGTTGAAAATACCACATATAAATTTTTATCCCGATCGGAGATGTTTAGGGGGTGTTGCACGGAGGTCAAAGTTCAGAAAACTCTATGGATTTTGTATACATATCTAATGCCCAAATTCCATAGTCGTGCACTCAAGGATATCAAATAAAATTTTGATCCTGCAAACTCAATATGGATTCAAACTTGACCCCTATGCGACTCCCCTTAACTGTCTCCGATTGGGACTAAAATTTACGTCTAATATCTTTGAGTACAGGACTATTGATTTCGGGAAATAAATATGAAAAAAATTAATTTAATTTTTGAATCGAGTTTTCTAAATTTTGACCCCTATGCGACTCCCCTTAACCGTCTCCGATCGAGACCAAAATTTATATTTGATATCTTCGAGTGTGCTGTTGCTGATTTAGGGGCGAGACTGCAAAAATCACTAATTTGATTCCAAAGACAACCCTAATGTGCATATATATTGCGAGTATTTGTTACTAGCGCCCATGCTCGAGCTTCGAGACTCATAAATCATAATTTGCGTAAACTAGCGAGAGTGGCTCGTTCTTCTAATGTGCATGCATACATATTTTATTAGAGTTTTTTCTTTCGCAATTTGTATATTTTTTTTGTGTTTTGTGTTTTTTTTCATAATGTATTTTTTACGAGCTCCATAAGCTTTGTGCATTTAATAAATGCATACATACTCGCTTTTGTTTTATTTTTGTGTTTTCAATTTTATTATGAAATGTGGCGTTTAATTTATTATGAGCACGTATGGCCGGCAGGCAGCGGATGTGGTTAGAGATGTGGGTCGTCTCACACGCAGTAAATATATATTACTATGTGTAGCGTAGTATACATGTAATAGAATTATTCGAAACAGGTCATCTTATTCGAATATTCGATTAATCGGTTTTTTAAACTTACGCGAACAACCAAGTTTTTTTTCATTATCAGTTTGAGTAAATATGTAAATCATTAAGTGGATCGTTTTTACCTTAGGGAATTGCTAAGAGAGATAAAAATGGACCAGAATGTCAAGGAGTGATGGAAAATATTTTTTTCATGTTGTATTGTGCTCTTAAATTCATGATTAGACTAGAATTGGTAATACCGAGATGCTTGGACAATGCAGAGAGTCGCAATCGTACTCGGCCACACAAGTTCGTTTCAAAGAGGCTGCTGAAAGAATCGTTGGCTATTTGCGAGTACGAGGTGTTTTGGGGATTATTTCAATGAACGAAACAATCGACTACAAAATCTCGGACTAGCCCCTTATTAGACCCTTACACTTGGTGCAATTATGTACGTACGTGTATGCTTGTGTGTATCTACGATCCCTGCCAGCCATCGGTGTGCAAAAACCACGGTTTTATATGGGTAACACACACTAAAAGCCCGTCTTCACATAACTTGATTCGTCAGAGAAACATCTAGGGAAACATCTCGCTAAATAACCCGGCTCCACGTGGCTGATCGTGATTCAGTTTAACATTTCTCTTTCTTGTTCTTCTTAAATGTTTGTATGTTTGCTTATTTTTGCGTTTTTTTTTTGTTCTGTGCGAGATTTCGATAGATTTTCGATACAAAATTAGAGAAGGCATCGATATCATCGCGTTTGGCAAGAGGATTGAGAACGAAACAAGTGTTTCAATCTTCACTCGCTCTCAGAAATTTGTATAGATATTGGCGAGATTCGGCACTCGTTTTGAAGTCGAAACAAGATTGAGAGAGCGAGTGCAGAAAAAAAGAGCGAAACACGTTATGTGGAGACATGGTATTACACAGACGGTAAAGTTTCTGGTAATTATGAATGGAGCTGTGCCGATTTTACCGACATATACATATGTTAACTCTCTCGCTCTATCTCTGTTAATAACATTGATATTGTTTTTTATTGCATACTTTTAGGCGGAGTTTTTCGTGATGAGTACATAACAGATAATTATTTAGGTTTTAAAATTTTCAGAGCGGAGCGAAGGAGCAGTTAACATAAAAAATGTGTGTATGGATTTGAATTTCATTGAAAAATGTGTAGATGCCTGAGAATTTTGCTGAGAAGTGGATAACGATGGCTGGCAGGCATAGTTTAAGATCATCCGAAGTAATTTGGTGAAGCTTAATTCGCGTGCTGGTCGTTTTCGAATAGCTCGTGTTCATCCGAGAATCGAATTGTGATGGCACTAATATGGTAGCACTATACATACATTGATGTATGCGGGCGATTTGCATTAGAGCGGTCACAGTTATGCAGGAAGTGGGCGCGCACTAATTCTAAAAATTACCAAAATCATATTGTTAACTGCACGACGCGTCAGACGGATACGACAACACGAAGCTTTGGGAATGGCAGTAGTACATACATTCATACATATGAATGCAAATGTGTTATATGTGTGTGTGACGGCGAAGTATGTACATACGTATTTATAATTGCCTTTGTGGTTGATGTAAAGAGGCTCATAAAAGCCACGCTGCCACTATTGAAATTTCAAATTTGTAATGTACACGGCTAAGTGGGTGTTTGGCTGAATTTCACTGAAATTTAGGCCAAAGTAAAAATTACTCGCGCGCAACGTGCAGACTTGCACTCGCGCACACCCAAACACACACACGTATAGCGTCATAATTTCATCATACGCCCCAGTGGCGGGCCGTAGAACTACGTGCAACACACTCGCGGTATTGTTTTCTTTTTTTTTTTTTAATTTTAGCAAATTTTAACATTTCAGTAATCATGCGTAGGTACATGTTTGAATGATTATAATTTACAGTAATTATTTTCAAATTTAATTATTAGCTCTGACGCACGCACACTCATTCATACATAATTAAAACAATTACATACATACAATAGCCGATTGTAAAACAGTATGTATGTACATATGTACATGTGCATAATCACTACGTTGTAATGATGTGGTGGCACTAATTGGCGTATTTAATATGACACTAATATTACTTTTTGATTGCTTGCTTTTCCGACAGGGTAGGAATATGATGTATTCTCACTAATAGCTTGCTTTTTTTGATTAACAAAAAATGCATGAAATTTTTATTGCGTTGATGATATTACGTACATATGTAACTAGTTACTTTGACGTTATCCATAACAAAGGCAGCTTGTGTGCTACCTTTTCAAAACAATTTTTTTAACCTTTTTCATACAATTTTAATAACATTTTTCACATATTTATTCCACATGTGTTTTTATTTCATTGTTTATTTTGAATAAAAACTTGTTTAGATTTATGTAAGTATTTATTATTATTTCTTGTACACCATCTATGTATATACATATCTACTTTACATTATACTTCAGCTACGGAGTTTTATTGTTGCTAATAACCGTTTTTTACAATTAACACCGTCCATAATTGACTGTAAATGCTGAAAATTGCTATTGGCGTACGGCTTTGATGGCGACATGCAGCTTTCGAACAACAATTACAATAAATATCCCATAAATGTATGTATATGTATATAACTGTTTAATATTACACTTCCGCAGTTTATTAACACAAATGCCACTTTTCTGCAATTAATCCATGAACCAGTAATTTTTATGTGAACTAATGCCATTAAATAAATTTTATACATATAACAATTACATATTTTTTTTTTTTTTTTTTTTTTTTTTCAAAAAATGGAACTTTAATCATTTATTTATTTAAATACATACCTGCAAATCAATATTCCTATAAAGAAAAAAGTGTTGTGTTTTTAAAATTTTGTTTATAATTAATAACTTTTTTTAATTAAATCCAGCTTAGATAAGTTTAATGCTGACTCACCAGCTATGCAAACACTTTTTTTTATTTTTTACCGTAATATTTATTTTTTTTGTTTTAATATTCATTTTTTTTTTTTGTTTTTAATTTTTATTTCATGAATTACGTTTTAGGTAGGTACACAATTTCAAAAAAGAGCGTCAAAAGCGGCCCGCGCGCGCCACTTCGTACGTGAAATAACAAAATTCGACTGAAAATCCGTAAACAATCGCCACATTCACGCTGCATTGGTAGTGGTTAGTAGTGGTAGTGGTGTGTTAAGGCAGCGGTGGCGTTACGGGGCGACAATGAATGCTCCACACGACGATGGGCGGCGATTGTGTGGTGCGGCGGCGGAGGCGTCGATGGATTCTCCCATCAACTACACAGCAAACAACAACAATCGTCGTCGTCGCCGTCGTGAAATGCCACACACCAACCAACCACTACAAACAACAACGAATTCGACGACAAAAACATCTTCGGTCGCAATTGCTGAGTTTTGTGGAGCACAAAGTTAAGAACACACATACATATTTATATGTATATATGTACATACATATGTATGTAGGTAATGAAATAAAAATTTATTGTACAACAAACGAGCAACACTTACGTTAGTAAATTAGCGTTGCCATTTGCTTTTGACCAATTTACAGCCGTCAAATGTGCATTTATTATAGTTTGTTATTAATGATTATTAATGTTGATGTGTTATTTGTGCTGTCGTTTTCAACAAGTGCGCCGACAACTCTTTTAAATAACCTTAAACACTGTTCACTCCCTCTCACCTTCTCTCATCCGGTTTTTCGCTGTCTCTTTGCCACTCTTTTTACTCAGCAACGCTCACTTGCATACCTGCTTTCGCTTTTACTGTTCCTTTTTGCCTCTATTTTGCTCTGAAGTGGGTTGTCATGCGCCGAGTAAAGCTCTCGCCCAATCTACCCTCACCGAAAAAGCGTGCTACATTGGCACTATGCATGCATGTGTGTATGCATATTTATTTTCTTGTTATTACATATTTACAAAAAATCCGTTATAGTTTATTTTTATCACTCTCAGGTGAGAGAGACAGTGAGAAAACGTGTTGCACTGAGGGAGAATAGTGAGCGGCGTTTGTTTCTTTATTAGTACCAAAAAAGGTATCGAAATCTGCACCGGAATAAGTGTCAGTATTTAGTAGTAGCAATAGTAGTATTTAAGTACTATTTTTCGTACGAAAAACGTAGCAGCATAAAGAAACTTTGTAATTATTGATTAAAAATTTGGGTGTACATTGAAAAAATAAATATTTTTTATGATTACTAATTAAAATTTTCAGTTAATTTTCCACTTAAACACATCAATATTAAAGCATGTTTTATTTATGTTACACATTAATGATTAAATACGATTACTTTAATTTTTTTCAATGATTAAATATTAATGAAATTAAAAAAGTACATTAATTAATCGACTAATTATTTTAATTGCATGATTATTTGGACTATTTTCAATTATTTTTTTGATTTTTTAATTGTATGATTAATACAATAAATTGATTGCGCATTTTTAATTATTTTGGTCTTTTATTGCATAATTATTATAATTACAATTAAAAAAATTATTTGATTATCTGATTATTTTTTTATTGGCTAACAATCGTAATTACTTTTTATAGCTTTTTAATTTATCTAATTATTAATTTCCATTAAACATTATTAATTTTAATGGGAAATTAACACGCCTGTTTTCGGCGTAAAACGAACGACTCTACCAAAGTTGAGTTTATTAAAGTAGCTTTTGGGAGAAACCCAGAATTGTGACAATTGTATGTGTACTTTATAAATATTATTTCTTAGCAAAAGACATTACGTACGCTAGCGGTTTTACTGTTAAGCTCATACCTTTCGCCGTAATCTTTTAATTTTATGCATGACCCTCGTTAAATGCTTGTTAACTTAACTTGCTAACTCGGTAACTATGGTTTCACACGAAATATCAGGAACGGAAGTCAAAACTACATCCATACATTTTTCACATCCTTCAAAACTGGCTCTCTCTCTCTCTCTCCCTCGTTTACATTCAACTCGTTGAATAGTCTGCTTGCTTTTCTACCAACTCGCCTTTGGCACTTCAAAAACAAAATGAGTATGCGTATGTGAAGTTCGTTCCGGTCAGGGTTGCCGGCGTACATCAGAAAAGCATTCAGTGTTGCCACTATAGAACAAAATAGCGTTAAGTCTGTTCCCGAGGTCCAGTATTTGCAGATTTTACAGGGAGGGTTATTTTTATACTCAGCTATACTAGTAAACAAAGTATTATAATTTTGATTTCATAACGGTGGATTGTAACAGAATGAAATAATCGAGATAGATATCTATATATATAAGGATGAAAGTTTGTTTGTTTGTTTGTTTGTTTGTTTGTATGTTTGTTCCCTATGGACGCCGAAACTACCAGGCCGATCACATTCAAATTTTGACACAATGATAACCTGGTATTAGATTGAAATTATGACCACATTTAATTCTGGTATCTCAACCCCTTCCCGAGATATAGGCCAAAATATGGACCCAGATTCCTCCGAAATATTTTTCTGCATTATTGGTATCAAATTAAAGATATCAATCAGAGCTTCAATAGAGAGTTCATTCCGTTCCAATTTTCCAGTCGGTTCTCCAGATAGAGACCAAAACGTGGACCCGGATGGCCCCAAATATTTTTTCGCAATATTGGTATCAAATTAAAGGTATCAATCAGAGCTTCAATAGGGAGTTCATTCCATTCCAATTTTCCTGTCGGTTCTCCAGATAGAGACCAAAACGTGGACCCGGATGGCCCCAAATAATTTTTCGCAATATTGGTATCAAATTAAAGGTACTGATCAGGGTATCCATATATATTTTACACTATACGGATATCTCAATCGGTTCCCGGGATTGAGGCCGAAACATGGACCTAAATAGCCTTCGAAATATTTTTGGCCATTATTGGTATCAAATTAAAGGTATCAATCAGAGCTTTAACAGAGAGTTCATTACATTCCAATTTTCCAGTTGGTGCTCTAAATAGAGACCAAAACGTGGACCCGGATGGCCCCAAATATTTTTTCGCAATATTGGTATCAAATTAAAGGTATCAATCAGAGCTTCAATAGGGAGTTCATTCCATTCCAATTTTCCAGTCGGTTCTCCAGATAGAGACCAAAACGTGGACCCGGATGGCCCCAAATAATTTTTCGCAATATTGGTATCAAATTAAAGGTACTGATCAGGGTATCCATATATATTTTACACTATGCGGATATCTCAATCGGTTCCCGGGATTGAGGCCGAAACATGGACCTAAATAGCCTTCGAAATATTTTTGGCCATTATTGGTATCAAATTAAAGGTATCAATCAGAGCTTCAATAGAGAGTTCATTCCATTCCAATTTTCCAGTTGGTGCTCCAAATAGAGACCAAAACGTGGACCCGGATGGCCCCAAATATTTTTTCGCAATATTGGTATCAAATTAAAGGTATCAATCAGAGCTTCAATAGGGAGTTCTTTCCATTCCAATTTTCAAGTCGGTTCTCCAGATAGAGACCAAAACATGGACCCGGATGGCCCCAAATAATTTTTCGCAATATTGGTATCAAATTAAAGGTACTGATCAGGGTATCCATATATATTTTACACTATACGGATACCTTAATCGGTTCTCGGGATTGAGGCCGAAACATGGGCCTAAATAGCCCCCGAAATATTTTTGGGCATTGTTGGTATCAAATTAAAGGTATCAATCAGAGCTTCAAAAGAGAGTTCATTCCATTCCAATTTTCCAGTCGGTTATCCAAAATATATTAGTAATCATGATGTACACCGATATGTGCACCGGATGGCCATGGAAAGTTGTTGATAAGGAACGTGAGACGGGGAGAGAGAGAGAGAGAGTAGTATAAGAGGAAGAAGAGATAGGGGGGACGGGAAATTCTGACTGGTGGAGAGACCGATAGGGAAGGGAGTGGCATAGTGTGATTTGTCGCAGCGAAGTGTGACGGGTATTTGCTAGTATAGACATATATATCAAACTGATCAGGGTGCAAAGAGAAATCGATTGAGCCGTGTCCGTCCGCCCGTACGCACTCTGACTCGGGCAAAAATTTAGATATTTTGATGAAATTTGAAATGCAAGTTGGTATCGAGACTGGGACGGTTGGTATTGAAAATAGGCGAAATCGGACCATGACCACGCCCACTTTTCCTATATAGAAAAAATCGGAAATTTGGTATCTAAGTAATTAATACAGCTGGAGCGATGAAATATCACCCACGTATTAAGCTCAGGCTCTTATGAAGAAATTTGATGAAATTTTGGAAAATGGGCGGTGCCACGCCCACTTATTAAGGGTCAAACATTGAAAGCTTTATGAGTCATAACTCAGAAACCGTTGAAGATATATCGATGAAATTTGGTACGCGTGATATACTTACTTAGGCAAATGTTTGGAGGAAAAATTGTCAAAATCGGTTGACGGCCACGCCCACTTTTATATATGTGTATTATAAAGTGACCTAATAAAAACATTTTAAGCGATATCTCTGTCAAATATAAGGATATATCATTGAAATTTTATGCCAGGAGTCCACCTGCGGACATACAACGAAAAACACAAAAATTTTGGAAAATGGGCGTGCAGGAATATACGAGATTTCGGAGCCCATAACTCGAAAACTAATTGAGACATTATGACGAAACTTTTAGGGGATTCACAACCTGTCATATTGCGTCACATCGTCTGTTAGCGTTAGTTGATAGTTTGCGGGTGGAAAAATAAATATACTTGCCGTTTGTCGCGGATAAGTAAAAACCACGTCTTTTCATTTGCAAGAAATTTAATAGAGAGAGAAAAACGGAAGTAAACAATGTCTGACAGCTGAGACCAGTGCTTACAAAGTTAAGTAATGCCATTAGGAAAGTATACTATTTTAAGGTTGCCAATTAGGCTCGAACATGCCGGCCGCCTTGAACAACTGTTCAAAATAACAATACGTAACTATAATAATAAATAATTCAATTTGAAAATATGTCTGACTTCGTAGGCAGCAGTGATAGCTTGACAATAGGTCGTAAAAATTCCACTTCTGATGTTTTCAATTTCACTACGCGAACACAATCGTCTTTCCCAGGATGGGTATCGAGTACACGTCCCAGTTTCCACTTAGTAGGAGGCGCGTTATTATCGTGAACAACTACGATGTCGTCCTTCTGCAGGT
Source organism: Urophora cardui (assembly GCA_960531455.1). Lineage (NCBI taxonomy): Eukaryota > Metazoa > Arthropoda > Insecta > Diptera > Tephritidae > Urophora > Urophora cardui. The sequence continues at coordinate 97,645,981 of OY482674.1, forward strand.
TTTGCGTTGGTCTAAACCATTTTGCTCGTTGCTGTAGATTGACGAGGTACTCGTCGCGCCAACGCTTCCAAAAGTGTTGTCGAATTGATGTGATAATTTGCCATCGTTGAGCAAGTGTGCCTTTAAAGACTTCCATTTCGGTGTCAGGTAGTCCCTTTAGTGGTTCGCCAATGATAAAATGCCCTGGTGTAAGAACCTCGAAGTCATCAACATCGCCAGGTATCGAACATATTGGACGCGAATTTACGCAGGCTTCGACTTCGGTGAGTACAGTCGAAAATTCTTCGTACGTTAGAAGAGTAGCATCCAACGCTCGCTTGAGGTGGTATTTGATACGTTTTATGCCAGCCTCCCAAAACCCGCCCATGTGAGGAGCGCTTGGCGGATTGAAATGCCAGGTCGTCTGAGCGTCAGCGAAATAAGTGGAGAGTTTTTCATCTCGGATACATCGTTCGTAGGCAGCACGCAGCTCCCTTTCTGCACCGACGAAATTCGTGCCGTTATCGGAGTACATATGTTGGCAGTACCCTCGGCGGTTAGTAAATCGTTTGAATGCCGCAATGAAGCTTACAGATGAAAGGTCACTTGCTAATTCCAAATGCATTGCGCCTGTGCTCATACAAATAAATGAGCAAATGTACGCCTTTATGGACTTGGCGCCTCTGCCCTGCGAAAATTTGATGTTGTATGGACCAGCGAAGTCAACTGCGCTTTGTAGAAAGCTGCGTGCGCATGTAACACGACTGAATGGAAGATCTGACATGAGTTGACGAAGTGGTTGATGGTTTAGTCGTTTGCACCGTACGCAATGACGGTATATCTTTCTGACGAGATTTCGAATGCCCGATACCCAAAACCGGCGTTGTAAGGCTGCTTGCATACTCTGCGGTCCAGAATGCAACGTCGTTATGTGTATTTCTTCAGCGATGACCTTAGCGAGTGATGAATTCTTTGGTAGTATTATAGGGTGTTTGACATTAAATGAGCAGTTTGATTTTTGTATACGGCCCCCCGCGCGTAGAACACCTTCGGCATCTAGAAATGGATGGAGGCGTACGAGGCTACTCCGCACCGGTACTGGTTTGTTCAATCTGCAATTAGAAATTTCTTGCTCGAAAGCATTAGACTGATAGTATCTTACCAATACTAGTTCAGCTGTGCGAAGTTCGGTACAAGTCAAATAGCCTGTGGCGCGGCCCCCGGTACCAGAACGAGAAGCGTTGATACGTGCGTTGTTACAAAACCGGATTAAGTATGCGGTTACTCGTTTCCGCTTGTTGTATGAGTGGTAACGGGTTAGTAAATCCCATTCTTCAGCGGTTTGTGTTAAATGTGATGTTTTTTTGGTTGATTTTAACTCCAAGTCAGTAGTATGTTCGGAGGGTATATGAACCCAATCACCATCACTTTCTCGAAGCCAGGTGGGTCCATCCCACCAAAGCGGATGCGATAAGAGTTGCGAGGCAGAGATGCCCCTTGAAGCACGGTCAGCAGGATTGTGCTCCGACGATACATGCCTCCAAGCTGTCGAAGCTAATACCTCCTGTACGTCGGATACCCGATTAGCCACGAATGTAGACCAACGGCTTGGAGCTCCTTGTAACCATGCCAATGCAACCATTGAATCGGTCCATGCATACAATCTTTCCATTTTGCCCTCAAGACTTGATTGGACTTGGCGAACTAATTTTGCGCCTAGATGAGCAGCGCATAGCTCCAACCTTGGTAGCGATGTAGTTTTGAGAGGTGCTACTCGGGTTTTCGCTGCGACTAACAAAACTTTCACGTTCCCATCTGGACCTTGAGTGCGACAATAAAGAGCTGCCGCGTAAACAACCTCCGACGCGTCTGTGAACACGTGGAACTCTGTAGCTGAAGTAAGACTGGTGCCCAACCATCGAGCTAAGTTGAGCGATGAGAGCTTTGTCAGCTCCAAGCGATGCGTTTCCCAGTTTTCGGCTATTTCAGCGGGCACTAAGTCGTCCCAATCTACATTCGAGCGCCAAATTGATTGAAGCCAAATTTTAGAGCGTATTGTGCACGGAGCGACTAATCCAAGCGGGTCAAATATTTTGCTAGTGTCCGATAGAAAGGCGCGTTTTGTAAGTTTGTGAGGCAAGTCGTCTAGATTGACGGCGATGGAAAGCATATCATTGTTTGTGTGCCAAGTACACCCCAGCGTACGAACTTCGTTACCTTCAGCTAAAAGATGCGACACTTGTTTCGAGATGTGCGGTATTTCTTGTTGTAACAGACGACAATTTGTCGCCCATTTGCGAAGCTCGAAGCCGCGCTGAGACAGCACGAATGAGACATCCCTTTGAAGAGCGGCGAGGTCTTGGAATGTATCTGCACCTGTCAACAAGTCATCCATGTAGAAATCGGAGATAATTACCTTGGCTGCGACCTTATAAGTGTCGCCTGCATCAAGTGCTGCGCGGTGTAGAGACTTTACTGCAAGGTGGGATGCGGAAGCTACTCCATAAGTAACTCTTAACAGACGGTAGTCGCGAATTGGCGTACTTGGGTGTTCGCGCCAAACTATACGTTGTAGATCCGCGTCCTGTGGTGCAACGTAGGCCTGCCGATACATCTTTTCGATGTCGGCGATGATAGCAAATCGATGTGTTCGAAAACGCACTAATATTGAAAACAGGTCTTGTTGCAACTGTGGACCTACCATCAGAGCATCGTTTAGCGATTTCCCGGATGACGTTTTCATCGACGCATTGAACACCACCCTTAGTTTGGTGGTGCAACTCGTCTCTTTCACAACTGCATGGTGAGGCATGTAATACGTGTGAGCTTCAGCTGGGCCTGCCAGCTCCATGTGCCCGAGGTCGATGAGTTCTTGCATAAAGTTGATGTAGTCACTTTTGAGGTGCTCGTTACCCACAAATCGTCTCTCCATACGTAGCAATGCGCGAACTGCAGCGTCCCTAGATTCTCCGATCGGGACCTCTTTCTTAATTGGAAGTCGTACAATATACCGACCATCTGCAGCCCTTTCGGTTGTATCGTCGAATATCTTTTCGCAAATCATTTGTTCGGGCGTGTAGCGCTTTCGTGTTTGCAGCTCTTCGAGTTCCCAAAACTGACTAACGAGTTGACTTAGTTGCGTGTCACAGTGGTAAGTTGAGACGGAAACGGGATGGGTTTGTAAGGCAGATGCGTTGCCAAACAAAACCCAACCGAACGTGGTATTTTGAGCCATAGGTGTGCCGAATCCGCCCTTTCTAAGGCCGTTTAAGAGCACTTTATCCATCTCGTCCATACCGATGAGGATATCGACTGAGCCCGGTTTTGAGAAATTAGGGTCAGCTAGTGCTATGTCTCGAATATGTGGCCAAGATGGTGTTGGTACCTCGCAATTAGGTAAATCGTTAGTGATTTTTGACAAAACTAAAGTACTCACTTGAAACCTCGTTTGTAACGAGCGTGGTGATATGCATACTTGTACTTCGCCCTTCGTACGACCTCCCTGTAGTGATCCTATACCTGTTACGCTTATTGATGACGACGTTCTAGGGAGTCGCAGACGTTGGACGCAAGCCTCAGTTATGAACGACGCTTGAGAGCCGTTGTCCAGTAACGCGCGAGCGGGTTGCCAACGACCAGTGCTGTCTTGTAGCAAGACTTCTGCTGTTGCTAATAAGGTGATACGATCGGCGTCAGCATAATGCGATGAAACGTTGATGTTTTTATCGATAGTAGTTATAGCGGGTGCGGCGGTTTGCTACTAAAGCTAGCGTGTAGCATTGTGTGATGACGTCGCTGGCAAATGCGACACGATGATGTGCTTCGGCATTTGTCTAGCATGTGTCCTTTGCTGAGACAATTCAGGCATGAACCTTGCTGTTTGATAGCGGATAGCTTAGCCTTTGGAGCGAGTTGACTAAACTTCAAGCAGCTGTATATTTTGTGATCGCTGTCGCAAAATGAACAGCCTAGCTTTTTGACAGCATTGCCCTGCGTATTGTTTTTCGATTCGAACGTGGTGTGAAGAACATTCTTAGCGGTTGATTTGGTGGTGGCGGCTGCAAGGGGTACCATCTCTAGAGAGCGTGCACGAGTTTCGAGGAATTCCCGAAGCGCGTTGAAAGATGGTAACTCGTCTACCACTAATGATAACTCCCATTGTTTTCGTGTTTCGTACGCTAATTTTGATACGGTTAAGTGCACTAACCAGTCATCCCAGTACTCAACTGGCCGTTTGAGTGCACGTAGTGCACCAACATGTTGTAGCGTGAGATTTAGTATGTGATTGATGGCTTTAGCTGAATCTTTCGTTGCCCGTTCAATTAACGACAGAGCTTTGATATGGCTATCAACAATGACTCGAATGACTTTGTACCTTGCGACCAATAAATCCCATGCTTCACTGTAGTTGTCATCACTAACTGCTAGACTGCTTACCAAATCCAATGCTTCGCCCTTTAGGCAATTACGGAGGTAATGTAGTTTCTGACCTTTAGATAGGCTAGCATTTGCATTAATAAGGGAGCAAAATGCATCGTGAAATGGTACCCACTCTGTGGGATCACCGTTGAAAGAAGGCAGTTGCAGCTTTGGTAGTGGTACTGACGAATGAGTAACTTGAGTGGGCGTTTGTGGAGGTGGTTGGTTTGTAGCAGGGACAAGCCGTCTGAGATTTACTTTGGCAGTAGCATACCACTCTTCAGCTTGTATGCGCGATTGCTCCTCCGCATCTATAGACTCCTGGCCACATTGGAACTCCACTTTTTGTTGCGCTGTGCAAAAGCGCGACCACTGCTCTTCGAGCATTTCTAAGTAAGCGGATACCATCTCCTTATCCGCTGCAAGCGTACCAGATTTGCTTGATTGCAAATAGCGTTTTATTGCCTTTAACGCCGAGTCTCTAGCCTTTAGCGTGGACATTTTGCCTAGATAAATGCTTGTAGCGAGGTGTGAATGTTAACAATGAAAATAATGCGGGTTTTTAATTATTTGTTGAAAATAATGCGGTATCCGGAACGAAGGACCAGAATGTTAGCGTTAGTTGATAGTTTGCGGGTGGAAAAATAAATATACTTGCCGATTGTCGCGGATAAGTAAAAAACACGTCTTTTCATTTGCAAGAAATTTAATAGAGAGAGAAAAACGGAAGTAAACAATGTCTGACAGCTGAGAGCAGTGCTTACAAAGTTAAGTAATGCCATTAGGAAAGTATACTATTTTAAGGTTGCCAATTAGGCTCGAACATCGTCATAAGTCATAATATTTTGTTGGTGCATTCTAGGCTATATGTGTACTAAATAAATACAACTCTCCACGATATGTTTTTGGATCGTCGTATTTGATCAGCTGTTTTTGTTTACTTCTTCACAGGGCTTCGGAAAAGTCTTTTATAACTATTTCCGTACAATATTTTAATATGACATATGACTTTATGATACTTTGTGAATCACCTATTTGTGTATAAACTTTTATGACACGGGGTAATATGTGTTCAAAATTTTAGCGAAATCGGTTTATGACCACGCCTACTTTTTAACAAAGATATTTCTGGAACACCCTTTGGGAATCTGTAACGTGACATCTTTGAAACTAGAAGTCATAAAGGAATGAAATTTTGCACTAACAATAATATTTATATGCTTAGTTGGATGATTGATACAAATTTTTAAAACGGGCGTGGCTGCACCCACTTTATGCGGCACTCGTTTCAAATAAAACACACCCTAATCGAACAAACGCAAACAAACAATGAAAGCATACAGCTGAGTATCTAATGTTCGACTCCAATCGCACTTAGGCTTCCTTACTTGTTGTCATTAATATACCATATGCGAAAGTTTCGAACAATTAGTAATCAAAATTTCCATTTTAAAAAGGAAATTGCACATCAATATATTTCGTGCCCACTGGAAGAGTTCATGCCAAAGAGGACGTGTCGAAGTGCGAGCATCGAAAATGAAGTGAAAAACTTCAATAAAGGTGAAAACGACAGCTCTGCTCTGGTCCGACCGTAAGTCCACTATAGTCAAATAAAACTCTCTGACGTGCGCTTGCGCCTCTTTTCTGCTTTTATTTCACTGAACTTTCGTCTATTGAATTAAGAGCGCCTAAAGTACCGAATGGAAATGCAGAACATCAAATGCACTCTTTTGTTGTCGTTTGTTCACTGACACTTGCACTTTAAACATAAAACAGCTGTTTTCATGACTGGTTGAGCGAGCTGGTATTCTTGTGCTTTTTGTTGTGCATGAACTCGTCGCATGTGGCAAGAATAAAACTATACGCCATTCTTAAGGAGGCACAGTGGCAGCTACTGCAGATAACAATGACAACAATACCAGCGAGCACGTAGAGCAGCTTACATCATAAATACATATTTGTATATGTACTTGCTGAAGGCAAGCGAGAGATACTAGTTTGAACTGAAATATATGAAATTGTCTCTTCTCTTATTCCATTTTAACTTATAAAATTATTTATGTTGGAAAGATGCGAAAAGGCGATACATTCGAAATATGACGAAGTTTTTTTCTATTGAACAAATTCTTTTGAAATATATGTAAATGATATTAAAAACAAGTAAGGAAGCCTAAGTTCGAGTGGAATCGAACATTAGATACTCAGCTGTATGCTTTCATTGTTTGTTTGCGTTTGATGGAAACACGGTGTACTTTATATAAAGCGAGTGCTGCATAAAGTGGGCGTAGCCACGCCCACTTTCTAAATTTTTATCAGTCATCCAACTAAGCATATCAATATTATTCTTTGTGCAAAAATTAATTCCTTTATGACTTCTAGTTACAAAGATGTCACGTTACAAATTCCCAAAGGGTATTCCAGAAATATCTGTTAAAAAGTAGGCGTGGTCATAAACCGATTTCAATAAATTTTTGCGTGTCTTTTAACACAAGTTATAAAAGTGTATAAACCAAGTTTCGTCATAATATCTCAATTATTTGTCGAGTTAAAGGCTAATAAATCTCGTATATCCCTTTGTCCAAAAGGAGGCGGTGCCACGCCCATTTTCCAAAATTTGTCTATTTTATGTTTCCGGTCTATTGTGGAACTCATGTCACAAAATTTCAATGAATTATCTTTATATTTGACAAAGATATCGCGTACAATGTTTTTATTAGGCCACTTTATAATACACATATATAAAAGTGGGCGTGGCCGTCAACCGATTTTGACAATTTTCCGTCAAAACATTTGCCTAAGTAAGTAAATCACGCGTACCAAATTTCATCGATATATCTTCAACGGTTTCTGAGTTATGACTCATAAAACTTTCAATGTTTGACCCTTAATAAGTGGGCGTGGCACCGCCCATTTTCCAAAATTTCATAAAATTTCTTCATAGGGGCCTGAGCTCAACATGTGGGTAAAATTTTATCGCTCCAGCTATATTAGGGACTGAGATACCAAATTTCCGATTTTTTCTATATAGGAAAAGTGGGCGTGGTCATGGTCCGATTTCGCCCATTTTCAATACCAACCGTCCCAGTCTCGATACCAACTTGCATTCCAAATTTCATCAAAATATCTCAATTTTTGCGCGAGTTAGAGTGTTTACAGACGGACGGACGGACGGACGGACGGACGGACATGGCTCAATCGATTTCTCTTTTCACCCTGATCATTTTGATATATATAAGTCTATATCTATGTCGATTATTTTATTCTGTTACAATCCACCGTTATGTGATTAAAACTATAATACTCTGTGTACTAGTACAGCTGAGTATAAAAATAATTAGAAAAGGAACATGACCAAATTAATACAATATTGTATTATGGAATGTCATTAAAAAATAAGAAATACGAAAATATTTTATTACCGGAAATATTAATCACGAACACTTTATCAAATTATGAAATTTACAGCTTCAAATGGTTCAAAGTGTAGTGTTTAATTTTAAGATTTTATTTACATTGTGTATAGCTATGTACATATGTATGTATATATATATATATATATATATATATATATATATATACATGGATTCTCTGCGCGCTTTCAGTTTTACTAACCCAAAATTCCGCAAAAAATATTGTTTTTTTCTATCGATTTTATCATTTTGATACATATGTATGTATTAGGGATTCCAATCCCGGGATCCCGGGATCCCGCCCTTTTGGACACCCCGAAAATCCCGGGATCGCTAGAATTTTATCCCGGGATTTTTGGGATAAGATAAAGACAGAATATTCCCCTATTATAGCAAAGAAAAGTTGTATTTTATATAATTTTGAGTGGTCTCAGATCTGTATACTAATAGCATTTCCTATTCTGCATGAAAATGTTGCATTATTACATTTCACCATTATCAACATGTGCCCTGTGCCTATAAATGTTGCATTTTTCATGTGATGAATGAAACAAAAATAATGCAATGTGCTAAGAGCAGAAGATGTTGCCCCGTAGTCGGGCCAGTTTTATATTTTGTCAGTAGAACAAACAGCCTTAAAAAGTGTTGAGTATGTGTGGAAGAGAACAAAAAAATGTGACAGCCCGAAGAAAGTGCGACATTTTTGCCAGAATAAAAAAGTCCATTAGTCAAAGTAAGGATTAATATTTTTGATGTTTTTTTTAATAATCAAATTTTTTTGTGGTGAAGTACGCGTTGTAAAAAAACGTACGTTAGGTATTTTTAAAGCCTTTAGAATTCTTGTGGTAAAATTCATTTGATAATTTCTATTTCCTGATTTTTGGTCATTTATTTCCCAAATGGTTTTTGGAATTTTCTCATATGGAAAGTAAATAATGGAAGAAAATGCAAACAAAATTTTAATTAGAATTGATAGTTTTACATTACTCTACTAAAATTAAATACGCAGCTGCATCCTCGGAATTCATATCAAAATATGTGCCTCCGATTTTTAAATATTTTCGGAAGTTGCATTAATTTTCAGAATTTTTCGGCAAGCTTGGAAATATTCGCTTAAACGAAGTGTGTCGTTAAATTCTAAAATTTTTTATTGGAAATTATCAAACGATCGTAAACCGTTTTATCCTAATATCCTAAAAGTACCAACTATAAAGGAAAATGTTTTCACCAAATGTATTTAATTTTCTTTGTTGATTGTGTTTTTTAAAGTAACACTTAAGTGTTATTAAATAATACGCATGATTTTACGTTCCTATTTTATTTTGTTCGTAATAATAATATAATATAATACAATGGCGCTATTATAACTCTGACGAGTTTTATGGCCGAGCTTCTCTCCCAATTCGAGGTGTGCTCCTTCTTGTTTTTCCTACTAATTGGGTGGACCTACAGTTTTATGCCGGCTCCGAACGGCGAATGCATTTTTTTCTGAGAAGCTTTTTCATGGCAGAAATACTCTCGGAGGGTATGCCGCCCACTGCCGAGAGGTGACCGCTGCTCTTAAAAAACCCAATAATAGGATTTTTACTAATTAGAAAAATTGTTTTGGTGTTTGGCTCGGACCGTGATTTGAACCCGAGACCTCTGGCATAGCAGGCGAGCACCCTACCCACTGCACCACAGCGGCCATTTTGTTCGTAATGAAATAATAAAAAATGGCAATAAAAATCTATTTTTTCTTTGCATGTTAAAGTTGTAGCGTTTCTCGAAAATATAAATATTTAATTTTTCAACCTCAAATGTGGGAAAATAATACTGGTCGACAAATTTTTGTAACAGAAATAAAATTCTACGTTTCAAAAGGATTTCGGTGCACTTTTTGAGATATTCATGTCCAAAGAGGCGAAAAACGCGGTTTTTGGCCATATTCACTTCTCAATATCTTTAAAATTGCTCACTTTCATTAAAAACTGATTAAATCTATTGAAAGCACGATCATTTCTCTTGAAGACAATGTTTTGCTTTTTCGGATATCTTGCTTGTAACTTGCTATATTGCAAATAAAAATTTTGTAGCACGCTTTTAGGCAGTTTATTATATTAACAACAAACTGTGCGTTAGAATGAAATAAGTGAATTAATTTATCGAAAATACGACTAAATTTTGCGTGACTGAAACAAAAATTCCAATCAGTGGCCTACTATGTATATATTTTCTATACTGAAATAAAAATAGTTCGGCAGAGCAGCTACAAAACTTGATTTCGATTAAAACAGTGCTACAAATACTGCCGTTGATTTCGAAGAAAAATACCTTATTGTACAAAAACATATATTTCTAGATATATAAATAAGAAACCCGAGAAAGCAAACCGCTGTTTTCAAGACAATTGATCGTTCTTTCAATAGCTGTAATCATTTTTTAATGAAAGTAATTAATTTAACAGATTGAGCAGTGAATATAGCAAAAAATCGCATAAATATCTCAAAACCTACAAGTATTAACGAAAATCCGACTTCAGATTCAGATTCAGGGCACCGAAATCCTTTAGAAAAGTAGAATTTTATTTGAGTTAGAAAATTTTTTGGAAATTTTGTCGGCCTGTATAATTAATGCCCAAATCCCGGGATAGATCCCGGGATCCCGGGTTTAGAAAAAAAAATCTCGAAAATCCCGGGATCGTAAAAATCGGAAAAATTGGAATCCCTAGTATGTATGTATGTGTTCTCATGACTGAAACACGTTCCCAACGTGGACGAGCTACAAGTATTCACCTATGTTTTACTGTAGAAAAATCTGCCACAGTTGTGACATTTTCTCAAAAAAAAAAAACTATTATGACTCAAAGCATTTTCCGTAAGTTTTCGAGATTATAAATACACGAGTTACAACAGCACGATTTTTTTATACAAAAATACCGTCTTCCTGATTTCTAAGGTTATCAAATTACTATTATGTATATATTTTGAGAGTACCCCACCTAAGTATGCAAAATCACATGAGTATGTCGAAACCAATGCATGATACGGCGTTGCGAACCCAACAATTCAAATAATATTTTTTACTCGGAAACACGTGGACAGTTTTCAAAGTCAAGTAATAGTAAAAAAAAAACGGAAGCTCTAAGATAAAACAAACTTTAAATATTATTGACAAAGCCGATTATTTTAGATACAGATAGTTTATTGCCACTAATGTTAAGGATTGTAAAAAAGGCCTGTCGAAATGTTCAGCAAATTTGGGTTGTGGACAGGCCACGACTGTGATATTTGTAGTGCATTTCGAACTATAATTTATAAAGCTCATGATTACACCATAAAATTCATTTAGAAACTATAAACTACTGAAAGCTCACAAATAATCACCCATATGAACATATGTATGTATGTATGTGTGTATGTGTGTTTGTGTGAGTGTATGCGACGTGGCCGCACTCTAATAACAAAACAAACAAAAAACTCGTAAAATGTAAAGTTTATTTCTTTTGCTTAATGCTTTTGATATGCCAAAAGTCCCACAACGACACTCAATTAGCAGAACATTAACTCCGTGATTTGTCATCATGTTTTTGGGTTTTATGTGTTTATTTCGTTTTCTTTTTTTTTTCTTTCTTTTCTATCCGCATATTTTATTTTTGTTAACTTTATTGTCTTGTTTAATAAATTTCACATTTTTTCTACACATTATTGCTGTTTTACTACAAGATTAAATTTTTGATTAGATATAAACATCTTAACTTGTTTATTTATAGAGACTGAAATTCTAAAAATATTACTTGAATATCCTATAAATAACAAAAAAAAATTTATGTGGAAGATGTAAAGGAAAAAAATTTGATAACTAATATATTAATAAAGATTCAGGAAATTTTAAGGTATTTCTGAAGTTTGTAGTATGAAAGCAGCAATGAGTGGGATGATCTGTCAACTAATTGGGTGTAGTGTGAATACTTCCATACATTCCCATGCAAATTAAAGCCCGACTAAATCTATTTGGTCGCAGGTGTGAATAGAGTCTAAGACTTTGCGTGACTGAAAAAAATTTCAATCAAAGGGCCTAATGAATAAAAAAAAGTAATTGCTAGTAAGCATTTGCTTATTAGCAAAAGCACTTGCTTAAAAATCTTTTACTGAAGAGAATAAGCATTTGCTAATTTATTATATGAATAATATTTTAGTCATTGCTGCTTTTGCTACAAATTTTAAGCTTTTACTAGAAAGAGACCAAATGTTAAAACATAACAAATTGTGACTAACAGAACTATACAAAAACAAGTAAGGAAGCCTAAGTTCGAGTGGAATCGAACATTAGATACTCAGCTGTATGCTTTCATTGTTTGTTTGCGTCTGATAGAATCACGGTGTATTTTATATAAATCCAGTGCTGCATAAAGTGGGCGTAGCCACGCCCATTTTCAAAATTTGGTGGTCATAACCGATTTCAATAAATTTTTGGGTGTCTATTGACACAAGTTATAAAAGTGTATAAACCAAGTTTCGTCATAATATCTCAATTATTTGTCGAGTTATAGCTCCGAAATCTCGTAGATTCCTTTGTCTAAAAAGGGGCGGTGCCACGCCCATTTTCCAAAATTTTTCTATTTTTTGTTTCCGGTCTATTGAAGAACTCACGCCACAAAATTTCAATGAATTATCTTTATTTTTGGCAGAGATATCGCTTAAAATATTTTTATTAGGCCCCTTTATAGTTCCCATATATAAAATTGGGCGTGGTCGTCAACCGATTTCGCTAAAATTTTGAACGTGTATTGCTACAAGTAATGAAAGTGTATACACTATGTTTTGTCATAATATATCAATTATTTGTCGAGTTATAGGCTAAGAAATCTCGTATATTCCTGCTTCTAAAAGGAGGCGGTGCCACGCCCATTTTCCAAAATTTTTGTGTTTTTTGTTTTATGTCCATAGTTGGACTCCTGCCATAAAATTTCAATAATATATCTCTATATTTGACAGAGATATAGCTTAAAATGTTTTTATTAGGTCACTTTATAATACCCATATATAAAAGTGGGCGTGGTCGTCAACCGATTTCGGAAATTTTTCGTCCAAACATTTGCCTGAGTAAGTAAATCACGCGTACCAAATTTCATCGATATATCTTCAACGGTTTCTGAGTTATGACATATAAAACTTTCAATATTTGACCCTTAATAAGTGGGCGTGGCACCGCCCATTTTCCAAAGTGTCATCAAATTTCTTCATAGGGGCCTGATCTCAACACATGGGTAAAATTTCATCGCTCCAGCTATATTAGTGGCTGAGATACCATATTTCCGATTTCTTCTATATAAGAAAAGTGGGCGTGGTCATGGTCCGATTTCGCCCATTTTCAATACCAACCGTCCCAGTCGCGATACCAACTTGCACTCCAAATTTCATCAAAATATCTCAATTTTTGCGCGAGTTATCGTGCGTACAGACGGACAGACGGACAGACGGACGGACGGAAATGGCTCAATCGATTTCTCTTTTCACCCTGATCATTTTGATATATATAAGTCTATATCTATCTCGATTATTTCATTCTGTTACAATCCACCGTTATGAAATCAAAACTATAATGCTCTGTGTACTAGTACAGGTGAGTATAACAAAGTCAATAAAAAATACAACAACTTCCTTGCCGGTATTACAAAAATAAGAATTTCATCATGAAAATGTTTGGCACAGGGTTGCGTGATTTCGAATCAATTTTGATTTCAAATCAAAAAAAGATAATTTTTATTTGTGATTCATTTCACAAAAGAATTGAAAAAACCCTTTGATTCGTGATTCAAGCGATTTTCAACTCAAAGGTAAATTTTATTTCTGATCCATTTCTCGAAAGAATCAAAAATTTATTTAGAATCAAATATATATTTTAATTCTTGATTCAAAATATATGTATATTTGATTCGAATCAAAAATTTGATCAAGATTCAAAAAATATTTTTGATTCAAAATAATTTTGATTTTAAATCAAGTTTGAATCAAGAATCAAAAAATTTATCATTTATTTGAAAATAGTTTGAATCAAGAATTAAAGGGTATTTTTGATTTTTTTTTAACGAATCACAAATAAAAATTATCTTTTATTTGAAAATACTTTAAATCAGGAATCAGAAAATATTTTTAATTCGTGATTCAGCCAAATCAAAATCACGCAACTCTGGTTTGGCACAAACAACAACAACGTCATAAACTTTACAACAACATCGTTGTGCAAATAGGTAAGAGAAATGCCATTTCTGGGCTTTTCTTACCAAAACTAGTAGGTGTTTTTCCTGTTGGTAGGACGATATGAATTCTATTAAGTTTTTACCTTCGTTCATTTTGTCAAATTGCCATAACAGTTGAAAAAACGTTTGAAGGTTCCATAATTGCATGTACTTAGAAAATAAATCGAGCGAAAACTAATTTCTGAAAAATTTAGCATAGGGTAGAGCATGCTTAAAAAATCATTACCTTTTGCACGGTAGGCAGGAAGCGACGATAGGTTGCATGAAAATGTCGAGAAAAAAGGAAAGTGGGGTTGTGTTATGTGATGTTTATAGATGAAACATCCAATGAAATTAAAATCCGAGCTGCTCCTTTTTCAAGGATATCCACATTTTTTGTTTTTTTTGAAACGATCAAATATTGAGGAAATCGAAAATTCGCCACCGTCCAAATTTTTCCGATTTCAATACATTATTTGGTCGCTAAGGGATACAAAAAAAGGTATTAAAAAGAAAAAAGGACACCTGTAGTGGAAAAATCCAATGTGAACAGGACCTAAAGGATAACCACTGAAATATAAAATAACACAAAAAGTACCCACTTTAATTTGCGTATAACTCCTAAAATGTTAACTCTACGTGAAAATTCCTTATAATATGTTTCATTCAGAATAAATAAGGGAATATTTCTTTGATATACAATTTTGATGTACCTGCAGTGGTTAATGCACTTTGGTCCATCTAAAGTGAAAATTTCAAAAAAAGTACGTTTTTTTTATGGTGCTATTTTAAGTTCAAATATTTTGCAAGTTTATGTAAATATTTTAATCTAATGATCCAATTCCCATTCATAAATATTTATACAGCAATATTAAAAAAAATTAGAGCTGAAATACGCGCTAGCTGTGCACGGTGGGCGGGAAGCAACAATAGGTTTCATGAAAATATCGAAAAAAAAAAACGATGGCCCAACGAATATGTGCCTAGCTGTGCGCCGGTATTTTTTTTAATATTGCTGTATAAATATTTATGAATGGGAATTGGATCATTAGATTAAAATATTTACATAAACTTGCAAAATATTTGAACTTAAAATAGCACCATAAAAAAAACGTACTTTTTTTGAAATTTTCACTTTAGATGGACCAAAGTGCATTAACCACTGCAGGTACATCAAAATTGTATATCAAAGAAATATTCCCTTATTTATTCTGAATGAAACATATTATAAGGAATTTTCACGTAGAGTTAACATTTTAGGAGTTATACGCAAATTAAAGTGGGTACTTTTTGTGTTATTTTATATTTCAGTGGTTATCCTTTAGGTCCTCTTCACATTGGATTTTTCCACTACAGGTGTCCTTTTTATACTCAGCTGTACTAGTACACAGAGTATTATAGTTTTAGTCACATAACGGTGGATTGTAACAGAGTGAAATAATCGAGATAGATATAGACTTATATATATCAAAATGATCAGGGTGAAAAGAGAAATCGATTGAGCCATGTCCGTCCGTCCGTCCGTCCGTCCGTCCGTCTGTCCGTCCGTCCGTCTGTCCGTCTGTCCGTCCGTCTGTAAACACTCTAACTCGCGCAAAAATTGAGATATTTTGATGAAATTTGAAATGCAGGTTGGTATCGAGACTGGGACGGTTGGTATTGAAAATGGGCGAAATCGGACCATGACCACGCCCACTTTTCCTATATAGAAATAATCGGAAATTTGGTATCTCAGTCACTAATACAGCTGGAGCGATGAAATTTTATCCACGTGTTGAGCTCAGGCCCCTAGGAAGAAATTTGATGACATTTTGGAAAATGGGCGGTGCCACGCCCACTTATTAAGGGTCAAACCTTGCAAGTTTTATATGTCATAACTCAGAAACCGTTGAAGATATATCGATGAAATTTGGTACGCGTGATATACTTACTTAGTCAAATATTTGGACGAAAAATTTCCGAAATCGGTTGAGGGCCACGCCCACTTTTATATATGGCTCTTATAAAGTGACCTAATAAAAACATTTTAAGCGATATCTCTGTCAAATATAAAGATATATCATTGAAATTTTATAGCAGGAGTCCAACTGCGGACATAAAACGAAAAACACAAAAATTTTGGCAAATGGGCGTGGCACCGCCTCTTTTTATAAACAGGAATATACGAGATTTCTGAGCCCATAACTCGACAAATAATTTATATATAATGACTAAACTTGGTGTGTACACTTTTATTACTTGTGGTAATACATGTTGAAAATTTTAGCGAAATCGGTTGACGACCACGCCCACTTTTATATATGGGTATTATAAAGTGGCCCAATAAAAACATTTTAAGCGATATCTTTGCCAAATGTAAAGATAATTCATTGAAATTTTTTGGTTTGATTTCTACAATAGACCAGAAACAACAAATAGAAAAATTTTGGAAAATGGGCGTGGCACCGCCTCTTTTTACACAAAGGGATATACGTGATTTCTTAGCCTATAACTCGACAAATAATTGAGATATTATGACGAAACTTGGTTTATACACTTTAATAACATGTGTTAATAGCCACGCAAAAATTTATTGAAATCGGTTTATGACCACGCCTACTTTTTAAGAAAGATATATCTGGAACACTCTTTGGGAATTTGTAACGTGACATCTTTATAACTAGAAGTCAAAAAGGAATGAAATTTTGCACAAAGAATAATATTCATATGCTTAGTTGGATGACTGATAAAAATGTTGAAAATGGGCGTGGCTACGCCCACTTTATGCAGCACTCGCTTTATATAAAGTACACCGTGTTTCCATCAAACGCAAACAAACTATGAAAACATACAGCTGAGTATCTAATGTTCGATTCCACTCGAACTTAGGCTTCCTTACTTGTTTCTTTTTAATACCTTTTTTTGTATCCCTTAGCGACCAAATAATGTATTGAAATCGGAAAAATTTGGACGGTGGCGAATTATCAATTTCCTCAATATTTGATCCTTTCAAAAAAAAACAAAAAATGTGGATATCCTTGAAAAAGGAGCAGCTCGGATTTTAATTTCAACGGATGTTTCATCTATAAACATCACATAACACAACCCGACTTTCCTTTTTTGTCGACATTTTCATGCAACCTAATTTTATTCATACGGACTTCAGCAATTTTTAGCAAAAGCAATTGCTAGTGAAAAAAGCATTTGCTTCAATTTTTATTCATAGAAATTTAAGCAAAAGGTCCAGAAAAGCATTTGCTTGATGTTTATTCATTAGGCCCAATGGCCTTCTATATACTATGTATATTTTTTATACTGAAATAAAAATAGTTCTGCTGAGCAACTACAAAACTTGATTGCGCCTAAAACAGTGCTACAAATGCTGCCATTGTTTTCGACGACAAATAACTTATTGTTCATATGTATATTCATATATCCAAATAAGATATCAAAAAATTTAAACGTTGTCTTCAAGATAAATGATCGTGCTTTCAATAGCTTTAATCAGTAAGCAATTAAAAGATATTGAGGAGTGACATGAATATCTCAAAAACTGTACGTATTAGGTACCGAAAATCTGACTTCAGATTCAGATTAAGCGCACCGAAATCCTTTAGACAAGTAGAATTTTATATCTGTACCAAAAACGATTTTTTGCAGCTGACGAAAAGTATCAATTTCGTTTAAACAACAAAAATTTCTATGTGAAAACTGTTGAGCCAAAAAGTTTAATACAAAGGAAATATTTTATTCAGACTGAAAATTTTTCTTTACATGACAGATTACACTGGTCGACAAGTTTTTGTTACAGAAATAAAATTCTACTTTTCTAAAGGATTTCGGTGCGCTGAATCCGAATCTGAACTCAGATTTTCGCTAATACGTACAGTTTTTGAGATATTCATGTTTAAAGAGGCCAAAAACACGATTTTTGGCTATATTCACTCCTCAATATCTTTTAAATTACTTACTTATTTTAAAAATTGATTAAAGCTATTGAAAGCGCGGACATTTCTCTTGGAGAAACCGTTTTAATATTTCAGATATCTTTCTTGTAACTTGCAATATTGCATATTAAGGTTCATTAGTTTTGCAATATTTTATCCATACAAAAATAATTAAAAATTTTGAAGCAAAGTTTTAGGCAGTTTATTATATTATGGACGTATGTAAGTGGCTTCGTAAAAAAAATTGTTCTGCTGAGCAACTACAAAATTTGATTGCGCCTATAAGATGCTACAAATGCTGCCGTTGTTTTCGACGACAAATACCTTATTGTGCAAAAACATATATTACTACATACCTAAATTAGATATCCGAAAAATTAAAACGTTGTCTTCAAGAGGAATGGCCGAGCTTTCAATAGCTTTAATCAATTTTTAAAATAAGTAAGTAATTTAAAAGATATTGAGGAGTGAATATAGCCAAAAATCGCGTTTTTGGCCTCTTTAAACATGAATATCTCAAAAACCTCAGCTCACCGAAATCCTTTAGAAAAGTAGAATTTTATTTCCGTAACAAAAATTTGTTGAAATTTTGTCGACCTGTGTTATTAAACAAATGCACATTGAATACAATTAGAATAATTCAAACAAGTGTATGTGTTGCAAGTAGTTTCAACACTCCTCCTCAACACAATATTAGTAATAATAACTTAAACAAATTATTCTAATCCTAAAAGTTTAACGAATTTTTGATGTTTACATTTTTCTAGACTTTTTTTTTTAAATATCTGCAGTCATATCATAAGTGGGTACAAAATGTATTGTAATTACATATATTACTATTCAAAACTTCACGTATATGATGATATTTTATATCAATATGTTTGCTTCGTGCATGGTATACAGGATTTCTAACTAACTGGTGTGCACTTAAATTATCAGAATAAATTTTGATGGGGACATTGGTTGTATCAATTGCGATTTCTGGCATAAGTTTTCTTAAAAATGTTGCTTCTTTTGCTGCTGCAGATAATGCCATATATTCCGCTTCTGTACTGCTAAGTGCTACTGTAGTTTGCTTCTTTGATTGCCATGAGAAAACACAACCAGCCAAAATAAACGCATATCCCGTATACGACTTTCTGTCTGTTGAGTCTCCTGCCCAATCAGCATCAGCGTAACATTCAATTGATTTCCCGGTTTTGAGATAATGAAGTTTATAATGACTTGTTTTATTTAAATAACATAAAATATGTTTAACTCCTGTCTCGTGTTCCATGTGCGGATCTTTGTTTTGTTGCGATAACTTAGACACAGCATGTAGAATATCTGGTCTTGTTAAGATTGCTAGGTACATTAACGAACCAATAAGTGACTGGTATTTTGTTTGATCAACTTTTTTACAATTTTCCCTGTTGCAATTAATTTGAAATTTCGGTTCGAGTGGCGTTGCAACAGCTCTGCAGTTAATCATATCATTTTCTTTTAGCAATTCCTTTATATAATTTGTTCGACAGACTGTTATGGATCCAGTTTCGCCCTCACGTTCGAATGTCATTCCAAGAAAATGATTTAATGGCCCTTTATCAACTACTTTAAATTCGTTTCCAATCTTCATCTTAATTTTTATCATATCTTCTTTATTTGTAGAGGCAAGTAAAATATCATCCACATATACGGCAATTATATTGAAGTATCCATTTGAGTGATTAGTGTAGATACACGGTTCACTAGGACATGCCATAAAACCAATTTTCTTTAAAACACAATCAAGTTTAGAGTTCCATTCTCTTCCCGACTGTTTCAGTCCATACAACGATTTATTAAGTTTAAGAACGTGATTTGGGTACTTTTTGTCAACAAATTCTTCTGGCTGTTTCATGTAAACCGTATCATGAAGATCTCCATTCAGATAGGCGGTTTCAACATCCATCTGATGTAAGTATATTTACAGCTAATGCTATTATTAACCTCAAAGTTTCGTAACGTACTACTGGTGAAAAAGTTTCTTGGTAGTTTATACCATAACGTTGACTATACCCTTTTGCCACTAGTCTTGCCTTAAATCTTACAATATTACCGTCTCCGTCTCGTTTTAATGTAAAAATCCATTTACATCCAACAACGTTTTGAGATGGAGGTAATTCATCCAAGGTCCAGGTACGATTAGCTATTAAAGCATCATATTCTGTGTGCATAGCTTTCTTCCATTCTTCAGAATGTTCGCTTGCCAATGCTTCTTCAACGGTTTCAGGTATTTTTATATTTTCTAGAGAATTCAATATATTATATTGTTTTTTGGGCCGACCAACTTTATCAGTTCTAATTAATTTTGGCCTTCCTCTTCCTATTTTTTTAACCTCATCACTTCTAGTCATGTCAGAAAGATTTTCATCAAGTACGTTATTTTCTTCCATTGAAATATTGCTGACTTCTACTTCTTCTCCTCCTCTAGCAAGATTCTCTAATTTATCTGTTTTCATTTGTATATCATCATCAGTCATAACAATTAAACCGCTCACGTCAACTGTTTCACTTACGTCTTTATGTATGCTAGAGTTTTCAAAAAACATTACATCTCTACTTACTATAAATTTTCGTGTTATTGGATCAAACAAACGATATGCTTTAGCATTCTCCGAATATCCCACTAAAATGTATTCTTTACCTTTAGGTCGAAATTTGTGGTTTTCTTTTTTATCGAGAGCAATAGCTAAAGATCCGAATATCCGTAAAAAATTAACTGTTGGTTTTCTTCCATACCAAATTTCATATGCAGTTTTGTTAACAAGAATTTTTGTTGGAGATCTGTTACGTAAAAATACAGCGGTTGAAATTGCTTCCGCCCAAAAACTTTCATCCATTCCTGCAAAAACTAACATACATCGCGCCATTTCAACTAAAGTGCGATTTGCACGCTCAGCCACACCATTTTGCTGTGGTGTGTAAGGAACAGTCAGCTGTCTTTTAATTCCATGTACTTTCAAATAATCATCAAATTCGTGGTTTACAAACTCACGACCATTATCGCTACGAATAGCTTTTATTCTCTTACCAGTTTGACATTCTACCAGTGCCCTAAACTGTTTAAATTTTGAAAATACTTCGTCTTTTGTTTTTAGAAAATACACAAATATGTATCTAGACTTGTCATCGATAAAAGTAAGAAAATACTTTGAGCCCCCAATTGATGGCTTATTAATTAGACCACATACATCCGCATGTATCAACTCAAGAATATCATTTGATATTGTATCGAATATTTTAGGAAACGATTCTGTACATATTTTACTTTTTGCACAAGTATGACATTCAAGGTATTGTGGTATGGTGATATTTTTCATGCCATATACTAAATCTTTTTGCGACAACTCTTTTAG
Source organism: Urophora cardui (assembly GCA_960531455.1). Taxonomy (NCBI): domain Eukaryota; kingdom Metazoa; phylum Arthropoda; class Insecta; order Diptera; family Tephritidae; genus Urophora; species Urophora cardui. The sequence goes on from OY482674.1 coordinate 97,667,312, forward strand.
ACTTTTAAAATTAAAATGACCATACCTGTTATGCCAATTCATTACCTCATTTGCGTTTGAGTAGAAACATTTGTTGGCCGATGTTTTTCCAAAAATGTATAAGTTGTTACATTTAAATGCCATCAATAAAACTTTGCCTGCTGAGTTCTTGATTATACAAACATGCTTCTTAAAAGAAATATTGCATCCCATGCTTGATGCTCTTCCAACTGATATGAAATTTGACTGCAGATCGGGTACATATAACACATTTCTCATGATAACGTCTTCATTTCCGGATCGCAGAATCACTGTTCCAATGCCTTGTGCTTCGATGAATTTTCGCCCGCTAGACTCACCTTTTCCGTATGATTTCTTAGTTCTTTGAACATCGCGCGCTCACAACACATATGAGATGTCGCACCGCTGTCTATGCACCATGTGGATCGATTGAATCCTTCTACACCATAAGCTGAAAGTACACTTCCAATAGCATTTTGTGTTTTTTGTCTCCGATTTTTGCATTGAGCAGCATAATGTCCTCTGTTTCCACAATTGTAGCATTTAACTTTCGAATTTTTCGCCGCAGAATTTATATTATTTCCACGTTGATTATTTTCATGAAAATTCCTTGTTGTTTTCATATTTTTATGATTTGACCTTGCCACAAATGCTTGTTGATTTTCGTTTTTCTCAACTTTTTCGCCTTTTTGTTGACGACGTTCTCCTTCCTCTAGCAGTTTGATCTTCAATGTGCTAAGTGATGGCAGACAATCACGAGTTTCTATTGCGACCACAAAATTTTCATACAAATGCGGTAAAATTGATAGCAGAATAATGACCAACATTTCTTCTGGTACCACCACACCAATTTCAGCCATCTTCTCAATGATGTCGGTAAATTTTCTTAGATGTTCGGACATATTATCTTCTTCATGCCAGCTATTATACAATAATTTCTTAAAAAGCGTTATTTTTCGTCCTGGTCCACTTGGTTGATAGATTTCTTGAAGCTTTTTCCAAGCCTGTAACGATGTTTTGCAATGTTTGATATGGTTTAACTGCGACGGCTTGACACACAACGTTATGCTCGCAAGCGCTTTCACACAACGTTATGCTCGCAAGTGCTAGTTTTCGTATGGTACGACGATATGTATGTATATACATACATATTCTACACTTACGAAATAACATTAATTTACGAAACGATTATTTATTCGAATTTTTTACTTAGCCTGATGGGCAGTCATTTGTGAACTAGATTTAGTTCAACTATCGCAATAATTTTAATGGTAACCGCTTCAAATACTTCAAAGCGAGTGCTGTTGCACCACAATCACCCGCACGTAGGAGCAGGAGCGCTCTACATGGCGTATGAGTTACGGCCAATAAAATATGTTTGCATGGATTTATGAGTGCGTGTGTATGTATGAATGTCGCCGCGATACAAATATGCACGGCATGCCAACTTAAATGAAATGCACGAATGCCACAAGAATTATTTTAATACGCACATCAACATTATGTTTCCTGCAATTAATTACAGTAATCGGTGTATGTTGATTGTAGCAGCAATAAACAAAAAAAAAAAAACGAAGGAAAAGAAAAACACAAAAACGCCAACAACTGTAATTGCAGCGCTGCAATACGAGTATGTACATACATTAATAGCAGTCATGCAATATTTTTGCAATTTTTCATTGTGTGTGTATGATTGTCATTGTTTAGCTGCAAGCCCACACTTGTGGTTATTGTTGTTTTTTTTTCCACTTAATATTCTTCTTTGCTGGGGCAATTTTGTTGTTTGTTATTACTGCACAATCCACACATGCATACATATCTACATACACATGTATTATTATGATCACTATTATTATTGTGCGAGCATAATTTTTCGCCAAACAAGCGACGAGTTTTATGCATGCATTCATACTTATTATAGTTTAACGCGTTCGCTCATTTACTACATACATATGTATGTACATACATGTGTGTTTTGTTGCATGCAACATACATAATAAATGCATGCACATACAATTGCCGCTATGACTATGACAGTGCCGCTGTTTGTCGTTGACATTACTCTTTTGTTAGTGTGATGTGGTGGTGGTGGTGGTGTTGTTGTTGCTGTTGCTGCTGTCAATTCATACTTGCCAACATGGCAAAGCCCGGACAACTGTTGACGTTTATCATAATTTATAATTTTTGCATTTGCATATAAATTTCAGATGCGTTCGCGCATGTGACAACAGCAACTGTCGCGCTGAGCGGAGTTGAAAAGCGAAGTTAACGTCACTATTGCACACATACATACATACATACACATGTAAAAGAGAACTAAACCGACGACGAATGAGCGAAAAAAACAAAGCAATAACTGAATATGAATAGTACCTACATGCAGAATAAATGTGGGAGCAGCGGGGCTATCTGGGGGCTATCTGCATACAGACAATATGCTGGCTCATAAATAAAAAAATATTTGCATTTATGAGTTGGCGCGCGAAATTTTATTGCATGACAGCTGTTCCTGCCAACCAAAGGCGAAATGTGTCTGCATGTGAATAAGCAATTCAGAGATATGTATGATGTATGTATGTACATACTTACTACATACATATATGTATATACCCAGAAAAAAGGTTAGGCTTATATCTGACGCCTCAGATGTTAAACTGGAATAATCTGGCAGCGCTGCTTGCTGTTACGCCCTCATTCTCTCTGATCCAAACGTTTTATTACCCAATAAGTTGAGCAAAAAATTTTAATTATGCAGCTAAACAAAAAACATTTAATAACCGCAGAAGACCTGATTATCAGGATATAACTAAACCTTATTTCCATGGCTAATCCGCCTTATTATATGGTATATATACACCACCTAAAGTCTTATTTCAGTAGCCTTTAAATCGTCTGGAATAATTTTAAATAAGGCGTCGATTTTTTGCTGGGTATGTTTGCGCGTACATTAGGGTGGGGCGATTTACTAACCTATACGGCGCCATCGAAATACAAAATTTCAGAATTTTCGCTGCAAAAATTGAAGAGTTATAACCCAAAACGTAGACGTATGCTATTTGGGACTTGTTTTTTTTTTACTTTACCCAACTCTAAAAAAGATCAAAGTTACTCATACGCCATGGCGTACTATTGGATGCAAAAAACAAATTTCAGAAGCATAAGCTTACGTTTTAGGGAATAACTCTATAATTTTTGCAGCTAAAATTCTGAAATTTTGTATTTGGAGCATTTATTGTACACAAAGCGCTGTCGGCGAAAATAATCGGTAACGGATGACTATAACATACAGAACCCATCCGCGATTTTGGTCCAAGGAAAAAAGAGTGCTTTCTACTTTTCCTATACCGGAAGATAAATTAATATTTTAAAATACTATGCATATATTGTATTGACTTATCTTTAAGAAATTTGCAAAAAAAAAAAGTTAAGATACATTTTACACAACAAGAGATAATCGCGAAAATATACGATTTTGGGCATTCAGCCTCCATAACCGGAAATCAGGCTATATCTCGAAAACGGATCATCCGATTTTAATTCATATTTCATATCTGGATTGAGCATAAAATTCTGCTTCAACTCGATTTGCATATTGGCCTGGATATTTTTTTGTCGATTTTTGCCCAATTTTTATTTTCAAAAATTCGTCTTGGTTCATAAAAACCAAATTCCGGGACAACAAAATTAATTTTAGACATATGTCGTGGAGGAGTTTTTTACTCAGAAAAATGAGAGTAATCCGAATTTCGATGGCTCGGGATAGATTAATTTCCCTCCATACAAATCGCCCCACCCTAATATACATGCATACATACCTTAATGCATTCAATGTCAGCGATGAGTTTGAAAAAAGAACTTACACAATTTGCACTCTAGGCTAGCGATATGTAAAATCGTAGATCGAAAATAGTATCTTTTACCAGAAATTTCGAATGACCAATACATAAAACATCAAATCCAGTTAGTTTGGGACATTCTCATACCGTTTAGCAATAATTTCGCGAAATATTTCGATTTTGAGGGCGGTTTTCTCATCTAACCTTTAATTAAAAAGTCAACATTTAGTGTCGGTATAGTTTAGTAAATTTCACCGCCATCTGAACTAATGTTCTTAAGTTGAATCTGAAATGTTGTTATCTGCTTTCAGGGCGGAAATATGCTTCAGATGGGTGGCGTGTACTTTAACCCGAGAAAAGCAAAAGAATCCTTATAAGCAAACATTTCCCATACGAAGAAAAAACCCGGTGATAACCGCCTTTCTCTTCTTCCCAGTCTCCCATCACTAATGTATATATGTACATATATACATATGTACATATTCATATGTATTATTGTCATTTCAGTTTTATTAAGTGTAGTAATTGCTGTTGTTGCCACTGTTTCCTATTCAATTTTTTGTTTGTTTGTTGTTATTTCTTGTATTTGTTTGTTGTTATTTCTTGTATTTGTTGCGTTCACTGCGCCGGCGCATTTCAACATTTCTGCATTTGCATGTGTCTGCGTTTATTTGCAGTTTGGAAAATGTCGTGTTGTCAGTGGCGTTTGTTGCCGCCACCAAACGCCTCCACTATTCACTCCTACAATGAATGACACTTACAGTTGTAAATAGTAGCGAGCAAGTTGGCTGGCTGTAGCAAACAGCTGCCAGTTAGCTGTGGGATGTCGTAATAAAACAGTGCCAACAAAGCGTTAAAGTATGAGACCTGTCAGATGAAAAATGTCATAACCTATGCTCCACAGCTTTAGTATGTATGTAAATGGACGGAACAGAGTTGCCATGATATGAATTATGATTAAAAATATTATGGCGTTTTCTTTTCTACGAAAAAATGTTGCCCTCCTATATCCCAATTATCGAATTACGTATCCTGACTTTCTATAAAATGACTGAATTTGTAGATAAGGGTGCCCTCTTACTTAGTTAGAAGCCAATATTTGGTGAAAGGACCAGACAAACTTACAAAATGGCTAAGAAAATCTAACAGGGCAACATTATTTCGAGAAAAGAAAACGCCATTAGATAAATATGTTTACTTCTAGAAAGACAGCCACAACGTTGAAAATCAAAATACAGATAAACTGGCACATATACAGCCAGAACTGAAAAGGATGGACAGAAAATAAAACTACAAAAGCCGAGAGCACGTGGTTGTTTAGAAGAGCGGCCGCAGGTCCCTACGCAGAAGAGTACTTTGCAGAGAAATACTGGGAATCGTGTAACCCGTGTGGGATCGACCCAGGGTTATTGTATTTAATTTTATTTTTTGAAGCGCACACGGAAAAGTGTTCTGCGCAAAAATACTCTGGATCAGTCCATACTCTGAAAAAAATACCCGTAGTTAAACCAACAACTTTCTGCTGTTGAATCTCCGTCTTTGATTCAACAGCAAAAGTATTTGTTTTTACAGCAAAGTTTTTGATCCAACAATTTATTCAAAAATGGGCGCTGTTTTTCAAAAAACTTGCCTGCTTTTAAAATTTTTTTGTGAGAAAAGCAACAAAAACAATAATGATGGAGAGAGAAGATGAAGAGAAAAATCCAAACAAAAGTTTATTTTTAGCAGAAAATTTTCTCCAAAAGTCCCCGTTGTTGATTTAAAGGCAACAGTATTTGACCCAACAGTTTCCGTTGTAAACAAAACTAATGAGAACAATTTTTTTTAAATTTTGTTTTTACAATGATTCAAATAATTCATGGAGTGGCCGCTGTGGTGCAGTGGGTAGAGTGCTCGCCTGCTATGCCAGAGGTCTCGGGTTCAAACCACGGTCCGAGCCAAACAAATTTTTCTAATTAGTAAAAATCCAATTATTGGGGTTTTTAAGAGCAGCGGTCACCTCTCGGCAGTGGGCGGCATACCCTCCGAGAGTATTTCTGCCATGAAAAAAGCTTCTCACAAAAAATGCATTCGCCGTTCGGAGCCGGCATAAAACTGTAGGTCCACCCAATTAGTAGGAAAAACAAAAAGGAGCACACCTCGAATTGGGAGAGAAGCTCGGCCATAAAACTCGTCAGAGTTATAATAGCGCCATTGTATTATATTATTATTATTAAATAATTCATGGGTTCCTTTTTAGGAAATGGAAGTATAAATAGGTTCCTACAATTCAATATAATGTTGAATGTTCCACTATGTGATCATTGGATAGAATTTCAGGTTAATGTCATGGTTCGAATCTGGAGGAGAATATAAAATAAAGGAGAAAAAGTAGAATAAGAAATTAAGATAGCAACCAGTGAATGATAAGAAGGAGAGAAGAATAGGAGAACAAGCGGAGGCTACATATTTGCAGTTGAGACCAGGGCGGAGAGAAGATGAAGAGTAAAATGCAAACAAAAATGTATTTTTAGGTGAAAATTTTTTCCAACAATCTCCGTTATTGACTTAAATCAACAACGCTCGCACCTTTGAAACAACAACGGAGCGTTGTTGGGCACATTTCAACTGCGGAAACTAGTTGGTTTTACAGCGAAAGTCTTTAGATTTACAACGTTTTTTTTTTCAGAGTAGATATTAGTACAGACAGAGAATTCTAGGGTTGAGAAGGGGTTCTACGCAAACATACTGCGGTTATTTCTATTCCAATATATTATTCAAATGAGACCTAATTTTTTATTACAATTCACAAATAGGTATAAATCTAAGTAACATTTAAAATAGGTTCCCTTCAAAATAGCAAACGAATAAATGATGTTGGCAAAAAAATTCTTCCGAGTAAAAATAAGAAGCTGAAATCGCAAAGTAAAAGCAAATATGTATCGCTGAGAAAGGACTCGATTCTCGAAATTAAATTAAAAGCTCTCAACTAATAACACTGGATCACAAAATGAAATTTGTTGTCTGTACTTTGGACGTGACAACCCTATCTATATGTAAAATCGGTCGCTGATTCCGAAAATGGGGTTCATTTTAAATTCTATGGGAAGGTTTTTGAGATATCGGAAATTTACCGTTATTTGGCCAATGGCTCCACTTAATCCTGTATAATAATTTAACACAGTGAGCTATCTTCATTGGGATGACACGAAAGAAAATTTAATTTCCTTTTCATGGCTCCTATAACATTTTTCTCTAACTCCTATAGCAAGGGTGCTCAACGCTCTCGTATTGAATGGGGAAACTCCAATACATCTACAAAAATTTATTAGTGCACCGAGAAAAAAATTGTGTTAGATTTAAAACAAAAACGTTACAAACTACAAGTAAATTTTTATTGTACGATTGGAAAATTTTACATACACAGAGCCAAAAAGTTCGCCTATAATCAAAGAGACTGCCATCTAAAAAAGTTATTTGGCCAAGGAGAGCCAGAGAAAATTGAAGAAATTTTTGCTAAAAAATCTTCTAGATTTTAGCTTGAATTTCTTCTTAAATTTATTGAAAAAGATACCGTCTGAAAACAAGGAGATAACTTCTTATTTATTAATTTTTTATGTCATTTTGTCAAAAAAATTAAATTGTTAGAAGAAATCTGCTTGTTTTTATGAGAAAATTTTTATAAAGCAAATCAATAAGGAAATCCTCTAATTTTTACTAGAACCTTTTTCAATTTATTAAAAAGGAAAACTTTTTATTTTTAAAAGAGCCCTTATTAATTAAAATTTTGCTATAAACGTCTTAACGTAGGTACATGTATGGATATACTCGTACATACTAGAAATATGCATAACAGTTATTGCATCAACCACCTTTTTTGTATGTGTGCAATAACATGTTCAAGAAATTAAAAGGGAGAACTTTTTATTTTTAAAAGAGCTCTTATGTGTTTCTCCGTTCGTCAATTTCACTACGGCTTTGTACATTTCTACAATTCTCAAACGATTAGTGAAGCACTTGGTATAAAGAGTTTATTATGTCCATCTGCACTTATATGAAATGAAATGTTGCCCATTGTCTGAATAAGTCCTAGGAAAATACCAGTTGACTAATTATGTTTTCCTATGAAAATCAAGATTCTCTTCTAAATAATATTAAACAGGTTTTCTTCTTAATTTTACAGGTTATCTGCTAAATTTATGTGAAAAGGTTTCCATATTTATTCTAGGAGTCATCTTCTTAATTTTATATAAGAGGTTTTCATCTTAGTTTTATAGCTTATCCATTAAACTTTACTGAAAATGATTTCATCTAAAATCCACGGGTTATCTTCTTAATAATAGTGAAAAGGTTTTCATATTAGTTTTACAGTATATCTACTTAGTTTTATTAAAATGAGATATCCAGTCATAATAAGACGGGCATCTTATTGGAGAGAAAGCGTAGAGAAATCCGCTAAATTTTGTTCTAATTTATAGGGCATTTTAGGTGGTCTTTTGGCTCTGTGTACAACATAAATACATACATATGTACAATATTTACAATTGGGCAATTCACAAGCTGTTGTAAAGTATTGTAATGTTGTATACTGGTAAAGGTTTACAATAGGTGTATCAGTAGGGTTGATTTTTCTCATACAAATTTCAATACAACCAATACAACTGGGCAGCCTATGTTTATTGAGTGTGTTATTTGATTTGTTTTTTATTCTGACAGTTTGTTAAAAAAAAAAATTTAAACAAACATATGGAAGCGAAAATATGGAGACAAAAAAAAAACAAATTACTTGCATCGTGTGTATCAATTAGGACCTGAATCCGCCGTTAACAAATCTAATAACTGTTTTTCGCTTTCGCCTGGCATTTTCTTATTCAAATTTTTGTAAACAACAAACTGTAAACAATAACGAAATACAACAAAACACATACGAGAGTCTGTTCACAGGTACTGCGTTCTTATGCACTTTTCCTTTACAACATACAACTTTACAATAGCCAGTGAATTGCCCAAATGTATTTTATTTATATTAAATTAAGATATGAACTCGTACATATAAAAAAAAATGTATCTACATATTACATAATAACAATAAGTGACAAGTTTATTCAAGGCTGTTTAATAAATTGTCAATATTTATTGTCGAATCAGAGGTGGATAATTGCAGAATTGCTTCCAAATGCTTTTGTGATAAAAGGTTTCTTTGGTTTGTTTTGATTAACTTAAGTCTAGAAAAGGCTTTTTCGCAAATATAAGTGCTTCCGAACATGGATAAGTATTTTAAAATTTCATTTCTTATGAGTGGATACTTGTCATATTTTATTTCTGTCTAATATGTAACTTACCTTAATTATTAATTTATATACGTACCTATAATTAATTAGCATAGACTGTGACTTGCAATAATATTTCAGCAAAAAAAGCTCTAATTCCTATTTTTCTTATTAAAATCTGCTTTTATTTTACTTCAAATAATTTGAAATACACTTTTGCCACACAGTTTTCAATATTAACTAGAAATTTTGTTCAGTTTTTTCGTTTGCCTACAAATCGCATCCTAAATCAAAAAATTGCACAACTCAAAATTTTTTGAATCCATGAATAAAGTATTTAGGGACTGCTAAATGTTAGTCTCCTACCAGCAAAAGTCTTCTTCCATACCCAAGCTTTTACTTCAAAGCTTCGTTTGTAAAGAAAAAGGTTTTCTTGCATTTCTTCCATTTATTTTATATTTATTTGGGTTTTGAGTTACGTCGCTTTTCAATTCAAGAATTCAATTTTTTCAAAAAAATTTTATTTTCAATTTGTTAGTGTAATTTTCAATTTCATATGGGAAGGGCGACGCCAACGTAGCTTCATATGGGAAGGGCGAAGCTAACCAGTGTTTTAAAGACATTGCCTGACAAAGTCAATTTTTTCTTAAAAAAATCGTTAAAAATCGAAAAAATTCAAATTAAATCGTCAATATTTCAGAAAAGGTAAGAGTTAGAGAAAAATGTTATAGGAGCTATGAAAAGGAAATTTAATTTTCTTTCGGTTGGTGTCTTCCCAAGGAAGATAGCTCACTGTGTTAAACAGATATACGGGATTAAGTGGAACCATTGGCCAAATAACGATAAATTGCCGATATCTCAAAAACCTTCCCATAGAGTTAAAAACGAACCCGATTTTCGGAATCAGCGACCGATTTTACATATAGATAGGATGGTGGCGTTCAGAGTATTTTTTGGCTGTAGAGCAGTGTAATTAGGGATCAGTTTTCTTGTTATAACTCATAATACTAACCCACCTGAGTGCAGGGCCGTAGCTAGACTTAAATTTAAGGTAGGGCAGCGTTGGTTTAAGGTAGGGCGGAAGTAAATAAAGTATCACAATTAATCTTACATCGAGACATGGCTTCCAAAATCAATCAGCATATATATCACTTTTCTCTAGGTCAGTGACGTACATTGGCTCAGATTTCCTTCTGTCTACGGAAAGGGACGACTTTACATTAAGGAACCACGGTCTGAGAAAAATGACTTTCGAAGAAAAAAGGTGTTCTACACACATATATACATATGTGCATGTTTTTATAAGTGCCTTTCCTCGGTAATCGTACGCAGTTTTGGGGGTTTGTTTGGTAAATTTTACAACTTACAAATATCTCCGGTCGACGGGACTTTTGGATTTAGAATCAGGATGACCTCCTTTACAATCCCCAATGACTTTTTTCAACGCGTACATTTAATACCTATTTGTTGACACATAACTATAGTGACAGTGCATAAGCAATACTCATTCAGAATAAGCCAACAAGATGGTACAGCTTCCAGATTTAGATGTGGAGATGTGGAGATCTTTATATTTGGTATGTGTCGAAAATGATTAAACGATAACCATAGAAAATTTAGACACCTCATTTTTGCATCGAGTAAAATGTTTTAGATTAGCACACAGCTTTAGAAATCGATTCCGCGCTTTTGGTGTTGTTCGCTCACAGTAAGATTAGTTTTTGTCAGAAAAGTGACGGAATGAACCATTCCTTTAACCAAACTACAAAAATTCGATGGTCTTACTTAATTATATATGTGATGCAGGGTGGATTCTCCATATCATACATTGCAACCGCAATAATTTTTATACTCAGCTGTACTAGTACACAGAGTATTATAGTTTTAATCACATAACGGTGGATTGTAACAGAGTGAAATAATCGAGATAGATATAGACTTATATATATCAAAATGATCAGGGTGAAAAGAGAAATCGATTGAGCCATGTCCGTCCGTCTGTCCGTCCGTCCGTCCGTCTGTCCGTCCGTCTGTCCGTCCGTCTGTAAACACTCTAACTCGCGCAAAAATTGAGATATTTTGATGAAATTTGAAATGCAAGTTGGTATCGAGACTGGGACGGTTGGTATTGAAAATGGGCGAAATCGGACCATGACCACGCCCACTTTTCCTATATAGAAAAAATCGTAAATTTGGTATCTCACTAATATAGCTGGAGCGATGAAATTTTACCCACGTGCTGAGCTCAGGCCCCTAGGAAGAAATTTGATGACATTTTAGAAAATGGGCGGTGCCACGCCCAATTATTAAGGGTCAAACCTTGCAAGTTTTATATGTCATAACTCAGAAACCATTGAAGATATATCGACAAAATTTGGTACGCGTAATTTACTTGCTTAGGCAAACGTTTGGACGGAAAATAGTTAAAATCGGTTGACGGCCACGCCCACTTTTATATATTTGTATTATAAAGTGACCTAATAAAAACATTTTAAACCATATCTCTGTCAAATATAAAGATCTATCATTTAAAATTTTGGCGCATGAGTCCAACTATGGACATAAAACTAAAAACACAAAAATTTTGGAAAATGGGCGGTGCCACGCCCACTTATTAAGGGGCAAACATTGAAAGTTTTATGAGTCATAAATCAGAAACCGTTGAAGATATATCGATGAAATTTGGTACGCGTGATATACTTACTTAGTCAAATATTTGGACGAAAAATTTCCGAAATCGGTTGAGGGCCACGCCCACTTTTATATATGGGTCTTATAAAGTGACCTAATAAAAACATTTTAAGCGATATCTTTGTCAAATGTAAAGATAATTCATTGAAATTTTGTGGTATGATTTCTACAATAGACCGGAAACAACAAATAGAAAAATTTTGGAAAATGGGCGTGGCACCGCCTCTTTTTACACAAAGGGATATACGAGATTTCTTAGCCTATAACTCGACAAATAATTGAGATATTATGACGAAACTTGGCTTATACACTTTTACAACATGTATTAATAGCCACGCGAAAATTTATTGAAATCGGTTTATGACCACGCCTACTTTTTAAGAAAGATATTTCTGGAACACTCTTTGGGAATTTGTAACGTGACATCTTTGTAACTAGAAGTCATAAAGGAATGAAATTTTGCACAAAGAATAATATTCATATGCTTAGTTGGATGACTGATAAAAATTTAGAAAATGGGCGTGGCTACGCCCACTTTATGCAGCACTCGCTTTATATTAAGTGCACCGTGTTTCCATCAAACGCAAACAAACAATGAAAGCCTACAGCTGAGTATCTAATGTTCGATTCCACTCGAACTTAGGCTTCCTTACTTGTTTATCTCAAACTATGACAAAAAATTTAATAATAATAATTCATCTCACTTGTTGGCCTGTTTAAGGTAGGGCATTCTAATTTTAAGGTGGGGCATTGCCCCACAATGCCCCCCCCCCCCCCCCTCCCTAGCTATAGGCCTGCCTGAGTGTCACAGTGCTCGTTATCCCATCAGTGCGCCACCTCGTTGCTGAAAAGCCTGGCAATTGCACTGTCTCATATCAGACACAAAGCCCTTGGAAGCTTTGAATTCCAAAGATTAAAGGACTTATCAGTTTGCTCCCTAGCCGACCTTAACAGGTTCATCGAAGGAACCAAATGGTTCGATAAGGATGATGAACGGCAATAAGAACAACCGATCTCAGAAGGTTTATCAGGGGAACCAAAAAGTGGTTTCGTACGGATGGAGAACCGTGAGTACAGAGATTATTTGGTCCATGAGTACGTGTATCAAAATGGCGGCTGGTGCGCTAATTGGGCCTGTCTCAAGCCGGGCAGCACACCAACCAACCAACCAACTAAGTAGATGCCTTGCATGACAATCCTTCACATACATAAATACTTAGTTTACCCTTATCCATCCGCTTTGTTCCATGATAACATCGAGTGTATTCGTAATTGTTGAACTTGTTGGCGAGAGTGTAAACATGGCTATTCAATTATTTGGCCCAATAATAAAAACTTGTCATGTCAAAACTATGAACGTAAAACTGCACACAAGAAAAAATACTTATGTACATATATTAAAACATCTATTAATTTGCAAAATATGTAGAACATAACTGAAACATATGTTGCTGCGACACATAATTCCACCACACTACCCATATCAAACCACTCACATAGGCACATATGTATGTACATACATTGCACACAAAAAACATGATTACCGCGCAAACAAAACTAGAATCGAAATAAACTCTGGCAATCGCTTACCCACTCGCTTACGGAATGCATTACATTAATCCAGGCATATAATTAGCGGCAAGGCCTTGCTATCTGCACTACCGTTAAGTGAACTGAAAACTTGAATCCTACATAAAAAGTAATGAGATTTTTTTCATTTCATATTGCGCGATCCATTCTGCTGAGCGTTACCCGTAATGGTTGACAGAAGCGAAAAAAAAGATATGTAAACCCACACATTGATTGAAATCTTATTCTAGTATGCATTACTGGCAGTGCGTAAGAGAAGTGATGGAATCATGAGTAATTCTACGGCAATGCCGCCTTTCATGCAATACATAACAGCGATTACCAGATTTTTGCTGGGTTGTGTAACCAAAAGTAATATAACCACACTTTAATCATTCGACATTAATTGAGTGCCACAAAAATAAGGTGGCCTGCAAACAATTTTCAAAGCATATTAAAATTTTAACAGTGGCAAAAAGGACAGTAGCACAACAACAGTAATAACAACAACAAGTAAGCACTGCTAATGATCAGCCACAAAGCAAAGGCAGACATAACCCCCATCCATACATACACACACCCACCCGTGCACTTGAATGGTTTTCTTGGGGAAAAAAGGGTCTCAAAAGAGACTCGAAAATTTACTCTAAATTCAGACCCAAATACTCACATGGATGTGAGTTGATAAAATAACTAAGAGCTAATATGTAAAATTTATGCACATAAGTATGTTTTTATGTACCCTGTAGGGAAAATCTCTATTTCCGAACTAGGTCGCTTGTAGTGCATTTTTCGCAACTACTAGTGCGAGCTGGATCTCTTTTACATATTATCAACTGGCGAATTTAACATGGCGATGTCCTAAGCAGTTTCAATTGTCACTCTCTTCACTACATTTTCGATAGTTCCGAACTAGTACAAAATTCTACAGTTTTCACTAGTTCGTTCAATGGCTCAATTTCGATAGTTCTGAACTAGCTGCCAATTCTGTAGTTTTACATCAGCCGCTTAAGTGCAGCATTTGACACACTTCATGCAAGTAACGCGATGGCACCCAGGCTAACGTGTGTGGCACTGAATCAGGGAAGCGCGGGTTGGAATCCTGTCGGTGTCGAGACGGATGATAATTTATACTCAGCTGTACTAGTACACAGAGTATTATAATTTTATTTTTTATATTTTTTTATTTATTTATTAAATGTTTAAAAAGTAATAAAATAAAAAATTGAAAATAAGCCTAAGGTATCGGAAAAGCATAATTAAGTGGAACATTTCATTTTATTTAGTGCACATGCAATTTGTACATTCTCTTTATACAATATGCTTCACTAACAAGCTGAGAAGTTTAGAAATATGCAAAACCGACGGCAAATGAATGAACGAAAAAAATACATAAATTTTTTGTCACTTCGGAATGGCATACAAATCAAAGTGTGTCTTATAATGGTGACACAATTTACTCCTTCTGAACTGGTGAGGTTCTAACTACAATTGAGTTAGTTACTTTTTGACACCTTTTCGCTTGTTCGGAACTAGAAATTTTGCTCACTAGTTGTGGAGTTCCCTGCAGGGTGCATATAAACTTACATATACACTCATATGCACATTGGCAAGTGAGGAAAGTAAAGGCTTGCAGGCGCAAGTTCGTCTAAGGGTAGCAACGTGACCGCAACGAATGCAGATCTTGGTGTTCAACCCAGCTCCCGATGGTAGCTTGATGGTAGACGGGCGTTGAGTCGGGCTTACCTGATTTTTTTATACCCACCAGAGGGTGAAAAATAAATTGCGAATTGTTGAAGTTTGACTTTATGTTGTTTTTGTTGTTGTAAAAAGGGGCTAAGAAATGTAGGCACGTAGATGTTACAGCGTACTTGTTATGGCAAAGTGTCTTACAACAACATCAAGGGCCAAAAATACTAATGACAAGAGGTTCAAAAACTTTTCTAACGAAGTGGGTTAAATTAGTTACCGATTTTTGCTGACTCCGAGCAGCAGATGAGTTTTGTAAGTATCCGGCCACTGCCAAGGAGTAATCGTTAAGCAGTGCACTAAGTATTTCACAGCCTATATGATATATAATCTCTTATTTAACTTTTTAACTTGGCAAAAATTTTCAAGATTTATTTGTATATATGTATCTATCTCAATTGTTAAAAAACTAAAATTTCAATAGTATTTGTCTATCACAGCGGGGTATAGAGTGCACAGATTTAATGACAACAACAAAAACAATAACTCACACCCGCAATAACAACGCATAACTACTGACTTTGGCAGTGTGAGCTTATGAAAGTCAATTATATATAAATGTTTTACTCATAGAAATGCGGTTCGAAGTTCATTTTGGTGTGTGTTTTACAAGCTTTCTATTAAATGGGACGGCAGTCGCACACCCAACTGCATGCAAGCATGTCTGGATTTGAATGTCTGATGAACGAATATACGCAAAATTTTCACTTAAGTATACATACGTATGTAGGTAGGTATGTTCACATGCTTGCTTGAGGCTACCCGAGGCCCAAAAAAGGGCAACTGCGGTTTGTATTGTGGCGGCCACTTCGACCACATACTTACCGTTGTTAGTTTTCAGTTTGCTGCTGTTTGTTTGGTTGCTTTACATAGGTTGGCTTAACCTCGCCAAAAAGGATATGCAAAATGCATGTGCACATACATACATAGCATGTATGAATGTTTGCACATAACTTTTTTGGGTATAATTTCATTGTTGCTGCTGCTGTTCGTACGTAGGGTAAGGTGGGGTGCCTTTGACACCTTTTTTTTGAAGTCTCATATCTCAGAAATTTTTGGGGAAAACTAAGGTTTTAAAAATTGACAATAACTATTCATTATTTATGTCAATATTTGAGTAGCTAATGAGTTATGAAAAAACACGTAAATACCTTTTTCAGATACAGGGGTTAAAACCCCCCCATGGCCAAATCTAAGTTGCAATGATTTTGCAAAAATTTTCAAAATACAGTTTATAAATCTTGCATTGAATTTTGACTCATAATTTTTGACAAAATTAGTTACAATAATTTTACGGAAGAAGAAATTGGTGAAAGTTGCAAAAAATAAGGTTGGCCAATACATAAGTTCGGCACTTTGAATTGCACTTGGAGCTTTCCGAAATTACAAAGTTGTGTAGCATATCGCACCCTAAATCATAAAGTGAAACAACTCAAAATTCAAAAATTTTCAGGAGAGCCAAAAAACATTTTCTTTTTTATAGGCAATGATATGGGAAAAGGGCACGTATAATAGTTATTTTTCAGTTACAAAAGGCTCTGATGGAAAAGATTTTTTATCAGTCGCTAGATATATTTTCTGTGTACCGATTTATGAAAGAAACCCGATTTCGAAAAATTTTGAGTTGTAACGCTTTTTGATTTAGTGTGCGATATGTTCGTTTGGCATTTTTCAAAAAATTGTACTGATAACAAAAAGTGTTCATTTTTTGAAAACAGTAAGCAGTTTCAATTAACAAGTACTGTAAACAGTACTATTCAGGACCTGTTTAACTAGTGCGAATAATATTCCACCATGTCACAAATTCTCTATCAAATACAGAAAAATTTGTACAACTAAAAAAAATTTCTTGTGTATAATTTTAAGCATCAGAGTATGCAGTTTCAGAAAAGTTAGAGAACATTTAAATTTATGATGTATAGGTCTGGATATCTGTTTCAGCAAATATGTTTATCTTAGCGAAAAATGTATGCGAATGCAAACCAAAATTAAAAACCCCCCACAAGGCTAATTCCTGCGCACGGCCCTGTTGTACTGTATTTTATTATCAGATGCTTACTAAAATTTTAATATGAAAAATACCAAGAAAAAGTGAAAGAGGTAATATTATAAAAATATAAATTATAAAAAACTTGAAAAAAAGTCAAAAAATATAAATAAAATCGAATAGGAAACTCAATAAACATAGGCTGCGTTGTTGTATTGATGTTATTCTAATTTTTATGGGAAAAACTAACTCTGCTGATACAATTGTTGTAAACCTATACCACTTTATAACGTTATACTACTTTAATAGAGCTTGTGAATTACTCAATGGATATTTGAAAGTTTATATCGAATTAATATTTTATACGGCATCGAGATGTTCTAGATATTGGCAGGTTTAGCTTTCTTAGAGGCACATAAACCTTTAATTGGTCATGTTATTTTATTTGAAATTCGCCAAAGGCACCCCAAACTGGAAAGTCAAATGTACCCCAAATGACTTTATCCAAAATAATCATCACAAAAATTTTTTTTCTTTCAAAACATTGAATAATTAAGATTTATTTTCAATCTTTAAGCTTCGCAGACCCAGTTAAGAACACTCATTTAAGAAAAAATGTTCGTTTTACTTGTGAAAACGCTTACGTGGCACTACACAAAAATTACATCAGCTAACGGAAAATCATCGAATCATGTGTTACTTCGCTAAGTATTAAAGCAGAGCTGCCAAATTAGGTATACACATGTGTTATTGTATAAGGCTGCATTCAATTCTATTTTTGTGAAGTTTTATAACGTTTTTACACCGAAAATGGCAAAGTCAACGGTGCCCCAAAGTCAAAAGGACCCCAGTTTACCCTACTTTTCCTCGTCGCGTCACCATGTTGTCTACGGAAAAGATTCAAAGTAAATTTTTGTGGACATTTAATGTGGTTAAAAAGGATTTCGAAATGAAATTCCATTTAACGAAATTGTGCGCGCACACAAGCATACTAAGAATACATATAAATACATACATATGTACACGTGTTAAAAGGGTCAAGAGAAGTAGACGCTTTTTTGGTTTTTCATTTCATTTGATATGTTTTTGGTAGTGAATGAGTTAGTAAATACTTGGGTGTGGTAATTTTGAAGGATTTAATACCGAATTCAGTGGCAGCGCTGGCAATGTCATGTCATGAGAATGAATAAAGATGCTCCGGCCAAAAAAGTATATCTAACGTAACCGGATCTGGTGGCAGCAAGGAGCAAGGCCTACATCACAAGATATTATGGTTTTTCAATTTTGAGCAAATTAAAGGTATAGAGCAAATGGTGGAGTACAAGACTCATGTGCTTTTAAGATTTTCTGAAATCAAAAACTTAACAATTAAACGTTCAAAGGCCAATATTCTTTGATGTGTTACTGGAAAATCATCGGCAAATATCCGCTTAGCAAAGCACTTAACATAATTCACGTAAATAATGTTTACGGCTTAATGTCAAAGCTCTAATTAATATATTGTATACAGACGCGCATATGTATATATATGTACATATGCCAGACCTGTAAAGTGCAAGTACCAGTACAAGTACAAGTACAAGTACCCCAGTACTTCAAACTTCCAGTACAAGTACAAGTACTTCAGTACTTGTACTTGAATTTTACAAGTACAAGTACTCTACTGATAAGTCCTTTTTAAGTACGTACACATATCTGTGTTTTTGTTCTGCTTTTTTAAATGTTTTGATTGAAATAAAATTTTTAAATCAAAATCAACTGAGGTGATATTTTTTTGTTTGAAACAGTCTGAAATAGTTTGTCAAAAAAGTACTTGCATGTACATTGATAAGTACTTTTACTTGTACTTGGAATTTCCAAGTACAAGTACTGTAGTACTTGTACTTCGAATTTCTAAGTACAAGTACTGTGGTACTTATACTTATTTGGTACTTAGTACGAGTATATACTGAGTATTTTACAGGTCTGACATATGCAAATATACATACTACATATGTATGTATGCAAAATGCTCGAAAGCGAATAAAAAAATATTTGAATATTAAGAAATTTGTTATGTAAATTTTTCTTTTTAAAATGGCCTTAATCACCGCCTTCAGCTTTTCCACATTATTTAACGCACAAATTTTAACTGAATTAATAGCCATTCAAGCTTTGCTCAGATGGTGTATTAATTAAAAATTATACATTTAAATATCTTAAATTATTAACTTCAATTTAAGCATATTTTTTGGTATTTATTACTTTTCAAAAATTACAATGACAATTAAAATATACGGACGTTAATTAAAAAATCCAAAAAAAGAACAAATAAAAAAACAATGAAAAATTAATGGCAATTTATTATTATTCGAAATGTTTACTGTTCCCATTTCCATATTTCAAAAGAAAACTTATTAGCCACTTTGTCAATATTTAAATATATTTTATACATACATACGTATTACACGTACATATTAATGTGGAAGGTTGTGTGGTTAGCCGATGGCTGCTGGTTACGTTCACATTAACATTGTTAGTTATAGGCCGAAGGTAGACATTTGTTATTCTCGTCTTCTATTGACAGTGCGCTTTTTGTTTTTTGTGACATAATTTGTTTTTTTTTTTTTTGTTTTTGTTGATTAATTATTATTATACATATTTCTTTTATAATCATTGCTTTTTGATTGAAATTTATGAGACTGTCTGTTTTCAGTAACTTGCCATTTATATTTCGAACATTTTGAAAGCTTTTATAATTTATTATTACTGTCAGCTTTTTAAGTGGTCGCTGTTATTATCATTTATTTATGTAGCTGTCGTCGTATTTTTAGCTTCAATGGTTACCGAAATGAATCAATAATAAATACATTTATATACAGATGCATGTGTATGAATATTCATACATAGTATCTAGTTTTTTATATTAATTGAATAAATATGTCACATTAGTCAGCGTTCGTTATATACCTACATACACATATAAACATATGTATTTTTAAATGAATCTGATGCATACTTATGTAGATATGTATGTATTTTAAAAGCTATATTGGGATATTTTATAATAGACATCACATCTCTGAAAAAAACAAAATTGCCTTTGTGTGCTGCAGAAGCTTCAAGGAGTATGAAGAGGAAGCAACTGCCCGGCAAACTGTTTCCCTGGCAGTCACGCCAAATGGCCTAAGAATAGGTAATATGTATTTTGTTTCTTAAGGTCTAAATAATATTAAAGTAACTTTCTCTCTAATATATGAGATCGGTGGTTGTGAAAAGGTGATTTATTAAAGGAAAAGCTCTGAATTATATTGTATTCAATTCCGGGTTCATGTGTTGATATAATAATAATAATACAATGGCGCTATTATAACTCTGACGTGTTTTATGGCCGAGCTTCTCTCCCAATTCGAGGTGTGCTACTTTTTGTTTTTCCTACTAATTGGGTGGACCTACAGTTTTATGCAGACTCCGAACGGCGAATGCATTTTTTCTGAGAAGCTTTTTCGTGGCAGAAATACACTCGGAGGGTATGCCGCCCACTGCCGAGAGGTGACCGCTGCTTTTAAAAAACCCAATAATTGGATTTTCACTCATTAGAAAAATTTTTTAGTGTTTGCTCGGACTGGAGTTTGAACCCGAGACCTCTGGCATAGCAGGCGACATTGGCGCACTCAAGGGGGGGTTTTGGGGTTAAACCCCTCCCCCCAAAATTTGACAGCACCATACAAAAAATAATTTTATAAAAGATGGTACATACACAAATATTTGTGTAAATGCATGTTGTAAAATCTATGAATATTCGTGGATGTACATTGCCAATGTTTGTCAACAACTACTGATTATGTTTATAAACAAGCAGTGTGGAGACATTTCCCTAAAAGTATGCTGTGGATATAAGCTGAGGTTTGTTATACTCAGCGGTACTAGTACACAGAGTATTATAGTTTTAATCACATAACGGTGGATATACTTATACATATCAAAATGATCAGGGTGAAAAGAGAAATCGATTGAGCCATGTCCGTCCATCCGTCTGTAAACACTCTAACTCGCGCAAAAATTGAGATATTTTGATGAAATTTGGAATACAAGTTGGTATCGGGACTGGGATGGTTGGTATTGAAAATGGGCGAAATCGGATCATGACCACGCCCACTTTCCCCATATAGTAAAAATCGGATATTTTGTACCTCAGTCACTAATATAGCTGGAGCGATGAAATTTTACCCACGTGTTGAGCTCAGGCCCCTATGAAGAAATATGGTGAAATTTTGGAAAATGGGCGGTGCCACACCCACTTATTAAGGGGCAAACATTGAAAGTTTTATAGGTCATAACTCAGAAACCGTATCAGATATATCGACGAAATTTGGTACGCGTAATTTACTTACTTAGGAAAATGTTTGGACGAAAAATTGCCAAAATCGATTGACGACCACGCCCAAATTTATATATGGGAACTATTAAGGGGCATATAAAAATATTTTAAGCGATATCTATGTCAAATATAAAGATATGTCATTGAAATTTTGTGTCATGAATCCAACTATAGCCATAAAACAAAAAATAGAAAAATGTTGGAAAATGGATGTGGCACTTCCTATTTTCAGACAAAGGAATCTACGAGATTTCGGAACCCATAACTATACAAATAATTAAGATGTTATGACGAAAATCAGTTTGTACACTTTAATAACTTGTGGTAATACATGCTCAAAAATTTTGCGAAGTCGGTTGATGACCTACTTTTTAACAAATATATTTCTGGGAAACCCTTTGGGAATTTATAACGTGACATCTTTGTAATTAGAAGTCATAAAGGGCTGCAAATTTGCACTAACAATAATATTTATATGCTTAGTTGATGATTGATAAAAATTTTGAAAATGGGCGTGGCTGCGCCCACTTTATGCGGCACTCGATTTATATAAAATACACCCTAATCGAACAAACGCAAACAAACAATGAAAGCATACAGCTGAGTATCTAATGTTCGATTCCACTCGAACTTAAGCTTCCTTACTTGTTAGTTTTAGTTTAAATACAGAGAAAATGCAATGAATTGAGATTTAAAAGGTGCCTTTGTTTAGTGTGTGCATACGTAGGTCCACTCCCCAAACATAAATTTAAGTAAAAATTGTCTGGACGAGTTTTAAGTATTTTTTTTTTAATTTTCCGTTGGATATTGAAAACCCCCCCAAAATTTTTTTCTGTGTGCGCCACTGGCAGGCGAGCACTCTACCCACTGCACCACAGCGGCCACGTGTTGATATCTGAATGTCAAATAATCCATAATCCAAAATCCAATTTCGTGCATATTCAGAGGATTGTCTATATATTGATTTTACTTTTCCGCTTTATTGACGTAACTTTTCTTAAAAAGTTGGCAACGATATAACGCACCTTTGAGCCAATCCCATTATTCTATTGGTAGATAATAATAAATAACACAGCTCAAAAAAGAGTTGATATTTTGGTGCAGCTCTGTTTGCAACTGTATTTGGTAGTATTCGATACACTGATAAAAAATTATAATAACTTGTTTTAATCCTACGTGTAGTTTTTTAGATATATAATATAACTAGCCGGACCCGTGCGCATTTTGCGCAAAAAATAACAAAACATACGTGGCGCCAGTCGGTATGGTTTGTGCTGCCACGCCCATTTTAAAAAACTTATTATTTATTTGGTTTGGTGGACCTTATGGAACTTTCAATGAATTACCTAGATATATGTTTGACAAAGATATCGCATAAAATGTTTTTATTATTCCTATATAGGTATGTGCAATATATTTTTATATATTTTATATATATTTTTATGTGCGTATGTGGTTCTTGCCGACTTGGGTAATTTTTTTTCCACACGTTTGCCTTGGCTTAATCGATTTATCTGCTACAGTTCCTGAGTTTTGACTTATAAATCTTTGAAAATTTGCTCCTCTTGGCCCATTTTTCAAAATTTAAGCACGTTTCCTCATAACTGCATAACGTAATTTCATCACTCGGGCTTTATTAGTGATTGAATTATCATGTTTTACGTGCTTTTCGAAATACACACATATGTCTTATTTTCAACCCCAATTTTCTCTGTTCCCATTAGAATCTATGTACAAAATTTCATTAAAATATTTCTATTTTTGCGCAAGTTAGAGTGTATACGGCCGGACGGACGGACATGGTTCAATCATTTTTTCATCCTGATCGTTTTGATATACTCTTATAGTATATTAAGGTGGAGTGAAAATTTTTTTTTGGAAATTCAAAATTTTATTGACCTACTCGCATGTTTAGAGGTGCC
This sequence comes from Urophora cardui, assembly GCA_960531455.1. Lineage (NCBI taxonomy): Eukaryota > Metazoa > Arthropoda > Insecta > Diptera > Tephritidae > Urophora > Urophora cardui. Next base: position 97,690,675 of record OY482674.1, read on the forward strand.
CCCAGCCCCACAAAGTTGAAAAAATAGCACGATCTGGTACAAATGTGAAATTTCTACAATTATGAAATAAAAAAAACCAAGTATGAGGATTGATAAACAGGCTAAGTTGAGTATAAAAGTGAATTTTTTTTTGGAAACAACAACAACCAAAGTTATTAAAGGTCAAAGTTTATATTATGCATTTTTTAAATTGCAATTACTTAAAAACTACTGAACCGATTTCAAATATTTTTATACCATTCGATAGGTATTTTGAATCCCTTTAGTTTGATATACATTTTATGTGGGTTCCATAACACTCCCCGCTGCGGGGGTAAACCCCCCTTTTACCCCCTTACTTTTCATATAAAGTACCACGCCCAATAAAACACCGTGTCGCATGCATAGCTAATTAATACCTTTAAAACGATGCCTTACTTATTAATTTTGGTAAATTATGTGAGCAGAAAAAGGGATATTTATAAAACACCAATTAGAAATAATATATACTAGCTGGACCCGTGCGCATCTTGCGCAAAAAATAATAAAACATACGGCGCCAGTCGATATAGTTTCTGCTTTCACGCCCATTTTAAAAAACATATTTATTTGGTTTTATGTCTACAGTGGAACTTATGCAACTTTCAATGAATTACTTATGTATATGTTTGACAAACATATCGCATAAAATGTTTTATTATACCTACATATATATATGTATGTGTATTATATTTTTATATATTTTACATATCGTCGTACCATACGAAAACTAACATCAGATTTTTTGTGGCTGACGAAAAGTAAAAAATTCAAGTTTTGGCCGACGAAAAGTAATAAAATCGAGTTTTGGCTGACGAAAAGTAATAAAATCCACTTTTGGCTGACGAAAACTATGAATTTCATTTAAACAACAACAATTTTAATGTAAAAACAGTATATAATTACTGATACTTTTCGTCAGCCAAAAGTCGATTTTATTACTTTTCGTCAGCCAAAACTCGATTTTATTACTTTTCGTCGGCCAAAAGTCAAATGTTCTACTTTTCGTACAGAATTTTTTTATTGATAGCTTTCGCCAGAAATTTTAAATATGTTAGTTTTCGTATGGTACGACGATATATACATATGTATGTACATTCGTGATCCCTGCCGACTTGGGTAATTTTTTTTTCCACACGTTTGCCTTGGCAAGCAAATCAGTGGTCCAAGCTTACTCGATTTATCTGCTACAGTTCTTGAGTTTTTACTTATAAATCTTTGAAAATTTGCTCCTCTTGGCCCATTTTTATTTCAGCACGTTTCCTCATAACGGCATAACGTCATTTCATCACTCGGGCTTTATTAGTGACTGAATTATCATGTTTTACGTGTTTTTCGAAATACACACATATGCCTTATTTTCAACCCCAACTTTCTCTGTTCCCATTAGAATCTGTGTACCAAATTTCATTAAAATATTTATATTTTTGCTCAAGTTAGAGTGTATACTGCCAGACGGACGGACATGGTTCACTCATTTTTTTCATCCTGATCGTTTTGATATCGTCGCTATAGAAGAAAAAAGACGCAAACTGTTTTGTTGAGGAAGAAAGACGCAAACTTTTTTTCTTTCAAAGAAAGACGCATTAAAAATATTTTTCGAAAGAAAGACTCTTTATTTTTTTTGATAACGAAGAAAGAAGCTTTATTTTTTTTTACTATAAAAAAGGACGCATTTAAATATTTTTTAGGAAAGAAAGACGTATTCGATTTTTTATTTTTCTTTGTCAATATTAATGCTAATGCGTCTTTCTTCGCAGTTAATAATGCTAATGCGTCTTTCTTCGTCGAAATATTTTATAATGCGTCTCTGTTCGTCGAAATATTTTTTAATGCGTCTATCTTCGTCGACATGTTTTGTAAAGCGTCTTTCTTCCCCGACATATTTTTAATGCGCCTTTTTTCGTCGACAAATTACTGACACGCGTCTTTCTTCTTCCGGAGCGACGATATACTCGTATATACTCGTATTAAGGTGGAGTGACAATTTTTTTTTGAAATTCAATTTTTTTTCCGAAGCCAGAATGGCACCTTTCTAGCCCAGAAATAAGCCTGTAAAATTTTATTGACCTACTTGCATGTTTGGAGGTGCCCACAAAGTTGAAAAAATAGCACGATCTGGTACAAATGTGAAATTTCTAAAATTATGAAATCAAAAAAACGAAGTATGAGGATTGATAAACAGGCTAAGTTGAGTATTAAAGTGATTTTTTTTTTTTTGAAACAACAACAACAAAATTTATTAAAGGTCAAAGTTTGTATTATGCATTTTTTAAATTGCAATTACTTAAAAACTACTGAACCGATTTCGAATGTTTTTATACCATTCGATAGGTATTTTGATTCCCTTTAATTTGATATACATTTTATGTATGACCCCTCCTGCGGGGGTCAACCCCGCTTTTACCCCCCCTTACTTTTCATATAAAGTACCACGCCCAATAAAACAACGTTTCGCACACATAGCTAATTAATACCTTTAAAACGATGCCTTACTTATTAATTTTGGTAAATTATGTGAGCAGGAAAAGGGATATTTATAAAACACCAATTCTTCTTCTTCTTCTTGATTGGCGCTTAACCGTCTAGACGATTCTGGCCGAGTCCAACAGAGCGCGCCAATTGCTTCTGTTTCGTGCAGCATGGCGCCACTTGGGAACACCTAGGGAGGCAGCATCGCTGTCCACCTGATTTTCCCAACGCAGTGGAGGTCTCCCTTTTCTTTTGCGTTCAGCGGGTTTCGATAGAAATGCTTTCTTAGCCGGAGCGCCTTCGTCCATTCTCACGACATGACCTGCCCAACGCAGCCGCTGGATCTTTATTCGCTGAACAATGTCGATGTCTGTGTAAAGCTCGTACAGCTCATCGTTAAATCTCCGTCGATACTCGCCCACGCCAACGCGCAAAGGTCCATAAATCTTACGAAGAACTTTTCTCTCGAATACTCCAAGTGCCATCTCATCTGATTTTGAAATTGTCCATGCTTCTGCGCCGTACATGAGGACTGGAACGATGAGCGTCCTGTAGAGTGTGATTTTTGTTTGTCGAGAGAGGACTTTACTTTTCAGTTGCCTACTTAGTCCGAAGTAGCATTTATTGGCAAGCGTGATTCTTCGTTGGATCTCCGTGCTGACATCATTCTTGGTGTTAATGCTGGTTCCCAGATAGACGAAGTCCTTAACAGTTTCGAATTTGTAGCTATCAACATTGACGTGGCTGCCAAGGCGTGCTGTTTCTTTGTGTGATGATGATGACATCGACATCATTGGCACTAACACGCGCGCCGTATGTTCTGCCTTCTCCAAGCTGGATAAAGAGGCTAAGAAAATGGGTTTGGCGGTCAACGAGGACAAGACGAAAACACCAATTAGAAATAATATATATGATATGACTAGCCGGACCCGTGCGCATCTTGCGCAAAAAATAACAAAACATACGTGGCGCCAGTCGGTATGGTTTGTGCTGTCACGCCCATTTTAAAAAACTTATTATTTATTTGGTTTGGTGGACCTTATGGAACTTTCAATGAATTGCCTATATGTTTGACAAAGATATCGCATAAAATTTTTTTATTATCCCTATATATGTAGGTATGTATGTGCAATATATTTTTATATATTTTATGTATATTTTTATGTGCGTATATGTGGTTCTTGCCGACTTGGGTAATTTTTTTCCACACGTTTGCCTTGGCTTAATCGATTTATCTGCTACAGTTCCTGAGTTTTGATTTATACATCTTTGAAAATTTGCTCCTATTGGCCCATTTTTCAAAATTTCAGCACGTTTCCTCATAACGGCATAACGTCATTTCATCACTCGGGCTTTATTAGTGATTGAATTATCATGTTTTACGTGCTTTTCGAAATACACACATATGTCTTATTTTCAACCCCAATTTTCTCTGTTCCCATTAGAATCTATGTACAAAATTTCATTAAAATATTTCTATTTTTGCGCAAGTTAGAGTGTATACGGCCGGACGGACGGACATGGTTCAATCATTTTTTCATCCTGATCGTTTTGATATACTCTTATAGTATATTAAGGTGGAGTGAAACTTTTTTTTTGGAAATTCAAAATTTTATTGACCTACTCGCATGTTTAGAGGTGCCCCCAGCCCCACAAAGTTGAAAAAATAGCACGATCTGGTACAAATGTGAAATTTCTACAATTATGAAATAAAAAAAACCAAGTATGAGGATTGATAAACAGGCTAAGTTGAGTATAAAAGTGAATTTTTTTTTGGAAACAACAACAACCAAAGTTATTAAAGGTCAAAGTTTATATTATGCATTTTTTAAATTGCAATTACTTAAAAACTACTGAACCGATTTCAAATATTTTTATACCATTCGATAGGTATTTTGAATCCCTTTAGTTTGATATACATTTTATGTGGGTTCCATAACACATCCCGTTGCGGGGGTAAACCCCCCTTTTACCCCCTTTACTTTTCATATAAAGTACCACGCCCAATAAAACACTGTGTCGCATGCATAGCTAATTAATACCTTTAAAACGATGCCTTACTTATTAATTTTGGTAAATTATGTGAGCAGAAAAAGGGATATTTATAAAACATCAATTAGAAATAATATATATATGATATATAATATAATACAATGGCGCTATTATAACTCTGACGAGTTTTATGGCAGAGCTTCTCTCCCAATTCGAGCTGTGCTCCTTTTTGTTTTTCCTACTAATTGAGTGGACCTACAGTTTTATGCCGGCTCCGAACGGCGAATGCATTTTTTGTGAGAAGCTTTTTTCATGGCAGAAATACACTCGGAGGGTATGCCGCCCACTGCCGAGAGGTGACCGCTGATCTTAAAAAACCCAATAATTGGATTTTTACTAATTAGAAAAATTTGTTTGGCTCGGACCGTAGTTTGAACCCGAGACCTCTGGCATGGCAGGCGAGCACTATACCCACTGCACCACAGCGGTAGTTTTTTAGATATGGGCCCTTAAAAGGTTAATGCATATATTGCCCCATAACTTGCTACCCGGGTTAACGTACATATTTTAGTATGAAAAATTTCACAGTAGAAATTGGTTAAAGTGAATATCCTAGGAACGCCTTGGCGGATTTGAAAAAGTTATATGTCTTTGAAAACATAATTAACTGCAGATTATTTCGTATTTTACACATACACTGGTTAACAAATTATTCGAAAAATCCGTCATTAAAATGAAAAAAATTGAAAAAATTTAACAATTTCTCTGCACTCAAAAAAAAAAATTTCTCCCGATCAAAGACATAATTTTCCTTATTTTGAACACGCGAACCAATACAAAATTTTCTTTGTTTTGTGTAAATTTTCTCAAAAATGTGGAAAAAACTTAAAAAAACATTCAAACAAATTCGTTGCCATTTGGATTTGTATGGGAATTTAATTTCTCAAAATTAAAGAAATCAAGTCTTCAAAACAAGGAAAGTTGGGAATGGAATGGCGCTTAAAGAATTTTTCATTATTTTAATGTATGAATTTTTTCAAAACAAGTATATGAAACCATGGTAACGCATGTAACAACAATATTTTATAAACCTTTTAACATGTTTTAAGGAAAATTTACTCAAAACAAAGAAAGTAGTGTTCAAAATAGGTAAACAATTTCTTTGACCCCTCCATATATTTTTTTTCTCTCAGTGTGGCATTTATCAAGATACATTAACAATTCATATACTGGTAGAAGCGCCCACCAAAAAATCTAAGCCTTATTTAAGAATTAAAACTGCAGATTTTAAGGTTAGCAAATTTGTATGGCGTAAGGCTTAAAATAAGGCTGATTTTCCTGTGTTGATGTCATCAGGCCATAAGGAGTACGAGCACTCTCTCTCTGAGAGCGTACGTTATTCCAAAGGCTTATCCGCCATGCTAAACAAGGCCTAGATAAGTGTTAGAAAGTTAGGAGCAGACAGAGTGAATGCATAACAGAAGCAGAGTTGCCAGCGTAGTGATTTGTCAACAATAAGCAAAAGTCTTTTGCAGGGCGGTGAAATTTCGTCTTTTCAACGACATTAAATAAGTGTTGTTCCGTATGTGAAAAATTTTCTTGCATGAATTTAGGCTGCTTACTTACATACATATGTATTTATTTGCAAAGGAACAGCTCAACACCAAGCAATGAACTTGCGTATGTATGCGCATTTCTGTAGATTCCCTGCAAAAAAATGTGCGATTAATCCCGAAAGAGATTTGTCCCGGATTGATCTCTTTCGAGAACAATCGGTCCACAATTTGTCCCCGATTGTTCCCGTACGAATATAAATGTAGACTAATTGTAGACCAATTGTTTCCGAACGGGTATAAATGTAGATTAATCGCTTTCATCCCGAACGGGTAAAAATCTAGATTCCTTAAATGTAGAAATTTTACAAAAATATGCAATGTATTTAAAAAATTGTAGAACAACCGGTAAAACGAATTGAACACTCTTTCTTTTAATAACAATGATTAATAATAATCTTAACAAAATGTTGCCTAAAATATCCTATGAAAAAATCCTTTACATTACGCTCATATAATGCATACTCATAACTTAAAATTTGTTTATTTATTTATTGAGATTTTTTTACAAAAAGTAAAACATTATATAATCTTTATTTAAATATGTATGAACATTTCCAATTTTTTAAAGATTGTTATTAAAAATTGCCTTGTCTAACAACTTGGAAAAATCTACATTTGTACCTGTTCGTGCTGAAAGCGATTGATCTACATTTGTACCCGTTGGGGATGAAAGCGATTAATCTACATTTGTACCCGTTCGGGATGTGAGCGATTGCTCTACATTTGTACCCGTTCGGGATGAAAGCGATTAATCTACATTTGTACTCGTTCGGGATGTGAGCGATTGATCTACATTTGTACCTGTTCGTGCTGAAAGCGATTGATCTACATTTGTACCCGTTGGGGATGAAAGCGATTAATCTACATTGGTACCCGTTCGGGTATACAAGTTGAACAATTAGTCTCTTCATAGGACATGCTCGAACAAATGCGATCAATTCACTCCATATAAAGGGATGTAAAATTGTATTAGTCGCACGCTCCCTTGCGATTGATCCCGGACACGTCCTGGATCAATCGCATTTTTTGCAGGGTTTATACATAAATGCTCGTAAAGTCACGAAAAAATTAATGCAGAAAGAATAAAAGTTAAAGTAAACAACCGCGGGCCTTTTTGTTTGTGCCAAAAATATTGAAAAAAATATTTCTGCTGCCTCCTCCTCCTCCACCTCCAGCTGCTGCCATCGGTAAGCAGTACTTTCCGACAAAAAGAAAAAGGAAATATATAGGGAGAGGGGAGGGTGGGGATTTGTCAGATCTGCACACATACACAAATATTTATGCAATAACACATCGCGATTTACACGCAAAAGCAACGTAAACAAGTAAGGAAGCCTAAGTTCGAGTGGAATCGAACATTAGATACTCAGCTGTATGCTTCCATTGTTTGTTTGCGTTTGATGGAAACACGGTGTAGGTACTTTATATAAAGCGAGTGCTGCATAAAGTGGGCGTAGCCACGCCCATTTTCAAAATTTTTATCAGTCATCCAACTAAGCATTTGAATATTATTCTTTGTGCAAAATTTCATTCCTTTTTGACTTCTAGTTACAAAGATGTCACGTTAAAAATTCCCAAAGGGTGTTCCAGAAATATCTTTGTTAAAAAGTAGACGTCATAAACCGATTTCAATAAATTTTTGCGTGTCTATTAACACATGTTATAAAAGTGTATAAACCAAGTTTCGTCATAATATCTCAATTATGTGTCGAGTTATAGGCTAAGAAATCTCGTATAATCCTTTGTCTAAAAAGAGGCGGTGCCACGCCCATTTTCCAAAATTTTTCTATTTTTTGTTTCCGGTCTATTGTGGAACTCATGCCACAAAATTTCAATGATATATCTTTATATTTGACAGAGATATCGCTTAAAATGTTTTTATTAGGTCACTTTATAATACCCATATATAAAAGTGGGCGTGGTCGTCAACCGATTTTAGTAATCTTTCGTCCACACATTTGGCTAGTAAGTATATCACGCGTACCAAATTTCATCGATATATCTTTAACGGTTTCTGAGTTATGGCTTATAAAACTTTCAATGTTTGCCCCTTAATAAGTGGGCGTGGCACCGCCCATTTTCCAAAATTTTTGTAGTTTTTGTTTTATGTCCATAGTTGGACTCCTGCCACAAAATTTCAGTGATAGATCTTTATATTTGACAGAGATATCGCTTAAAATGTTTTTATTAGGCCCCTTTATAGTTCCCATATATAAAAGTGGGCGTGGCCGTCAACCGATTTTGATAATTTTCCGCCAAAACATTTGTCTAAGTAAGCAAATTACGCATACCAAATTTCATCGATATATCTTCAACGGTTTCTGAGTTATGACATATAAAACTTTCAATGTTTGCCCCTTAATAAGTGGGCGTGGCACCGCCCATTTTCCAAAATTTTTGTACTTTTTGTTTTATGTCCGTAGTTGGACTCCTGCCACAAAATTTCAGTGATAGATCTTTATATTTGACAGAGATATCGCTTAAAATGTTTTTATTAGGCCCCTTTATAGTTCCCATATATAAAAGTGGGCGTGGCCGTCAACCGATTTTGATAATTTTCCGCCAAAACATTTGTCTAAGTAAGCAAATTACGCATACCAAGTTTCATCGATATATCTTCAACGGTTTCTGAGTTATGACATATAAAACTTTCAATGTTTGCCCCTTAATAAGTGGGCGTGGCACCGCCCATTTTCCAAAATTTCACCATATTTCTTCATAGGGGCCTGAGCTCAATACGTGGGAAAAATTTCATCGCTCCAGCTATATTAGGGACTGAGATTCCAAGTTTCCGATTTTTTCTATATAGGAAAAGTGGGCGTGGCCCTGGTCCGAATTCGCCCATTTTCAATACCAACCGTCCCAGTCTCGATACCAACTTGCATTTCAAATTTCATCAAAATATCTCATTTACGCGAGTTATCCTGCGTACGGACGGACGGACGGACGGACGGACTGACGGACGGACGGACGGACATGGCTCAATCGATTTCTCTTTTCACCCTGATCATTTTGATATATATAAGTCCATATCTATCTCGATTATTTCATTATGTTACAATCCACCGTTATGAAATCAAAATTATAATACTCTGTGTACTAGTACAGCTGAGTATAAAAAGCAGCGCCCGCGGGCTTTCACTTGCAATCACTCAACCAAGGCATTGCGGTGACGTGATGGGCCCAAAAGGCAAAAATGTGTGGCAGCGCAACATCAAAAAGCATTTGACCATAAAAAATTCGTTTAAAATTCCACAAAAATACGCACGCTTTTTTATTCACATCATCGGAACATACATACATGCGTTATTATGCTGTTCTGTTCTGTTCTGTTCTGTTCTGTTATGCGTGTAAACCGCTTCGTTGGTGCTGTAGGCTGTGTGGATTGTGTATTGGGTATTTGGTATTGGGTATTTGGTATGGGGATGTAGGCCCAAGAAAACAATTTTTTTCTCTTTTTATATGTACACACATGCGCAAACTATGTATGTATGCAGTATTGTATTTTAGCGTTTAACTGCTAAAGTCGCCACATTTAAAGCATTTGCAGTCGGTGGGCTCACGCAGCCGTATGTCCATGGTTGCCATTTCGGGCGATGTAAGGCGTGTGCCATCTGGATCATAGCAGTGCGTCAAAGTGATTATCTTCTCCTTGAGATAGCTTTCACGGCAACAGTAGCACTCCTTGGTTGGTGATAGCGGAATGGATGGAGCAGCAGCAGCGGCAACAGCAACATGTGTTTGCATGAAAACGGACATGAAAGGAAAAATTAATAAACACAGAAACAATTTGATAAATTAATGTGTAAATATGCCCTGACAGCACACAAAGCACAAGGCACAAAATGACACTCTTCTTTTGCTCATCCACCACCCGCAGCTAGGATGCCGACAATCTCATTCAAGCGTTCCCACTGATGCACACCCCACACCACTCACAGCCTCCACCCAAACAAAAAAAAAAAAAAATGCACCTTCAGAAAGCCCGTTGGTGTGATGACTGACGGCTGCACTTGACTATTGCACAGCCCCTCACATTTGTTCACTATCACATCGGCATTACAGGTCCTCTGCATCCGGCCCAGCTCATCGAATTCCTCCTTGATCAAATGTATTTCCGATTTTAACGTTTCACAATTCTCATCGCCTGTACCTTGTGAATAACGCATCGCTCTGACATGCGGTTCCGGCCGACTCAGCGCGTAAAGCAGCAATAGAAAGCGTATGGCAAAGGCGAATGGCGTGCGTGTTAAGTAGTTTTGTGAAAACATATTCCAGCGACCGAGCGAGCGAGCGAGCGAGCACTTCTATGCGCTGATACACAAAGGATGTACGTATGTATATAAGTGCTCTGGGTGAGCTACTTGGCGTTACTTTCCTCTGTAGCTTATGGTATCCGCGTATTTATACTAGACGGTGTTGTGTTCTCAAGCGCTTTTAGTGCCATTAATATCCTGTGGGAACAAGTGTTTTTATTTTATGTGCCATTATCCTGGCATGCGGACAAAAAACTTTATTGCATTATTATGTTTGCATTGATTGAATGCTGATGTTTTTCGCCATATGACTTCTCCTCGTCCACTGTTGCTGGCTTTTTCGTGCGCCTTTTTTGGCTGCATTCATTACATTTCATGGTTGTTCTTTTGCTGAGTTAAAGAGTTGACGACTAAGCAAAATCAATAGCGAAGGACAGTAGATTCCGTTTATAACGACCCCACATTTAACGACCGACCGGATTAAACGACATAATTTATGAATAAAATGGCCGGTTAGAACAACGAAGGCTTTCTAGTAACAATGTCAGCACCGGACACCGCGGACTACGTAATTCACCATACCGCACGTTTTATGCAAAAGGGATTTAACTCAAAAAAACTTTTTTTGGGAAAACGCAAATAAACTTTTATAATTTTTTCAAATAGTTTCCTTCTACGGCTAACTACAAAATAACTTTTATTTCCGCCATTTTTATCCTTTTGAGTGTTTTATAAGGCTAGACTCAAAGGCACAACCCAGTTATTGAACAATATGGCAAAATCCCAGAAATCGAAAATTTCGAGTTAAATCCCTATTGCATAAAACGGGCGATACGTGCTTTGACAAAATATCTCAAAATACGGATGGCAGGAAGGACTCAGATGCCATCGCCTTACGCTTAATTTCTTTCAAAAATGAACGAAGAAGTTATTGCTGCGGTATTTCGCTCGGGGCTGGGAATAAAGAGCCCCTCAGACTACGGAACGACTGCAGCATATTTCACGTTGACACTGCCTCCAAAGCAACGGAATCAGCAGCCGAACTTAACACTCTGAACCAGCGTTGCCACTTTGGTTACTTTTTACCAAAACTGGTTACAATTTTTTCGTTTGGTTACGTGGTTACTTTCGGCCGATTTTGGTTACCGTCAAGGTCCATGTATTAAGCACACCATGGTTACATTCAATTTTTAGGAATACGCTTTTAATTTTTCCAAACTATAAAATATTTGTTATCCAAATTGTTTTGTTGTATTTTCTTTTTATCAAATTCCAAATAATTTTTTGTTGGGGGTAAATGGAAAAAAATTCAATAACCATTTCCAGCGAATGTTGGTTGGCGAAAATCCTGCGACTGAAACCGCCCAGAGGTTGCCGACTGGTAATGGGACTCCAGATCTCGCACGATGGCGAGAGGTTCCAGCTAAGATCAGGAATCAGTGCCCTGTGCCCCAGCTCTATTATAGCTTCGGCGTGGTGGAAATGGTTTCTGATCGTGGTCTGCAGGTAAACCCTCCTAATCCAAGGTGTTATGCGTCACCGTGCTTATTGGATGGTTTGCAGCCAGGAGGTTAATCCGGCTGTATTTGTACGGCGCCTCCCTGATACCGGGCCGCCTCGGGGAGTAACTATGGCCTTACCGCGGTAAGGGGCTCTGCCGTGGCTGACCGACCTTAATCCCCATATAATTACTTTGACCACGATACTTGCCTTGTCGAGTTAGTGGTCGTACGAACAAGATGAGCACAACTAATAATAATAAAAAATCGACGAAGGAGGAGGGGAAGGAAGACGGGAGTAAGGTGGGAGAATCACGACCCAGGGATCAGGAGATCATTGTCACGGATGACTCCGACCTGGATAGCGTGGAATCCCTGAACGAGGCGGCGTCAGTGAGCTCGGGGAAAGAGCGAGAACTGTTAGAGAGTCCGCAAAAGAAGGACCACGGAAAGACGCGTAACAGAGAGGGGAAGAAAGCCCTATCGCGCTACAAGGCCGCATTGAAAGTGGTGCAACGCTTAGGAGCGGTGGTAGATCCAACCGGCGAAGAAAGAAAGCGTCTGGAATGGGCCCGTGGAGAAATCGCACAGGGGCGAAAACATTTCGACAAGCAGGGTTTTGCTGCTACGAATCCTCGGTTCTGTAACATAATCGAGGAAAGAGAGGCACAGGGTGGTAAGAAGAGGCAGCGATCGGCCGAGGGGGAGAAGCCTTCGCAGAAGCGGTGGAAGGATGGTGCGTATGACAACCAGCGGCCGTCCACTTCTGCAGCTGCGAGGGCTCGCTCTGACGCGCCGTTAATGTCTACACCACTAACGAGCAGAGCAGAGAAGGAGTTAGCTACACAAGCCAGTACAGAGGCGGCAAAAGCTGTGCCAAAGGGAGCGAACGTGGAGACTCCGGCCAGCAAAGCAAGCGACATCGCGCGTCAGCACCTAACGGTGGCGCTTCTGGACAGCAGCGATCCCTATGGGCAGATAACCACCGAGAGGTGGAAAGCTGTAGAGAGGGAACTGCTCAGTGCCATGATTCGGCAAATGAAGGAGGAGCCCGGGATGCCACTGCCGTCTTTCGATTCGGCAGGATGGTTTGACGGGGTTAAACTCATCAAATGTAACGACGAGGCGACGCTATTGTGGTTAAAGGGGGTAGTTCCGAAACTCCAACGACAGGGCGAGCATGCGGCGTTTAGGGTGGTGGATAGAGCGCTGATTCCCACGATCCCGAAGGCTAAGGTGTGGATCCCGTGTGTGGTGAAGCCGGAAGATGCTCTGCAGCTCCTGCAGGGCCAAAACCGGAATATACCAACTCAGGATAGGAAGGTACTTCGCGTATCTAAGCCGACGGAGGAGGGCCAGAACTACATCCTCCTAATCAATAAGGAGGCTGAGGACCTGTTATATCCTGTATTTGGGAAGATGTCCTGGGGCGTAGGCAATGTCTACTTGCGTCTCAGAAAAAGGCATCCAAAGGACGGGAACGACAACACACTCGAAGCAGGTGAGGTTGAAAAAGACCTCGAGAGCTTAACGCTTGCGGACGGTGTGGACGATGCCGAGAAGGCGGTAAAGGGAGGAGCTGAAGCGGGGAGTAAGCAGTCCAATGCTGAAGGTCCTGCAGGCGAATCTCCAGCACAGTAAGGTGGCGACGAGCGAACTCCTCCGTACTCTAAAGGAGGGTTCGCTTGATGTGGCGCTGATCCAGGAACCATGGCTTTCGTCTGGAGGAAGGGTTTCTGGATTAAACGCGCAGGAGTACAGCGTTTACTATGCCCAGCTGGAGGGAAGGGTGAGAACCGCTGTTATGGTAAAGAAGCAACTATACTCATGCTTATTGTCTAATTTCAGTTCTGAGGACCTAACGGTCGTAGCCATTAGACGGGAGAAAGGGGAGGACTTAATCCTAGCATCCTGCTACATGGCTCACGAATCGGAGGCACCACCGAATGAATTAAAGGAATGTGTACGGAGGGTACCGAAAAACCAGTCGCTAGTGATAGGGGCTGATGCGAACGCCCACCACACTATCTGGGGCAGCAGAGACATTAATGATCGGGGTGAGTCACTTTTCACTTACATTTTACAAAGCAAACTTCATATTTTAAATAGGGGGGATATTGCAACCTACAGGGGGCCAACCTCTAGCAACGTCCTTGATATTACGCTATGCACAGAACCAGGTGTAGATGTGTCCGAGTGGAGGGTACTTGACAGATCTTCCTTCTCCGACCACGCCTACATAGGGTTTAACATTTCCATGAAGAGGGCAGAGAAGATCCAAAGCTTCCGGAACCCTAGGGCAACAAACTGGGATAGATTCAAGTCACTGGTTGGAAAGAAGCTTCGGCAACCCGAAGATATTATCAATATAGAGGACTTGGAGAAATCCAATAATGTCTTAACAAACACCTTAATTTATGCTTACAAAAAGGCCTGCCCACTTAGGAGATTCAGAGGTAAAACGAAACCACCATGGTGGAGTACAGAGCTCGGAGCCCTTAGAAGGCAGGCCAGAGAGTTTTTAAGCTGGCAAAAGTCGCCGATTGCGATGAATGCTGGAATGAATACAGGGATGTGTTGAGAATCTATAAGAGGGAAATCTGTAGAGCCAAAAGAGTTGGGTGGAAGAAGTTTTGTGAAGAAATCGAAAGCTCCACAGAGACTGCAAGGTTAAGGAAAGTTCTATCTAGGACCCCGACAGTCCAAGGGCTGATTATGAGGGAAGATGGAGGGTGGACACACAACTGTGAGGAATCCCTTAATGCCCTTTTCGATGTCCATTTTCCGGTGGGCGAAGTTGAATCAAGCTCGAATTACGTAGCAAACAATATACCCATTGAGGAGCGGTTCGTTCCGGGACTGATTACGAAATCCAAAATTATATGGGCGGTGAACTCCTTTTCTAAGTTTAAATCGCCCGGAACCGATGGTATAATCCCTGCGATGCTTCAACTAGCAGGGGACAAAGTGGTGGACTGGCTTGGCCCTATTTTTGAGGGATGCATTAGGCTGAACTATGTGCCTAGGTCATGGAGAACCGCTCGCGTGGTATTTATACCAAAAGCGGGCAAGGTTAGCCATATGTATGCGAAGGATTATAGACCGATAAGCCTAACATCGTTTCTGCTTAAAACATTTGAGAGGTTGATCGACACCTTTATCAGAGAAAATATGGACGGCAGTTGCATGTCCAAAAATCAACACGCATACACCAGAGGTAGATCGGTAGATACTGCTTTGCATAGGGTGGTAATAAATATCGAAAAGAGTCTCGAGTGTAGAGAATTTGCTTTAGGTGTCTTCTTAGACATTACGGGGGCATTCAACAACGTCTCAAAACATGCCATAGTAGGCGGTCTTCAGCTTATTGGGACAAACCCTGTGCTTTTGTCCTGGATTAACTGCATGCTAAGCTATAGGGAAGTTAAGTCCCAATGGGGTCTACATGAGGCCACAATAACGGTAAACAGGGGCACGCCGCAGGGGGGTGTTTTATCGCCATTGCTGTGGACGCTAGTCATCAACAAACTGCTCAGGCAGCTTGAGGAGGGACCGGCAAAGCTGACGGCATATGCGGACGATGTCTCGGTAATAATAAGAGGCAGATGCCTGACAACAATTAGTAGTCTTATGAGCCAGACGCTCGCGAGAATAAATACCTGGGCCAATGAGGTCGGGCTGACTGTTAATGCGGGAAAAACGGACTTGGTTTTATTCACCAGGCGTTATAAGATACCAGATTGGGTTAAGCCCACGTTAGGCGGGGAGACACTGCAACCCAAAGGTAGCACAAAGTACCTAGGTGTCATACTGGACAGCAAACTGATGTGGAAGCTCAATGTGGAGGAGAGGGCCAGAAAAGCCTCTGCCGCCCTATATGCATGTAAAAGGATGCTGGGCTGCAAATGGGGTCTCTCCCCCTCCCTGACACATTGGATTTTCACGGCAGTTGTTAAGCCGATCTTATTCTACGGAATTCTTGTATGGTGGACAGCCACTCAGAAATCAACTTATGTAAAGGTGCTGGAGAGAGTGTGTAGGCTATCCATCATAGGCATAACGGGGGCCTTAAGAACCACTCCAACTGCTGCACTAGGTGCTATTTTAACCATGCCACCTGTACATCTAGCGGCAAGGAACATAGCGTTAACAACTGCAACGAGACTTATGGCCACGGGGCAGCTTGAGTGCAGGCATAGGGGACACAGTAGTATAGCGCCGTCGTCAGGCGAGCAGACTGACTACATTGTTCCGTGCCTGCGCTTCGATAAGTTTCTTGAGGCCACAATAGAGGCGGAAGGCTGGCGTAAGGGAGTAGACATGAAGGAAAGCGCTATACATGTGTATACAGATGGGTCTAAGACATCAGAAGGAGTAGGGGCTGCGGTCTACTGCAGTGAACTGAATATCAGTATCAGTATTAGGCTGCCAGATCACTGTAGTGTCTTTCAGGCGGAGGTATTAGCGGTAAAGAGGGCAGCAGAAATGTTAGTCTGTAATCCCTTACGAAGGGGACGTATCAACTTATATATAGATAGTCAGACGGCTATTAAGTCGATACTGTCGCATAGCACCTCATCTAGGTGTGTAGAGGACTGTAAAGAGGCCTTGAGGGTAATGTGTAGGGATAATAATGTCCATCTGTACTGGATCCCAGGCCACAAGGGGATATACGGCAATGAGAAGGCTGATGAGCTAGCAAAGAAGGGAGCAGGTCTCGGAGCGGAACACTCTTTGGACGTCCCGATTCCACTCAGTGAAATTAAACATAGGAACTATAGGTATATGATGGACCAGGCTGATAAGGCGTGGAAACAATCGCATGGCTGTAGAGTGTCCAAAATTATGTGTAAGTCGCTCGATCCGAAACTAACGAAATGGTTGCTTTCCCTGAAAAGGGAAGAATGCAGACTTATAATCGGGGTCCTCACAGGACACTGTCTTTTAGCATCACATGCGTTCAAAATGGGACTGGTTGATGAAAGTGAATGCTGAGGATGCGGACTGCAGGAGGAGACAGTGGAGCACGTTCTATGCTCCTGTCCTGCGTTTTCTAGGCTAAGACTTCGGCTACTAGGGAAAGCCTTCTTCAATGATATTAAACATGTATCCACAGTAGAGGTTAAGAAACTCTTGGCATTTGCCAAAGGGACGGGAATGTTCTTCAGTTTGAGTCCGGGCTTCGAAGTATAGGTGTTCATGTTCAATGAACTTTCTGGTAACACTACGGACTTATCTAGTCTATGTGAGGCTATTAGTGGCCAGCCAGTATAACCTAACCTAACCTAACCTCCAGCGAATGTTGAGTGTAAATAAGGCTAAAGTGGGAAAAATTTAGCAGCTTTCATAGAGCATCAGTGGGCGAGCGTGTAAAAGCGTTCGCATATTGCGGCTGAAGATGGAATGTATCACGGGTTCGATTAGGGTTGCCAGATACCTTTCCCGAAAAAATCAGTACATTGCCTTCCAACAAAAAAAAAAAACATTATATGCGGAGAAAATCGTCTTTATTACTGGCATTTTGTTTTTGTTTCCGTATCGTTAACTGTCAGTCATGTTTCCATGACATTTAACGTTCGTGTTGCTTCCTCCTTCCTAACTGTTTCATGGTTATGCCGTGGTTATGCTTACCATGTGTTTGTTTCACCAAGCAAATTTGATCGATGTGAGAGTCCGAAAATTCTCTCACTCGTCGGAGTGCACAACAATAATTACACGTTGCTCTTCGAGTATTCTCGTAAGCATAACCACGGCAATACAAACGTCAAATGAAAACAGTTGGAAAATTTAAAAACAGTGCAGGGTGATAAAAATTAATTTTTTTAGTGTCGGCTAAAAATCAGTACAAATCAGTATAAAATCCAAAAAATCTGTATTTCTTAAGGTTTTTAAAACCATCAGTACGGGGCACGAAAAATCAGTATTGTACTGATCAAATCAGTACGTCTGGCAACCCTAGGTTCGATGCTCGTGAGGAGCATCCACTTCCGAAAAGAATGCTAATGATAGAAAATGGTTGTTCGTGAAATAGCTATACTCAACCTTCGCTGGTAATAGTGGTTGAATTTT
This sequence comes from Urophora cardui, assembly GCA_960531455.1. Lineage (NCBI taxonomy): Eukaryota > Metazoa > Arthropoda > Insecta > Diptera > Tephritidae > Urophora > Urophora cardui. Next base: position 97,708,597 of record OY482674.1, read on the forward strand.
CCATTTACCCCCCAACAATAAAAAATTAAATAATTGTCATGCTAATCACTAAAAAGCTTTTAAGTCCAAATAATTTATTTGAAAGGAGACAGCGACAACATTGGAAATAAATCTATTCTAGCGAATTTTCGTCGGGCGATTGTCGTCAGCTTTTTGGCTCTGTTCATTCTCATTCCTGGCCGTGTTTTTAAATGTTGATAGAATGCTATGACGGGCGATATTTCGCTCGACGTTGGATATGTTTAAGGCTTAAAGATGTAAAATAATTGATATATTTTAGTTTTTGTTAACCGTATATATATATATTGTTTTGCTACGAAATAAATAGCCCTAACGTTAATGGAACATATGCCTATATTATTAATTTATTTTGGTTACTTGTTTCCAGTTTTGGTTACTTTTATTTTGTATTTTGGTAAATTTAAAATTTTTTAAGTGGCAACGCTGCTCTGAACTCTCTGGTAAACCACTTTATCGACAGCCAAGCAGCAATTAGAGCGACCACGGCTGCAACAACTATATACGTACCTCATTCTGCGCGCGGCAGTGCAGGTCCAAGATAAGAGACCTCTGTTCAAATGAACGCATCACCTGCGGAGCTAGCAAAAGTGAATGCTGAAAATTCGTACTATGATGACGTAAGTGAATAAGAAACAAATCTTGTTTGTATCGCGTTGTTTACACTCCCTTGGAAATGATAGCTGTAAAGGACGTAAAAAGCATCTTTTGAGATCGCTATACTAACAGAGCAAGAGCGCAAGCACTGACTTCAAGGAAAATGTTCTTCTTTGGTAGAAGGGTTTCTCTTCTTCGGTAAAGAACCTTCCCAGGGATTTTTGACCAAAAACAAAATTTTATTAAGAGTATTCTTTACAAGCTTGCTGTTTTGATATGTGAATATAGACTCCATATTATGGAGCAGTGCCTCCCGCTACGGAGTACATTCACATTACTTACTTAGTTATACACGCATTTAATTAATCAATCGTCATTCACCACCGTAGCATACACGCATATAAGATGAAAAAACGGTCTACATAGAGTTTGCTCCACCACTTTAACATTAATCGTAAAAACATATAAACTACAGAAACAGAAAAACAGTTCACAAGTCAGCAGTTAATTTCGCGAAAGAGGAAATTATAATTTATGCCGTTTGGCAGATTTATCTGATTGAATTAATGCATAGCCGAAGGCACACATCGCGCCACACATCCACCAATCAAAAAGGAGGAAGGAGAGCACAAGCCGAATTCTGGAACTTGCGATGTGGGGGAAAATCCAAATGCCCAAAAGTTTTTGTTGTACTAAAAGCCTAACCGACAAATCCATCGTTCGCTTGCACGCCACAGCCAACCAGAAACCAACCAACAAACCACACCGACCGACTAAAATCAGTTCCATTGGTTTTGTTTTGTTGGCTGAACGACCGGTTGACTTGCTGGCTGACTTTTGCGGTGATATAAAACATATGTTTGTATGACCAAAACACCAATAAATGGACAAATTCATATTTGACCGTGTGTAAACGGGTTGATGCCGCTTTTTAAGCTAAGCCTCTGGCCTTTGTCCATTCTGTAATAAAGCGCGTGTGGCATCAATGAAATTCGTATTTAACTCTTTAATGTTTTATGTCCTCGCTTTATTTTTCATTTTCCCATACTTGTATAATCCCCTTCATCTCATTTTAGAAGGTGGGGTAACTCTTCTCATATACATACAAACATATGTACATATGCAACACTGGGGATCGGAGTTATCAGTCCAATTCAGCCAGCGTAAGTGATTTATTAAAAAAAAGCAAGAAACAGAACAAACGAATGAAAAATACAACAAAAACCAACTAAAAGCTTAAAAAAATACATATGCGAATAAAACAATGAGAGCGAAATATCGCGTCGCTGTCAGGTCCATTTGCCCCTTGTCCATTTCGCAGTTATGTTAACATTTCTGACAGCTCTTTGGCTTTCGGCCTTTTTTGTTCCGCCACACGCACACTATCACATTCAGATACTTCACTGCAAAAAATCTTTGGATTATATGGTCCGTTTGTGGTAGGTTGGACTACTTTCAAAGTGATCATTAACATAACCCCAAAGAACCGACTCATCTATCTGCATCGGCTCGTAGTTAGGCGAAAATGGCAATAAAAACAAAATGTTTATCGCGATGGCGACGAAGTGTATATTCGTGTTTAAACGTGCACAATTTAGTAATAAGGGTTTATTTAAAAAAAGTATACTAATAATTCAAAATTGGCTGTCGTAGATACAGATATTTTTTAAAGATTATTAAATTTCTTTAATTTAAGTACTCCATGTGTCCGCTGTGGTGCAGTGGGTAGAGTGCCCGCCTGCTATGCCAGAGGTCTCGGGTTCAAACCACGGTCCGAGCAAAACACCAAAAAATTTTTCTAATTAGTAAAAATCCAATTATTGCATTTTTTAAGAGCAGCGGTCACCTCTCGGCAGTGGGCGGCATACCCTCCGAGTGTTTTTCTGCCATGAAAAAGCTTCTCACAAAAAATGCATTCGCCGTTCGGAGCCGGCATAAAACTGTAGGTCTACCCAATTAGTAGGAAAAACAAAAAGGAGCACACCTCGAATTTGGGAGAGAAGCTCGGCCATAAAGCTCGTCAGAGTTATAGTAGCGCGATTGTATTATTATTATTACTCCATGAAATAATCCACCGTTGGTGTAGGTACTCCATAAATTAATCCAATGTAGGTACTCGATGGATTACCCTGTTGTAATGCGGAAATCGAGGAATGTGATCTGTGTCCAGGACATCGCCATGTTAAATACACCATATTTTTTATATGAAACCTGGTAAATTCTGGAGTACTCGAATGATCCACAGCGAGTACTCCATACATGCGTACATGAAGTACTCGGATTTTTTGTAGTGTTTTTTTCTAGACATTATGTATGTTGTGCCTGCTGTGGTGCAATGGGCAGAGTGCTCGCCTGCTATACCAGAGGTCTCGGGTTCAAACCCCTCACAAAAAACTCGTCAAAGTTATTATTATATGTATGTATGTACACTGTACAGGCGCCTTGTTGGGTCATATGGTCCATTTATGTCATATTGGAGTAACAATAAAATTAGGACATACTTACAATACAAGTTATATCGTCGGTGATACTGCAAACCGTGCTATGTCGCCGGGACTCAATTTTTCAGGAACTAATACCTCGATAAGTATTTTTTATTTTTCGCGATGTTTTTTTACATTCTTGTAGTATATATAAAAGCAAAATATACATATGCGATTGGCAAAAAAGTATAAACTTTATTTAGGTGTGTTCAGTAAAAACTGAAAAGTGACATGGAATGTTTTGCAGTATCAGCGACGATATGTACTGTATTATGTGGTCCGCTGTTATGCGTGCTTGGATATCGCAGTGTTAATAGAACTACACTGTTTATATGAAATGTTTTTAATCGTTTGGTACTCTACCAGTGATGCCGAAATTGGGCCTTTCGGACCAAATCTGGTCCGATAAATTTACTTTGGGCTGTTGGGCGGCTAAAATCAATTTTGGTCCGATTTGTAATATGAATATTTTTAGTGGAGACAATTTCTCGGACGCTAAACATTTTATCTTTCCCGTGTAAAGTTCTTTTATTGTTAGTGAAACACACTATTCGCATATCTATTAGAGTTGGGAAATTTAGTTCACTTTGTTGAGCGCTCAATTGGTGAGCGCTCTCTTCAGTGAACTAGTTCACTTTAGTGACTTTGCATAGGCTATCTAGGAAGGAAGTCCCAAGAAAGCGTTGTCTTCCGCTGTTAAGAGCCGAGCAAAGCAATGGCAGATGAGGTGTTCGATTGTCTCCTCGCCTCATCATCTTTCCAGCTTATGCAGCATCTGCGCTAGGGTGCACCTAGCCTCTCTGCGTGTTTCCCGATGAGGCAGTGTCCTGTGAGTACCACCACAAGTTTCGAGATGTCATCTCTCCTTAGAGCACTTATTTGATGGGATCGCTTGTGAACCCATTTCTGCCAGATTTGCCTTGATGTTCGACATACTGGCTTCTGTTGCCATCTATCGCTTGCTAGTTTATAGACATGCTGTTTAAGAATTAGCTTGTTTGTGGCTAAGGCATACCTATGCCTTATGGAAGAACCTGCTCGGTAGTGCCCTGCCTCGCAAGCTCATCTGCCCTACAATTGCCATTGATATCCCTATATCCCGGGACCTACACGAGGTGCAGACAGGTCTGTTTGGCCATCTCCTTTAGAGATCGGCGACAGTCGGCAATGGGGTTTTCAGCTATATCTTCACAGTTTATTTACAAATTTGCCCTGAACTTACACAAACTTTATTATAGATATGTATGTATGTAAAGTAAATGTAAACATTATAAATAAAATATATTTAAATTTGTTTACTATAAAAAAACTAAACCAATTGAACTTCTTCAATTTTCTCTTGAAATTAGGAAACACCCATTTTCCGTCCCTTTTTGATAACTTTGCTGCAAAAATCAGACCTTTTGACTTACAATCCAAATGAACTGGAAGCTCATTAAGAAAAATAAATGAAATTTTTTTATGAAGGTCGGTCAAAGACAATTTTGGAACATATCAAATATTGTCCTCTCGACATAGAGCATTTTTGCACTTATTGCTTGGACCATTGCCTTTCGCCTATTTTTGAAGGTCAGTATGTACAAAAGAAGAAAAGGGACACCTTCTCTGCTTTGGGAAGATCAGGCGAAGGCCGACTCGTCGTGCCTAGGTATTTCCAATTGGCGCTATGCATGGACTCGGCCAAAATCGTCTAGACCGTTACGCGCTGATTAAAAAGAAGAAGAAGAATTACGTACAATACATAATATAATAGGATACACTGGCTTTAACGAGTTTTAAGGTCGAACTTCTTTCCTAATTCGAAGCGTGACTCACTGACCCCTCATATTGGGAAATTTACAAAACTTACCACATAAGATTATGTGTCACGTGAGAGATATGTAGCACAACTGAAATATATATAACGTTCAGCGACGTATTCACATAATTGAGGGAGTGAGAACAATAATTCGAAAGGAGATGCGTACCCAACAAACACTGAGGTTAGTTATCGATTTGAGAATGACTCGAGAACTAGCCTCATTCTCAAACCTCTAACGTTAGAGGACGACTCGAAAATCTATCGAGAATCATAGCGTTCTCAAACAAAAGGGTACCTAATTCTCAAATCGAGAAAATTATAATTCTCAAATCGAATTCTAATGTAGTTCTCTAATGAGATTCTAATCAGAATTTGCAAATACTTCCAATTGAAATGAAAAACAAAGCTTTGTCTCCTTTTACATGATTTTTTCATGGTTTAGATTTTATTAACGCAATATGTGCCTAAATTGCATATGATTATATATATTGACATGTATATGTTTACCACATTTATAAGAACTGAAATTTAAACAAAATTCAGTCTTATTATTTAAATTAAAGGTACTTCTTGTACTTTTTAATGGAAAACATTGTACGACGGTAATATTAACTTTACCATTTTTTAGTATCTAATTTCAATATATGTATGTATATTCAATATATCACATAAATATATTGAGAATTGATAAAAGGCGTGAGATTTGGCTCCTTCTCTAATCACTCGCTAATCGAATTCTAGTGTATTTTTCAACCCTAGTTATCGATTTCAGAATATATAGAGAATTACCCTAGTTATCTAAGGTAATCTCGACAAAATTTCTAACGTTAGAGACTGTGTTTGCTGGGTAATTTTGGCGCAGATTATCTTTTTAGGGTTAAAAGCCTGCCTCCACATAACATAATTCGCACTCGAGCACTCTCGCCCAGTTGTTCGCGAACTAGCCCGTCTCGACGTAGCTATCGTTGTTCTGTTTGCCAATTCTTCAATGAATTTCTTTGCAGCGAAAAATTAAAACTGAAAATTTACGATTTAGAAAAAGTGTAAATTAAATAAAGATATAATTTTATATACAGCAAGGCTTATTAATTCATTCAATATATATTTTGGCTTAGTTTGTCGTTTTTGTTTGGTCCGATTTCGATAGATTTTCGATACAAAATTAGAGAAGGCATCGATTTACCGGGTTGGCGAGATTGTGCAGAATGAAAAATTTGTTAGATAGTGCTCGCTCTCAGAATTTTGTATAAAAATTATCGTAGTACGGGATGGATTCGTGATCGAACAACAAATGAGAGAGCGCAGCACGATATGGCATCAGCATTGCCGCTGGCGCCACTAAAGTGGCAATTTGAACCTTTTTAAGAGCCAGGCCACTGGAACCCAACTTTTTTTAAATAAGCAATATCTGAACGTTTTTAAATATTCGGGCCACTTTTGGTCCTTTTTTATTTTCAAAACTATAATATAATAAATATTTTTTAGTTTTTTTCTTAAATATAAAAAAAGGACTTTTTGTTACCTTTTCATTTTTCATTGGCAACTCTGCGAAGGAAAATCCCGAAAGAGTTTGGCAAAAAACAGGGTTGCATTCCATTAACTCAAAATAAACTCCAAATGAAAGTAGAGTTAATTGGAGTTAAAGCCGATTTTTTCAAAATAATTTGTATGGTTAACTCAGAGTTAAGAGTAGAGTTAAGTGGTTAACTCGAAATGGCCACTTAGCTCTAATTAACTCTTCAACGTGAACATAGTATAAAGGCATTTACTAAAATATTGCAGGCGCTCTTGTGTCGATTTCAGAATGTTTTGTGATATACATACGTTTATCAATATATAAAAAGGAAAAATACATGAACCCAAACCGTAAATGAAATTCGGTCACAATCTCATTTTCGTGGGAGATATTATGCTAAGTATTCACTTGGCACCGCCTCTCACTCATTCCTCCATTCCGTCTTTTATATGCCTGAGTAGATAAATCATCTAACATCTATTAAATTTGGAATGCTCAAACGCCAATTTGGGCAAACAACTATAATTTTTTGAAAATTAATATATGGAATACAAAAAAAGTGAGAAAGCAAGAAGACAAATCAAAAGTCACTAACTTAAACTGGCGCAACGTAGAAAGATCATGATGATAATGAAGTGAATGATATCGTGGATGAAAAATAATGTTAAGCTCATTTGTCTTCATCTATTTTGTTAATAATACACATTTTTCATTTAAGACAACTGTGTTGTTGTGTTGCGCATTTGGCACAAGCTGTAGGTGAAGGTAGAAAGGGGGCGGAACACTAACATAAGTACATATGTATGTATGTACATAACTAATGATTTTTTGCTAAAGGGGGTCGGGCGTGCGCTAAACTGCCATGGTTGAATAAATGAATGGTCGTTCATATGCATACATACATATATCCATACATACTCACATACATACAAATATATGAATATATTTGCCTTATAGTTGAAAAAGGCACTTCATTTGCTCACTCACTTTGGCACTGGTTGACTGGTGCAACATAAAACATTAATCAAGTGATTTATGGGCAGGAGAAATGGTATAATTATTAATATTGAGTTTCAACTTAACATTTATTTGCTTCCTTCTTTTCCTACATTTTACATAATGGCGATTTATACCCAGCTGCCAATGCTTGTATCTCACATGCCAATATGATTTTATTCACGTGGTGGTGGGATGTAGCACTAAAAGTGGAGGGAAGGACTTGCCCACTACATTACCGCCGAGCGAATAAATCACGCAATACCGCAAGGATTCTAGCGAATCAAATAAAGAATATCTTACAGGGAAGCAGAGCAAGAAGGCGAAAAATGTAAGGCATGATGGAAATTTCCACTGAAAATAACGGTATTTATTCCAGTTCATTTTTCGCGTTCCATTCTACTTTGCATTACGTGGAATTGGTAATGGAAGCTCATTCCACTCTGCATTACTGGCAATGCGTGAAAAAAGTGATGAACTCGTCAGATGTTCCATGGCAAGGCCTTCTATCATGCCTGACAGGTAATAGCGATGACCAGATTTTTGCTGGGTAGATACATGTTCAAAAATTAGACGAAAATTGTTTATTACCACGCCTACTTTCAAAAAAAATTTAAAATCACCCTTAGGAAATTCATAATGCGACACCTCTGAAATTGCAGAGCTTTGCATAAAAGTATACAGCTCAGTATCTGACGTTCGTTTCCACTCGAACCTAGGCTTCCTTACATATATTTTTTTTTTTTGACTTGTGTATTTAATTTTACTACACTCAATCCTAGACAAGAAAGCAGTTAATCAGCGGTTGCTTGTAAGATTTGCGAAAATAATTAATGAAAGGCCTCCGCGCTTGGCACTCTTACCTACTTACACATATCTACCTATGTACACAAAAAAGTATGTAGATACACAATTAGCATATCATAAATTTATGAGCGAAACTGGTGAGCCATACAAATTATTTTACAATAACAATGGCAGCTGCTCATTTTTCATGGCAGGCATTGTCATTGGAACTCCTGCAATGGCGCGGCACAAACGTGGTTAATCTGTCATTTTGATTGAAGCAAAATAACTGGTGGTGAGTGTAAAATGTGTGCGTAGTAATGTACCTAAATATTTAACTAAAATAAAATTAATCGCTGTAAAAGCAAAGGTGACAGTCTGCAATTAATCATTGAAGCGGTATTTTTATAGGGAACATGGGCGCGCATAGCTCACGCACATACAGTGTGTAATAAAAGTTTGCAAATCAGTACCCAGCAAAAATCTGGTCATCGCTATTACCTGTCAGGCATGACAGAAGGCCTTGCCATGGAACATCTGACGAGTTCATCTCTTCTTTCACGCATTGCCAGTAATGCAGAGCTTTCATTACACATTCCACGTAATGCAAAGTAGAATGGAGCGCGAAAAATGAACTGAAATAAATACCGTTATTTTCAGTGGAAATTTCCATCAAGCCTTACATTTTTCGCCTTCTTTCTCTGCTTCCCTGTAAGGTATTCTTTATTTGATTCGCTAGAATCTTTGCGGTATTGCGTGATTTATTCGTTCGGCGGTAATGCAGTGGGCAAGTCCTTCCCTCCAATGACAAGCCCATGCTAATTTCAGGCATTCTGTCAACGAATATGGAAGCGATTGCCAGGGTTTTTCTGGATTACCCTCTTAATTCCACGGTCATCGAGTTTTTTGATGGGTATTTTTAGTTACACAAGCTCACTATTCTTTACACAGCTATACAGAATTTTAGGCCAGTGTGAACTGATAAGTTCTTTGCACTCGGAGGGTATGCCGGCCACTGCCAAGTGATGAGCGCTGGCGTACGCCAGTTGTTGCACACTCTTGTAGTACAAGACGCTTCCTGTGCGGTTGAGTTCTGCGGCTCGAATTATCTTCTCTTTGTAGTCATACATCATATATATTATTCGTAACCAGTGTTGCCAGATTTTTTTTGTCCCAAATCGTCAATGTAAAAATATAAATCGTCATCCATTTTTTGCCCCATCTGCGGCAAATGCAATCATGTTGTTTTCATAAGGCGCATTGTTCTCGATGAAATACTGTTTTATCGCATTATGTAAACTGATAGCGTCGCAGGTTTCAACACTGACCAAACCAAAAAAAAAGTATTTCACTGAAAAGTTTATACATACTCTCACTACAAGACTGAGTAATTTCGTATTACTTATATCAGTGGATTCATCAACGCACAATGAAAATTTAGTTGTTCGGAGTATGGCACATAACGATTCTAGCTGGTACTGCCCAAGAGCGTTCTGAATAATACTTGTTGCTTTTGTTCTCCACACGATAAAGCTGCCGCCGTTTTAGAATCATCGAAACTGCTTTTTATACACTTTACAAGATCATCTACGGCGGAGAATGGTAGATTATGTTCAGCAATGAATGCACTTATTCTATTCGTGTGGCAGTGCGCTCAGAACCAAGGCAATGTTGCATTTTATTGTAGTAAAAGGATTTATGAAAACCATAATATCAGTGTTGGAAAAGGATTGAAGAAGACCAATCAGATTGCATTAATTTTTTGTTTCTAATTATGGAAATTTGTATAAAGTAATTAATTTTTATTAAGAATAAATCTATATTTATCTGTACTTCCTAAAATCGTCATTTTGTGACATGAAATCGTCCCATCGTCATGGAGTCCAAAAATCGTCAAAATGACGATGCCATCGTCATTCTGGCAACGCTGTTCGTAACTATGAATATCTGTGTGTACATGTACATATGTATCTAGTACGTACATGCGTAATTACATACATATACCTCACTGCCATGAATTTCGCCCTCTAATTAGCAAATCCACTTCAGAGCCCATTAAGCTAACAATTATTGCAACTTAAAAATCGCTTATGCACACACCATTATCAAAGCATAACAATAACACATAATAATAATGACGATAGACTTATGCGAATGTACATATGTAGCCATAGCAAGTTTAAGGCCGAACTTCTCGCCCAAGTCACGGTATGCCCCTTAACGTATCCTACCAAATCGAGTGGATCTATAGTTTTACACCGACTTCAAATGGTATCTGCCGAGGCAGATGAAGTTGCTTGTGAGACGCTTTTTCACAGCAGAGAAATACATGGCGTGTTTGCTTAAAACGAGAAGCAAACGCTGGACCACTGGCTTGTAAATCCTACCTACCTACACACTATGTATGCCTCACCGTCACCTGTCCGTCGTGCACTGTCGGGGCAGTCATGCACACGCGAGCCAACCTCATTGGCGCACTCGTTTACTGCTGCTAAATGAATTAGAGTAAGAGGCAGCAAGAAATGGGGCCAATGCCTTGGAGCTACCTCGGAACTAACACAAATAGGCCTTTACTCATTTTTGTAAGTGTAAGCGTGTGTGTTTGCTTGTGTGAATATGAATGCCTGGAAGATTGGCGCACGTTTAGTGTTTATGTTCAGACCGTGAACTGTTATTAAGTTGATTATGTTTACGGATAAGATAGTGCAGCACACACTCACATGCATTCGTATGTTCCTACAAGCAAAGGGTGCCTCCAATAAACTCAATGCCACATCTTCAACATTACGACGCGGTGGAAGGGGCGGCAGGATCGTTCGACCCATTTGGCACGAAAACGCGAATTCGCGGCGGCACCCAATGAGTGTTACGTGAGAAGGTGGCTGCCAATGCACAAAACTACTATTCCCTATTATTATATATATTATATACTATTATGTATGCATGCCAGCCACTTACTGCCCAAATGTACATATACAGTAAAACCATGATATTTGGAATGAGTGGAATTTTCTGCACTTTCAATCCATTCAATTTTAAACAAAATTTTAGCTTTTAACTAAATTTATGTCCAACAGAAAACTCGGACAAATATAAAATATAGTAGCGACAAGTAAAGGAAGAAGTGAACGTAATATGTATACATACTTATGCATGTACTATGAAATAAAATGTTATATGTAGTAAACAAAAAAGCACGGATTACTGGTTGTTTTATTGTGCCTTCACAGCAGTAGTAGTTATTTGAGTAACTGACATTCTCGGCGGCTGTTAACTGAGTAGTTGGCGGGTGTTAATGTTAAAAATACATCGCGCGCAAAATGATGATGTCCCACATGATGATGACGGCGGTTGATAGCTGCCATGATTGCCACCAGGCTGATGGGCGATGCCGACGAAGACAACACCAACAACATCACGTTTATTTTGTTGGTTTTCTCTGCTGTCGTTAGTTCACCGCAGCTCCAGCCCCGGCTACATGCCTTTTGCTTAACAGCCGCCAATGACGATGAAATTGTTCGCCTGGACTCTCGGTGCTTCTCTTCTACCCCATCCATTGCCGGCTTGATTGAATGGTGTGGTTTGGTTGAATTACTCTGTTTATGTCCACACTTACGAGACACATGGCAAATATGCGCAACACACTGTTTGAGATCACCTTGGGTGTTGCACATCCACCTTTCGGCGCTGTGCTCAGAATTTAGCAAATGCGGCGGGTGTGCCCGATAGAAACGAAAACGAAAACGAAAAAACATGTTCACGTTCATACAGACAAGCTCTCCTTCGCCTTCGTCTTAGCGATCTTATGCCACGATAGGATAAATGCAAAGTTTTAATAACTGGAATAGCGTTTTCATCGAATCGTGGCACCTTTGCTGCCTTGCTGCGGATCTTTGTTGTGTTAGCAACGCGTCGGTGCCCTCTTATCGACTGTCGTTGCCGCTGTTATTATTGCGCTCCTACTATAATCATCGGCTGGCAAGTGATTATTACTTTGCTGTTGCTATATGATTTCGGTTAACTGAGTATAAGCTTTTAAGATTACTGGGCGTTCGTGATCTGTATGTAGGTATATGTACATACATATGTACGAACCAATAGATATTATTGCTGTCGAAGACGTGATCAAATTAAAAACTAAACGCAATTCCAACGGTAATTCATGTTGCGTTATAAATTTATAATTATTATTTTCTATGCCATTAAGAAAGAAATTCTTCGAATAAATTTCATCTAGGATTTTATTAAGTATGCATTTTGTTTTTATTAAAAGAAGCGAGAGTGAGCCAAAAATTGAGGTAAACGAGGAAATTATTTTTTAAGGCAAGCCAGAGATTTATTGGAAGGAATTGTTGGGCCAATTGAGTACCCAAATGCAATAACGAAGCGGCGGCTACCATCAGACGTAAAAGGAAAGCAAGCACAACACAAACAACAAGCAAAAGAGCTTCACTATCAGTGGCAGCAATAATTTCATAGGATGGGGTTTTTTTTTTGTTGTTTGAATATAAATCGGAAGGCATATTTTGTTTGCTTTCAAACTGTCAATAATGTGGCTTTAATGCCAAAAGATCAAAGGCTGTGCGGCAGCATTGGCTGAAGCGAATTGTTGAAAGCAACGACTGGAATTTATAACAGCAGTGACAACAAAAGCAACCAAAATATACTCATCTGCGACTTTCAAAGCAAAATGCGGATTGTTGGAAATGTGAAGAGAGGGTGGTTTATACTTGTCTTTAAAATATTTGCTGAGAATATCAGAAATTGGAATGATTTAGTCAGAGCAGTTTTATTTTTCTTCAAATTGTTTGCAAGTGAACGAATTGGTAAGACATACTAACTATAAGTAATATTGCAAAAATACGATGTGACAAATTCCTTTCTTCTTTGAAAGATTTATTTCTCCATCCATTTTTGAAGGAATTCGTACTCGCATTGGCAGTGGTGAAACATCCGCGCTGACTTTACCGCTGATAGGTAGTCTAGGTGTGTGGCACGCAGAAAATGCTTAATGCTTAATGTAGGTGTGCTCGTGATATTAACATGCAACCTCACATGTATTGCTCGCCCACCGCCTAATGAACTTGTGATTACACTGCTCTACAGCCAAAAAATACTCTGAACGCGACCATCCTTTCTATATGTAAAATCGGTCGCTGATTCCGAAAATCGGGTTCATTTTTAATTCTATGGGAAGGTTTTTGAAATATCGGCAATTTACCGTTATTTGGCCAATGAGTCCACTTAATCCTGTATATCTCTTTAACACAGTGAGTTATCTTCCTTAGGGTCACACCAAACGAAAGAAAATTAAATTTCCTTTTCACGGCTCCTATAACATTTTTCTCTAGTTCTTATAGTTTCTGAAATATTGACGATTAAATTTGAATTTTTTCGATTTTTTACGATTTTTTGAAGAAAAAATTTACTTTGTCAGGCAATATCTTTAAAACCAATGATTTCACCTTCGGTTTTACTCCTTTGCGTGAAGCTCCATTCCATTTCCAAAAAAATAAGCTATCAACGAAGAAAATCCATGGTAAACTGGAAAAGTTATAGGCGATCAAGTAAATACAACCAAGTCGCGCAATGCCTCTGCACGGGTACATTCTATGCATATTGTACCAATACCTACACATCTGCAGTAGCAGCACATTGGCAGCGCAGTAGATACAAGCGCGTTTACGGGTATAACATGCATAGAATATACCCGTGCAGAGGCACTGCGCGACTTGGCTGTATTTACTTGATCGCCTATAACTTTTCCATTTTACCATGGATTTTCTTCGTTGATAGCTTATCTTTTTCCCAATAGAATGGAGCTTCACGTAAAAGAGTAAAACCGAAGGTGAAGACATTGGTTTTAAAGATATTGTCTGACAAAGTCAATTTTTTCTTCAAAAAATCGTAAAAAATCGAAAAAATTTAATCGTCAATATTTCAGAAACTATACGAGTTAGAGAAAAATGTTATAGGAACCGTAAAAAGGAAATTTAATTTTCTTTCGTTTGGTGTCACCCTAAGGAAGATAACTCACTGTGTTAAAGAGATATACTGGATTAAGTGGACCCATTGGCCAAATAACGGTAAATTGCCGATATCTCAAAAACCTTCCCATAGAATTAAAAATGAACCCGATTTTCGGAATCAGAGACCGATTTTACATATAGATAGGATAGTCACGTCCAAAGTACAGACAAAAAATTTCATTTTGTGATCCAGTGTTATCTGCGATTCATTCAATTGGCCATAATATACAAATTTTATAGCAAAATCACTGGCCACAGCGATGCAACAAATACCAATAACAACAATGTAGTGATATGCAACAAAAGCAACAGTAACACCTGCATGAGTATGCGGAGTCTCGAACAGAAATTATATGAAAGTGTGTTTTTGCAGTTGTAAATATGTATGCATGTACAATCTACAATGTATGTATGTATGTACCTTTATACATTAGACCGTATCGGAAAAAAGTTCTCCCGACTCTCACACTTATGTATGTATGTGATAGTGTAGTTTTAGAATATATTTCCAAAAAAATCTTTTTTACTACCACCCTAGTAATTTCCCAAAAACACTTTTCTTAATATATTTTACCTTTATAGTAGGATCTTAAAATTTAATACATCAATATTTTTGTCTCGAGAAAGAAACTTTTTATTTTAGAGAAAATTCCATATATATTTCTCTGAAATAGTGCGTTATTGAAACAAATTCTGAAATAGGGCGTTTTTGAAGCCAAATATGAAATAGGACGTTATTCAAACAATTTTCGGAACAGGACGTTTTTGAAACAATTTTTGAAATAGGGCGATCTTATTCTCAGCCGTCGATATGAGAGGTATTATGGAGAGTTTTTTTTTTGTGAAACAGTCTAATGTACATGTTTCTATACAAGTTTCACTGCCGCCTTTCACCGACTTATCGATGGCGCTTTGCTTTGCGATTCGCGGTCATTAAAATTCAGTTAAGTTGAAATACAAAATATTTTCACTAATTGCTAATAAACAATTTTGTGTTAATAATCTCGAGTAGCAGCAGCAGCGGCAGTCGGGTGCTGAGAGTCGAATTCCTCATGGCTGATTGCTAAATACCCGCATACATATGTATTTGCTGTTGTGCTTTTTTTATACTCAGCTGTGCGTAGTACGAACCTATTACGATTTTGATTACATAATGATTGGTTATTACAACATGAAACAACATGATATAATCGAGTTAGATAATATCAATGATTTTTTCAAACATCTAAAGTAGCTTAATAAAACAAGTAAGGAAGCCTAAGTTCGAGTGGAATCGAACATTAGATACTCAGCTGTATGCTTTCATTGTTTGTTTGCGTCTGATAGAATCACGGTGTATTTTATATAAAGCCAGTGCTGCATAAAGTGGGCGTAGCCACGCCCATTTTCAACATTTGGTGGTCATAACCGATTTCAATAAATTTTTGTGTGTCTATTGACACAAGTTATAAAAGTGTATAAACCAAGTTTCGTCATAATATCTCAATTATTTGTCGAGTAAGTAAATCACGCGTACCAAATTTCATCGATAAATCTGCTACGGTTTCTGAATTATGGCTTATACAACTTCCAATGTTTGGCTCTTAATAAGTCGGCGTGGCACCGCCCATTTTTCAAAATTTCACCAAATTTCTTCATAAGGGCCTGAGCTCTACACGTGGGTGAAATTTTGTCATCCCAGCTCCATTAGTGACTGAGATACCAAATTTCCGATTTTTACTATATAGGGGAGGTGGGCGTGGTCATGGTCCGATTTCGCCCATTTTCAATACCATCCGTTCCTGTCTTGATACCAACTTGCATTCCAAATTTCATCAAAATATTTCAATTTTTGCGCGAGTTATCGTGCGTAAACGGACAGACGGACAGACGGACGGACATGGCTCAATCGATTTCTCTTTTCACCCTGATCATTTTGATATGTATAAGTCTATATCTATCTCGATTATTTCGTTCTGTTACAATCCACCGTTAGAAAATCAAAACTATAATACTCTGTGTACTAGTACAGCTGAGTATAATAAATGGAAATACGTTTAGCAGCATGATTTTTTTTTTTTTCATTTACATAGCATTGTCATAAATGCATACAACTAAGTATCTAACGTTCGATTCCACTCGAACCTAGGCATTCTTACTTGTTATTAGTAATGTTATTATTGCACATTTATTTGTGGCAAGGATTGTACATACATAGATACCAAATACCAAATTATAATAGCTAAATCGCTTTCATGCATTAATTTCAACATTTATGGCATTATAAAAACTAAAACATTATTAAGACACTCAAGAGAAGTGATGGTGGCGACGCGCAAATTAGTAATCTCGTAGCCTTTAAATGGCAGCGCGTTTACAGCCGCACGACGAGTGCATGGGCATTTCCATTGCATGGTTGCACGATTAGAGCAACGGAAATGACAAGCAATATGAACATATGTATGTATGTACATACATACGTAAGCAATAGGAACGCCAACAAACAGACATAGCAATGCATTTTACGATTGCGCTAATTGTGCGCTTCATATAAGTTTATTACCACAACAACAGAGTAAGCAGCAATGCCAGCAGCGAACGTAGTTTTTGGAGGCGCAGTAAATGCCTTTGTATATAGTACATATGTATGTATGTATGTATGCATATTTATTAACGCGATTACACTTGGTAGATAAACGTATTCATAAATGTATACCTAAGTAAATATGAACACAATTATGTACATCGTGAAAGCAGTTCATGTACATTATTTACCTACGTAATTACAAAGTTGTACAATGTGCATGCTCTATTAGGTTAAAAATAACACCAAACAAAAATCAGTTACAATAATGAAATAGCCAACATTAAAAATTACGTAGCGCGTAGATATAAAAAAGATATTAGAATAACACATGTTTTAAAAGAAACTTTGCGGGGAAGGCTAAGGCTTCTAAACTCGGTGGGCTGGAAGCGACGATAGGTTGCATGAAAAAGTCGACAAAAAAGGAAAGTGAGGTTGTGTTATGTGATGTTTATAGATGAAACATCCGTTGAAATTAAAATCCGAAGCTGCTCCGTTTTCAAGGATATCCGCATTTTTTGTTTTTTTTTTTTTTTGAAAGGATCAAATATTGACGAAATCGAAAATTCGCCAAAGTCCAAATTTTTCCGATTTCAGTACATTATCTGGTAGCTAAAATATACAAGAAAAGGTATTAAAAAGAAAAAAAAGACACCTGTAGCGGAAACATCCAATATGAACAGGACCTAAAGGATAACCACTGAAATATAAAATAACACAAAAAGTACCCACTTTAATTTGCGTATAACTCCTAAGATGTTAACTCTACGTGAAAACTCCTAATGATATTTTTCATTCGGAATAAATAAAGCAATAAGGTTGTTCTCTCTGTGTGATTTTGGCCTAGCAAATTTGCCGAGATGACATAAGTGTAATAAATTTGCCGAGCACAACAACAAAATACATGTTTTGTCAAATTTGGAGCTTCGGCAAATTTCTCATACCCCAACCCATGATATTTGATATCATGAGAAAAATATCACGGGAAATGCAACGATGTTATTACATTCACAATAGTCTTCTATGAGAAGTGAGTTTAAATTTATGTTTCTAGTTCTTTTTTTAAATATTTTATTTTATTCAGATAAAAAATTGATTAATTCGAAATTGAAGCAAGCAAAGCAAAGCGACAACAGTTGTATAAAGGGTGGAAAGAATATGGCTAACATGCTAGTTCACAATCATTCACAATGAAGTCAGTTCGAATTTTATTTTCTTAAAGGTGCGCTCTCTCTGTGTGAGAAATTTCTCAAGATATCATGATATCTCGGCAAAAAGATTAGACAGAGAGAACAACCTGAATATTTCTTTAATATACAATTCTGATGTACCTGCAGTGCATAATGTACTTTGGTGCATCTAAAGTGAAAATTTCAAAAAAAAAAAAAAAAAAAAATTCCTTTTTTATGGTGATATTATAAGTTCAAATATTTTGCTAGTTTATGTACATAAATATTTTAATCTAATGATTCAATTCTCATTCTTACATATTTATACGTTAATATTAAAAAGAATTAGAGCTGAAATACGCGCTAGCTGTGCACGGTGGGCGGTAAGCAACAATAGGTTGCATGAAAATATCGAACTAACCAGTTTGCATATCGCGCCAACAATCAGTTTTATACGAAAGCAACCAGAAGCTTCTGCTTATTTTCAATTAGTTTTCAGTTCACGTGTTGCATAACTATTAAAGGATTTTGAACCAAAAATATTTTTAAGTAATTAATTCCTCTGTTGAGTTTGCTCAATTCAAATCGTCGCTCCGGAAGAAGAAAGACGCATGCCAGTAATTTGTCGACGAAAAAAGGGCGTATTAAAAATATGTCGGGGAAGAAAGACGCTTTACAAAACATGTCGACGAAGATAGACGCATTAAAAAATATTTCGACTAAGAAAGACGTATTAGCATTAATATTCAGGAGCGGATTTACATAGGGGAAACATGGGCAGCTGCCCAGGGCGCCGTTTCAATAGGGGCGCCAAAACTAAGAGAACGAAAAATTTTTTTTTTATTTATTATTTTTTTTTTTTTTTGAATATTACAACAAGAATGAAAGATTTTTTCAATTTTTTACAGAGAAAAAATTAATCAAAGTACATTTCAGTACATTGGTACAGTTCTTAACCTTCGCCCCAGTGGGACTTACATATCGCTCATTTGCTGCATTTTCACTTTTCAAAATACACAATTTTGAGATTCAACCGCCATATGGTGCGCAAGTAAATGCAACATTTGGTTTGTATCTGAAGCGCTTAGTTTTCAACAAATCATAAAGAATTTTTTACTCAAATGAAGTATGATGTAACTAACTATTCTGCAGCATTAACTCAAAAATCACGTTTTTTTTTATTTATGCCGGTCTTGCAGCAAATGAGCGATATGTAAACACTAATAGCGTTTTCGATTCTGAACAAAAATGCTGCATTATTACAAGGCAACATTATCAACATGCGCCCTGTGCCCTAAGAAAATGTTGCACTTTTCATGTGATGTATGAAACAAAAATAATGCAACCCCTTGTTCATATTAGGGCCTCCTCAAACAGAAGCGATACGATACAGCCCACGCGATCAATTGTGCATGACGCGATACCAACGCGATACGATTTTGGTTTGTGGGCTGTATCGTATCGCTTCTGTTTGAGGAGGCCCTTAAAGGCAGAAAATGCTGCCCTGTGGTCGGGGAGAGTGCGACATTTTTTTCAATAGGGCAATCAACCCTGAAAAATTTGTGGAATCTATGTGGAATAGAACAAAAAAAATTGACAGCCCGATAAAAGTGCAGAATAAGTGCGACATTTTGGCCAGAATCGAAAACGCCATAAGTTTTAGCAGCTTGTGTGCAGAAAATAACGTGAAAGATTCAAATTTAACTGAAATTTCAAATTTAAAAATCAAGTAGGCATTGAAGTATTTTTTCGGGAAAATGCGCGAGCTCACTTTTTCAAAGGAAACTAAGATCTGAATATTTTCTGTTTCTGGTTAATTTGAATAGTTCCCGCCTCTATACAATGCGCTGCGTACATTTTATGTAATCTTAAAAATCTTTCCGAGTTAAAAACATGAAAAAAGTGTCAGTGAATTAATGTTTTTGTGAAAAATAGAAGAATGAGTGCAAATATGAAAAAGTTAAGCGGCGTAGCAAACAAAAAACGTGCAGCCGAGAAAGTGCAGAAATACAAAGATTTACTGTCGAAAATCCCTAAACTTGGTTGTTTTTTTCAAACTCCTCGAAAAGAAAATGACTCGGTTGTTGATCAAAACCAAAAAGGTAAAAATGCATAAGTCAATTGATCGACAGCTAGGTTAGCACAGGTAGATTCTGGACCAGAAAGCCAGATTTCGCTACCTGGGAGGCACCCTACTGTCAAAAATTGTGAGTTTAGCTTCAGTACGAAACATTTTCTAAAATTGTTTTTCAGATTCGTATGATAAACTGCAATTTAATGTGCCACCTAATAATGAGGGTTTAAGATCAGATCATTTTGAAGTTTAGAAAATGGAAAAAAATGTGGTACCTATGTATATAAGAATCGAATCAAATTTTTTCAATCCGTAAAATATATCAGTAATGAAATGTCACCACAAGAAGGCAAGTCCGTTTTTTTTTGAAATATTGGGGCGCGGCTTGATTTGTTTGCCCAGGGCGCTTCTAGAGGCAAATCCGCCCCTGTTAATATTGACGAAGAAAAAGAAAAATCGAATACGTCTTTCTTTCGAAAAATATTTTTAATGTAATTTCAATATTTATTGAGCTTGTTTTTGGTCGGTGAAATGAAAACAAAAACCTTTGGCTTTCTTTTAATGCCTCCTACGCGTTTCGACACATTATTGTGCCTTCTTCAGGGAGTCTGTTTATTTTTCAACAGGAAAACATCATTAATATTTATATGTATGTATTATTACAATTAGTTACATTAACGAACATACCTTAAGTGAACATTATATCCTAAATTCCCAAAACAATAGAATTGTAGAAAATTACATCTTTTCCTAGTTTTCTTTTCTATCTATCTATATATATAAGGATGAAAGTTTGTTTGTTTGTTTGTTTGTTTGTATGTTTGTTCCCTATGGACGCCGAAACTACCGGGCCGATCACATTCAAATTTTGACTCAATGATCACCTGGTATTAGATTGAAATTATGACCACATTTAATTCTGGTATCTCAACCCCTTCCCGAGATATAGGCCAAAATATGGACCCAGATTCCTCCGAAATATTTTTCTGCATTATTGGTATCAAATTAAAGGTATCAATCAGAGCTTCTATAGGGAGTTCATTCCATTCCAATTTTCCAGTCGGTTCTCTAGATAGAGACCAAAACGTGGACCCGGATGACCCCAAATATTTTTTCGTAATATTGGTATCAAATTAAAGGTGCTGATCAGGGTATCCATATATATTTTACACTATACGAATATTTCAATCGGTTCCCGAGATCGAGGCCGAAACATGGACGTAAATAGCCGCCGAAATATTTTTGAGCATTATTGGTATCAAATTAAAGGTATCAATCAGAGTTTGTACAATTCTATTGTTTTGGGAATTTAGGATATAATGTTCACTTAAGGTATGTTCGTTAATGTAACTAATTGTAATAATACATACAAATAAATATTAATGATGTTTTCCTGTTGAAAAATAAACAGACTCCCTGAAGAAGGCACAATAATGTATCGAAACGCGTAGGAGGCATTAAAAGAAAACCAAAGGTTTTGGTTTTCATTTCAACGACCAAAAAAAGCTCAATAAATATTGAAATTACATAAACACGATATTGGTCTAATTTAACAAAATTTTTAATGCGGCTTTCTTTAAAAAAAAAGTTTGCGTCTTTCTCCCTCAACAAAGCACTTTGCGTCTTTTTTCTTCTATAGCGACGAAATAACTTAATTCTTGCAAGTACAATAAATAAAAATGGTCTCACCCTGTATTGGCATAATAGCAGCTGTGACAAGACCACCATTATAGATAGGCAATGGCTACCAAATGACGAAGTGCATGCGAATAATAATAACAACAACAACAACAATAACAACAACAACAATACATAAATCCAAACAAACGAAACCGAAATGAATGAAATCTGCAATTTTCGTAGTTAATTTAATTTATTGCAACATTTTTATGGGTGACTTTATTGCATAATAAAATATAATTTACAGTGCCATTGAGATATGTTGATATGAACAACAACAACGGCAATAGCAACAACAACACCAGGAAAAAAAAAACCAAAGCTAAAACGGCAGAAAACCCTGTCAGCAACATTCAACCATAGCCAAGGGCGTTGGTTGCAGCTGCTAGAGCTTGAATTTGTGATTGTTATTGTTGTTGTTGTTTGCGTAGTAGCCGCGTTTGTCACTTTTGCCAACGTCAGTTGTGGCTGTTTTTCTCGTTGTTGTTGCTTTTTTATTGTTGTTGTGGTAGCTCCCATTGCTACTTATGTACATACTTATTTGCTTAAACGCTCAATGGCGCTGTCCGCCACTGCCACCAGAGCAGAGTACGATAGGCCAGGCCAGGCCAGCACAACCTTCTCTTTCAACTCGTACCCTAGTAGTAGCTCTACTTGGCCACCCTATCCAATCCGACAGAGACTTGCCTGCACCGCAGATACGCAATAACTCACATAAAAAATATAATAAATGGGCAGTTAAATTTATACTTTCATGTAGATATAGATACACATGCATACACATTTCGTTTATGTAGGTATGTGTGAGTTTATTTATTACCGTCAAGTTAAATTGTACAACTGCAATATGTAAAATAGTGCGCATGTAGATTTATTATTTAACCAACATAAATATGGTTGTAAATTATCGTCACCGCTGTAGGTAGATATGCCAAACTATGGTATACAGTGTGTGCCAGTATAAATAGTCCATCTAATAAATTGTTCCTCTATTTCCTACTATATTTTTTACTGTTCTTAATCCGAATGCGAAAATTCGTTTTTTATAATAAAATATGAAAAATTATTCCAGTTCTAAACTTTATAACAGTTTAGTACTAAATTTCAATTGCGTTTATCTATGGTTTAAAATTGTATCCCGCGGTTGCTGAATCTAGACCCACTCTTTTGTCATTTACTGCTAACTACTACAGTGTTACAGTCTGTTCGCGTTCGATAAATTTCATTAATATAGGATTAACAAGTTTTATTTCAAGCTTCTTCATCATTTAGCACTCTCTGCTCAGAGTAATCCAACGCAGGAGCGAAACAGAATTTCCCTAAACTATATCGGTATTTCGAAAACGATCACGCATTTTTATATAGTCTCCATTAGTGGCCTTTTCCGAGTCTTTCTGGAGAGTCTTAATAGGGAAACTTGTGGATTGCTCTGGTTGGCTGAGTTCCTCACATTAGGAAGGACCTACAGTTTTAAGCCGACTCCGAATGTTATCAGCCAAGGCAGATAGATTTTTTTGGATCAGTGGAACCAAAAACAATGTAAAATGATGACCTCTGTTGCTAGGGGCATATTAAAAATTGAGCATGTCTCTTGAAAGCCAAATGTACAAATCCGTATTATCAAACCCTTGAAGCACTAAGTAATCTGAGCTTTAATGGCAGTTTCCCTTCAAAAAGTACGCATTGACGAACGGCAACCTTGATGGTGTAATTTCTTAAACAATAAAACGCAATGTTTTCTTTTAATATAAATACCTTCGAAGTTAGAGAGTAGGTAGGTAATTATCGTACCTACTCTCGATACATATTCAATTTTCAATTGAAGTAGCAAAATGAAACAAAAACAGATCAAAACAAAATTGCAAGCAATTTAGTTGTTTCAAAATGCCTTTCAAAAAATGTTCATATGTGTTTATTCGTGAAATCAGCTGAAAACCATCAATCATTTGTCAAAATGGACTTTTGATTGATACGTGGCCTAATGTTGGCTAATTTTTTAGTTTTCATACATACTACATGCATACAGAAATCAATCAAAATTTTGCTAACAGCAACTACAAACTAAATGTAGGTATGTATGAATGATGACGAAGTGAATGAAGAAAAATACATAGATACCAAAAATAGAAGCGTAAAAGTGCAACTTTAAAATACGGCGAAAAATTTACTTATTCCTTTTTGTTGGTTTTCCGACAGGGTAAGAAAAATTATATATATCCAAAAGTAGTATTTTGAACTATTTAAACAAGATGGCTGTAATTTTTATAAAACGTGTGATTAGCAGAAAAAAAAAAGATGACTGATGGACATTATGTCAATAGGCCGAGTGTTTCATTCGCCATTTATTAGCAACCGTTTGCGAAACCACATACATGAGTGCGTATGATTGACGGACATATCCAAGCGAGGGCATAGACACTCGGAGCTCATAAATGGCAGAATGTTTGATGAGATGAATGACACGTTTGACAGATTAGCAAACGATTTATGGAAGTTCGTTATGCGTCACAAGTATGGAGTAGATATTGACCGACCGTCTTGAATGTGGCTCATATTACGTACATTTGCTTTCGAAACGTAAACACAAAATAGAAAATCGGCACATAAACTAGGAAATTATAATATAAATTATATATTATGTGGTTACATACGCAAATCTATACATACATAGATGAGAGCGTTTTGAACTTTTTATGAACAAGCTAAAATTAATCTCGTTTTCATCCAGTAGGTACGTACGTTGAGCTGTGATGGTAATTTCTGGGGCGGGCAATGAATTGGTCTTAACTTAGCTGCTGAATTTTTCTCAACAATTAGTTTTTTTTTTCGATAAAGATTGGTTTAGAACGGGTATTTCATTATGAGAGTGAGTGTTTCATTCTGCGTTCTTATCTTTTTTCTATTGCGCCTTAAAGTTCAACGAATTTAAAATTTCCATTACACTTTCAAAGACGTGTAACACTCTACACATAACTATAACCATACACCTTAATACTTAAGCGTATTTAAATTTCTTTATATTGTACACTTCACATGACGATTCGAAGTTAAAATGTTTCGACAAGTTTTAAATTTTGTAGATTTTTTTGATTTCATTCAGTAGCTGCTGCGCACGCGTACCTACGCGTCAATGCTAATCATCATGCCATACCAGCGGTTTCTCTTTTTTTTACTATCCGCATTTCTTTTTTATAATGCACATCTACATATCAAGTATAATCTGATTTGGTCGCTTTAATTAATACCGCAATATTTTATTGCCATTTGACAGTCTAATTTTTTTGTTTTCTTAATTGGCTGACAACATTCACGTTCGTTCGTTTAACGTTAAAAAATTTGTTACGCCATGGCACGCCAATGAGCTAACGATTAAATTTATGTTAATTTTTATAAGTAATGCGTAGTGCTTCTTTTGCAAGTATAATTTTCGTGTGTTTCTTATTAGTTCCATTTGTTTTTTTTTTTCTGTTTTGTAAATTCACATATTTTATTTTGTAATTTATTTTATCAAATTAAATTTGCATTAATTAATAGCCCCAATGATACATATGTATACTCATATGTAAAAAAACATAGATTGAACCATTGGTACTATCGATGGATCCAATATTTTAGTGTTAGTCGATGTTTTTTTTTTCTTTTGAAGGATCAAGAACCACTAAATACGGTAGTTCATTCACAGAGCGAACCATTTTCACCATAGAGATAAAATGTAATTTATATTAAGTATTTTAACAATATCTTTTTATTATTGTAAAATAATAATATTTATCTATAAATAATTTTCCTGGACAATGAGAATGCGTTAAAATTTGTGAAATTATTCCATCATGAATTTAAATACTGCACTATGCCGCCATAACTGTCATCGCAGTTAGTGATCTTTGTGATGGTAAGGCGCTGCATGTTCCTGTTTTATAGAGAAACCACTGGCATGACCGTGGCCATGACCCTCGTGTTCATGATGTTCCTTGAACTCCGCGTGGCCACCGTAGTAGCTCGTATGCCCATGATCTGCCACAAAATGGTGTATCGGCTCACGATGCACAACAGCATGGAAACCACTATGTTTATCAGCGGTGTAATGCACTGTCCGTTTATAACCATCGGCGTCAATCAATTCATAGTGGCCCGTTACCTTGTGTCCGTCTCGCTTCTCACTTTGGCCTTTGTGGTCACCGGTCTTTTTATCCTCGACGCCATACTTGAAGTAATACTCCGCATGCGAATCGTGACCATCATCATGCCCATGATCATCATGGCCATGGTGATCATCGTGTGACACCAAATGAAAGGAGGCATGACTGGAACCACCATGTTCATATGGCCGCGCGCTAACTATGATCAATGACAGCAAGCAGCTAGCGAGTATAGCAGCAATCTAAAAGAGCAACACGATAATAAAGGATTTGCAATGACTTTTCATACGCAACTCACCTTTAAAGCCATTTTTCTTAGCTGAGTTGTTTCTTGGTGATTAAACTAAATTGAATGTGTGCTTGATCCGTCGCTGATCTATGCTTTTATATAATCAAAAATTGGAGTTCGATAAATGCTCGATTTCTTCTCTAAAATTTTTAATTTAAAACTATAAGGTGGCTAATCGTGTAATTACTTAACCTTTTAACCTTATGCTGCGACAGAACTCATTTAGGGATTTCGTCACATAAAATGATTAACCTTTGTATTAAACAACAAGGTTAATTTTTTCATTTTGATTGGACTGGCAAAAATGTAGGTAATTAATTTAGGGCAAGTGCACACTTTTGATAGAGGTGACCTTGACGTTAGCGGTGACTATTGCAAAAATTGCAATTAAAATTAAGAGCCAGATAATTAATAAAGTATGTACATATGCAGGTACCGACAGCAAACGTAGCATATGAGTAGCACCTACGTACCATATGTACCAAGTCAGTGGCGCACACAGAAAAATATTTTGGGGGGGGGTTTTCAATATCCAACGGAAAATTAAAAAAAAAATACTTAAAACTCGTCCACACAATTTTTACTTAAATTTATGTATGTTTGGGGAGTGGACCTACGAATGCACACATTAAACAAATAATAATAATACAATGGCGCTATTATAACTTTGACGAGTTTTATGGCCGAGCTTCTCTCCCAATTCGAGGTATGCTCCTTTTTGTTTTTTCTACTAATTTGGTAGACCTACAGTTTTATGCCGGCTGCGAACGGCGAATGCATTTTTTGAGAGAAGCTTTTTCATTGCAGAAATACACTCGGAGAGTATGCCGCCCACTGCCGAGAGATGACCACTGCTCTTAAAAACCCAATAATTGGATTTTTACTAATTAGAAAAATTGTTTTTGTGTTTGGCTCGGACCGTGGTTTGAACCCGAGACCTCTGGCATAGCAGGCGAGCACTCTACCCACTGCACCACACCGGCCACAAATGCACCTTTTAAATCTCAATTCATTGCATTTTTTCTGTATTTAAACTAAAACTCACAAGTAAGGAAGCCTAAGTTCGAGTGGAATCGAACTTTAGATACTCAGCTGTATACTTTTATTGTTTGTTTGCGTTTGTTCGATTGCCGCATAAAGTGGGCGCAGCCACGCCCATTTTCAAAATTTTTATCAATCATCCAACTAAGCATATAAATATTGTCAGTGCAAATTTGCAATCCTTTATGACCTCTAATTGCAAAGTTATCACGTTAAAAATTCCCAAAGGGTTTTCCAGAAATATTTTTGTTAAAAAGTAGGCGTGGTCATAAACCGATTTCGCTAAATTTTTGAGCATGTATTACCACAAGTTATTAAAGTGTCCAAACTGATTTTCGTCATAACATCTCAATTATTTGTAGTTATGGGTTCCGAAATCTCGTAGATTGCTTTGTCTGAAAAGAGGCGGTACCACGCCCATTTTCCAAAATTTTTCTACTTTTTGTTTTATGTCTATAGTTGGACTCATGACACAAAATTTCAATCACATATCTTTATATTTGACAAAGATATCGCTTAAAATGTTGTTATTAGGCTCCTTAATAGTTCCCATATATAAATTTGGGCGTGGTCGTTAACCGATTTTGGCAATTTTTCGCCCAAACATTTTCCTAAGTAAGTAAATTACTCCCATTTCAATACCAACCGTCCCAGTCTCAATACCAACTTGCATTCCAAATTTCATCAAAATATCTCACTTTTGCGCGAGTTAGAGTGTTTACAGACGGACGGATGGACGGACATGGCTCAATCGATTTCTCTTCACCCTGATCATTTTGATATATATAAGTCTATATCTCGATTATTTCGTTCTGTTACAATCCACCGTTATGTGATTAAAACTATAATACTCCGTGTACTAATACAGCTGAGTATAACAAATCTCAGCTAATATCCACAGCATACTTTTAGGGAAATGTCTCCACACTGCTTGTTTATAAACATAATCAGTAGTTGTTGTATGCACATATGTACATATATACTTATGTATATACATACATATTTAGGTATGTATGTATATCATTCCACGTTCAAAAACCTTCCTAAATAGGTATAAAAAATGAGCCAGCATCTACATACCTACATTTGCTATAAAAATGGCTATTAAGAACTCGTCACATATGTATGTATGTATTTGCAAAAAAAAAAACAAAAATTATAAAAAAAAGACTCAATAATGTAATTATAATAAACAAGGAAAATTTAATTACCCGCCTTCTACTAAAGATCGCAGGCAATCCGAGATAATATTGAATACGTATACATAAATAATATGTATGTATGTACATCATATTTTCATACCCTGCAAAAAACTGTGCGATCAATCCCGAAAGAGATTTGTCCTCGATTGATCTCTTTCGAGAACAATCGGTCCACAATTAGTCCCCGATTGTTACCGTACGGGTATAAATGTAGACTAGTTGTAGACCAGTTGTTGCCGAACGGGTATAAATGTAGACTATTTGTAGACCAATTGTTCTCTAACGGGTATAAATGTAGATTAATCGCTTTCATCCCGAACGGGTATAAATGTAGATTAATCGCTTTCATCCCGAACGGGTATAAATGTATATTAATCGCTTTCATTCCGAACGGGTACAAATCTAGATTCCTTAAATGTAGACATTTTACAAAAATATGCAATGTATTTAAAAATTGTAGAACAACCGGTAAAACGAATTGAACACCCTTTTTTAATAACAATTTTAACAAAATGTTGCCTAAAATATCCTATGAAAAAATCCTTTACATTACGCTCATATAATGCATACTCAAAACTTACAATTTTTTAAATTTATTTATTGAGATTTTTTTACAAAAGTATAACATTATATAATAACTAGACTGCGGATCTTTATGCAATTGCATATTTTTAAGGAGAAGAGATAGCGATATGGTTAAAAGGAGAAAAATTAATGTTATTAATTAAATATTCTAAATTTACATATTTATTTCTGCATATTTTGCATATTGCATATAACTTGCATATTTGCATATAACTTGCATATTTACATAAAAATTGAGAATTTGCATATATATTTTATCGTGAGACAGACACTTTGGCGTTTTCATACTCCTATAATTTGTTTCAAATTGAAGAATTTATGGAATATATTTTGCAATGAGTCATTTCTAATGGCTTTATTTTTAATAATAATTTGTCATTCAGCGTTTAACAAGCTTATCATTTTATTTTTCTGCATTTGCAATGGGAAAAGCAATGAAGAGAAAGCTTCGAAATTGGGTTGACAATATTAAATCATTTTCAATATATAAACTTATATTAACCGATAAGCGTCACAATTTCGGCATTCAGAATCTGGAGAAAACAATTGTAGTATATTGTGGTCTTAACTGCAACTAAAATTATCTCTTTATATTAAAAATTATTATAATAAAAATTAGTTACCATTTACAGTTTTGTTTTGGGTGTTAATGGGTTATTTATTTGAATGGAACAAATGTTCCAGCATACAACAAATGATTTTTGCATTCAACTGTATTTACTTATTGTGTATATCACTTAAAATTCTATATTTTATATGAAAAAGGTATATTTTTAATTTGCATATAACTTGCATATAACTTGCATATAAGTTGCATATATTTTGCATATTCAAAACAGAGCAAGAAAATTCGTTTTGGAATGCGAATATATAGTTTTGAATCAATATAACACTTAATAAAGCATTTTAAATTTTTTGCATAAAGATCCGCAGTCTAATAATAACTTTTTGGTTGCTTGTTTTTCCGACAGGGTAGGAATATGATGTATTGTGGAAAGAAGACACTGAAGATGGCGCATATTAGCCGAAACCGGTTTGTCTCCAAACCAAACTTGACAAGGGATGACGGAAAATCGTTCCACAATACAACATTATATAATCTTTATTTAAATATGCATGAACATTTACAATTTGTTAAGGAAAAATCTACGTTTGTACCCGTTCGTGCTGAAAGCGATTGATCTACATTTGTACCCGTTCGGGATGAAAGCGATTAATCTACATTCGTACCCGTTCGGGATGAAAGCGTTTGATCTACATTTGTACCCGTTCGGTATGTTAGTGATTAATCTACATTGGTACCCGTTCGGGTATACAAGTTGAACAATTAGTCTCTTCATAGGACATGCTCGAACAAATGCGATCAATTCACTCCATATAAAGGGATGTAAAATTGTATTAGTCGCATGCTCCCTTGCGATTGATCCCGGACACGTCCCGGATTAATCGCATTTGTTGCAGGGTATGGAAACCATTCCCTTGTATGCATACACCCAACCATACATAAATATGTAGATACATATGTACGCACAAATGCTTGGCTAAGGCAACTGCGAAAATCTGCTTGCATTTCCTTCCATACAACGCAGCTGAAAAATGTCCATGAGAAAATCTTTTCGTGAACGCTAAAATACTGCTCGCGATCAGTATTTCTCGCATTGCTTTTCTCATATGTGAACAGCCGAAGCCGGCTTAGTTCGGTTTTATCACATGTGAGTGAGAAATTTTGGTTTGTTATTTTTCGCTCGTGAGTGAAAAATATGGAATTTTTTTTTTGTTCACTTATGTCTCACTCGTGATAAATGAACGAAAAAAATAATTTGAAATATTCTCGCTCGCGAACGTGAATGAATGTGAGTGAGAATTTCCGAACCCTGATGCATGCATATCGTCGGATCATACGAAAACTAGCACTTTTAAAATTTCTTACGAAAACTAGCAATTTAAAAATTCTATACGAAAAGCATCTTTGTCTTTTGGCAGTCGAAAAGTAGAACTTTAATTTTTTTGCTACAATAATTATATACTCTTTATAGATTATAATTGTTGTTGTGTTGTCAAAACCAAATTCATACGTTTCGTCAGCCAAAAATTGAAGGTGGCAGTATTCGTCAGACACAAAAAATCGGGTTCTACTTTTCGGTTGATGCGACGATATACATATAAAAAAACTAAAAAAATGTTACATTTTTAGCTTAATTTTTTTTAATTTCAGTCTTTTCGGTCGACACGACCGAAAAATTATTAAAATTTAAACTTTGAAAAGTTTAAAAGATTTTTAAACTTTTAAAGTTTAGATTTTATTCCAAACTAAAATTTATTTTAAGACTTTCGAAAGTTTAAATTTTAAACCTTTTTTTGGTTTAAATTAAAAAAAAAATGTCTGCTCCCAAATCCTCTTCATGCTTTTCCCTATTGTATCTTCTTTCCTATCCTTTTTTCTCCTTTTCTTCCATATTGTTCTCCCCCAACATCCCCTTAATCCTTTTCTTCCTTCAATTGTTTAATAACTATAAATGAGCTTTTTATATTGTCCATTTCTCGAGAAAGCCAAAAAGGAATAAGAAACTGTTAAACTTTCAAAATTTAACCCAAAAAAGTTTTAAATTTCTTTCAAACCAAATCAAAGTTTAAAAAATACTAGAGTGCTGCCTACTGTCGAAACTCGACAGTTTTCTAGAAGTTTTCTTATGACTAAGGTGCAACTAGATATATTTTTTGTATAATTGTTTATTGTTATTGTCACTGTTACTATTTTGTTGTTGTTCCTGTTGATGCTGCTCCTTTTGTTGTTACTGCCACTGCTACTATTATATTGTTGGTGTTCCAAATTCTCCTACCTACTTCTTTCTTTCTATTTCTGCTCTTTTCTTTCCTTAATTTCTTGCCTACTTATTCTTTCTTATCCTTCTTATTACTTGACCTTATGTTTTTGTTGTAGTGCTTTTGCTACATTTTTACGTTTCTACTTCTTTGAAACTACACACCACATCCAGCCAAGCATGTTCACAATTGCACGCACAAGGTCAGGTATGCTTGCGCATTGATACAGCTCTGTTGTGTGCAAAAGCATGCAACAACAACCACGCGGCAATTTTCAAACGACGATTGTGGACGCATTTTCCAACCAATTTTCATGAAAATTGGCGCAGTTCTATTTGAGAGCAATACCTTTCTAATGGTGTGCTTAGTTTTAAAATCGGTTCAGTAGTTTCGACGGAGAAGATGGAACAAAATTTATGTTAGCGTATTAATAATATAGATTCCAATATTTATAACAGTGTAGTCGATTTTGTGTACAAAAGTAAGTGTACCCTTAATAATTAAAATAAAATATAGTGCTAAACTTACGTACTTACATATGTACATATGTATGTAGGTACGTATGTACATAAGTACTTTTATCCAATTAACAGTAAACGCCTCTAACTTTAAGGTCAACGTATTAAAAGATTTATTAGTTGTTAGCTAATTGAGTTTTTATAATAAATTAAATGCATTTGCGCTAATATGCACAAGTAGAATTGTTAACTAATAGATGGTACGTATGTATGTATGTAGAGCAACACATTTTAATTGCTGGTATAAAAGAACATGTCAGCGAGAGATTGGGCACAGAGTTCGATAAGATCAATCAGAGATAACATTGAGTTTGAGGAAGAATGGCTCTTAAGGTGAGTTGCTCTTTTTTATATAATTTTTTACTTATCCTTATAAATTAATTTTTTTCTATGTGTATTCCTAGAGTTTTGTTGCACTTACAAGTTGCTTGTTGGCAGTGGTCATAGTTACCGCCCGGCCATATGAACATGGTGGTTCCAGTCATGCCTCCTTTCATTTAGTGTCACACGATGATCACCATGGCCATGATGATCATGGGCATGATGATGGTCACGATTCGCATGCGGAGTATCACTTCAAGTATGGAGTCGAGGATAAAAAGACCGGTGACCACAAAGGCCAAAGTGAGAAGCGAGACGGACACAAGGTAACGGGCCACTATGAATTGATTGACGCCGATGGCCATAAACGAACTGTCCATTACACCGCTGATAAACATAGTGGGTTCCATGCTGTTGTGCATCGTGAGCCGATACACCATTTTGTGGCAGATCATGCACATACGAGCTACTACGGTGGCCACGCGGAGTTCAAGGAGCATCATGGACACGAGGAACATGGGCATGGGCATGGTCATGCCAGTGGCTTCTCCATTAAACAGGAGCATGGTGTGCCTCATCATCATAAGGGATATTAAGTAGCTGGGTTAGTTGTTCATCGAAGATGCGCCAAGCGACTGTACACATTTAGTCTTTTTTGTTGTTGCCTAATTCATAATGTGTGTTATATTTGTTCACAAATGAAGGTACAAATATTTATTATTTTTTTAACATTAAATAAAAGTTTAAAAGTTCAAAACAGTTCGTTTAAATAGAGCGACCAGAAAATCATTGCAGAACTGAATGGGACAATTACCAATTTTATGAACAATTTTTTTGAAAGAGTACCTAATATTAAGTAGAGGCCTCCTGAAGTGTACGGAGAAAATATTTTCATCAGATTTCCTAAACCTCATTCCCTAAACCGGTACTACTGTATTCGAAGATGTCCCATATAAATTTTGGTCCCGGTTAAAATCGTATTGCACCCCTTGTAAACTTCAACCTTGGTTTGAGTGGTAACCTTGGCATGGGTGCTTAATGGTGGCAGCTTATTGAATTACCTTTCATCTGATACCAAATTTATGCAATCCGGTTACGGGGTTCGCTGGTTATTGGCCCTGGAGTTTTATTTTGGAGTTAAAAAATAAAACTACAGGTTTTTCTTTTATCGCTGGTGCTAAAAAATAAAACTCCGAGTTGATTGATTATTTTTGTCCAAATAAAATATTCCTCCAAATATAAATTTTTCCTTTGGTGTTTTAGTTTTTTTCGTGTAACCTAAAGTTGAAATACTCTTGCAAAGTTAATTAAAAATACTACTAGCGACGACTTGTAGAATATCGAAATTCAGTGGATGATTACATATATTTGGAAGCCAGAAATATGTACATTTGGTGTTTGCGTCAGTGTAAATTCGGCGATCGAAAATTTAACAAGGAAGACGCTGTTGAAAACATTTCGAGTTCGGCTCTCGATTCGTCCACTCGTGGGACTACTAACGGTTCATTACCTCATGGGTATCCAAACCTCTAATATGGGACTCTCCAAAACGATTTTT
This sequence comes from Urophora cardui, assembly GCA_960531455.1. Classification (NCBI taxonomy): domain Eukaryota; kingdom Metazoa; phylum Arthropoda; class Insecta; order Diptera; family Tephritidae; genus Urophora; species Urophora cardui. The sequence goes on from OY482674.1 coordinate 97,742,785, forward strand.
TTCGAAGCTGCAGAGTAGAGCTCTAGATACCCGGGTATCGAACAGTTCGAATTGATCGTTTTTGTTTGAAGCCCGTTTGTTGTTCAAATGCCCGTACAAACATTCGAGCTTACAAACAAAAAAAATGTGTATCGAAAAGACAAAAATAAAAACAACTACAAATGAAGAAGAAAAAAAAATAAACAAAAGAAAAAAACAAACTTCAAAATGCCCAAATTGTTCAAATGCCTGTACAAACATACGGGTAATAAACAAACAAACGACTGTTCGAGCATTTGAACAACATTTGTTCGGGCTACTCGAAAATGTTCAAAAAAAATCTGGAGCTCTACTGCAGAGGAAAGTGAAAGTGCTGAACACTAACTATGGCACTGTCCTGCACTGTCGATGACCAGGTAGGCAGTTCTTCGAGTGTCAGGCGGAGCTGAAAAACGCTAAGATACGAGAGTTTCCGCGCTTAATTGAAAATAACTCTGCTTTTTCTTCATATGCATCCAATTTTAATGTATTTTGAATCGGAGCTCCCATCTAGTATCACAACGGGCCAATTCGGTCTAAGTGTACCCCGCTTTCTGAATTTCGGAGCCAGCCACCTGAACCAAACCTAACCTAAAATTTTTTATTGGAGTAGAATTCACTTTTACATACATACTAGCTGACCCGCCAGACGTTTTTCTGCCTAAAATTTATTCCTATAAAGTAATATAATATAATACAATGGCGCTATTATAACTCTGACGAGTTTTATGGCCGAGCTTCTCTCCCAATTCGAGGTGTGCTCCTTTTTGTTTTTCCTACTAATTGGGTGGACCTACAGTTTTATGCCGGCTCCGAACGGCGAATGCATTTTTTGTGAGAAGCTTTTTCATGGCAGAAATACTCTCGGAGGGTATGCCGCCCACTGCCGAGAGCTGACCGCTGCTCTTAAAAAATCCAATAATTGGATTCTTACTAATTAGAAAAATTTTTTGGTGTTTTGCTCGGACCGTGGTTTGAACCCGAGAGCTCTGACATAGCAGGCGAGCACTCTACTCACTGCACCACAGCGGCTACATAGCCTATAAAGCCTAAAGGAAAAGTCCTAGATTACCGTGTTGCTCAACATTATATCCCTACCCTTATCTCTATCCCTATCCCTATCCCTAATCCCTAATCCCTAATCCCCTAATGAAAATCACCTCTTTTTAAATACTCACCAACACCTTTTATTTGATAACCATTTTGTAGAAAACCCGTCTGGGTCACACCTGGTTCATATTTCGGGAAATACCTCGAATACGGGATTTTATATGGGACAAATAACTACACCATTTGATACCGGGTACGAACCCGTTATAGGGTTACCCTGATCCACATTTTGTGGAATATCTCCAAGACCTTCCCGGATTCTTATACTTTTTTTGGCCATAAACCATGTCGGGCTCAATCGATAAATACGTGCAAAATTTCATTTATTTCAGTCCAGCCGTTCTGGAGTTATATCATCAGGGAGTAGGACGGGACTTATTTTTATATAATAGATAATAAGAGTTTATTTCTTCAAGTCGAATCGGATTTTTCTATTACAAAAACTTAAGTATAAATTAAAATGCTATTCACACGCGAAAAAAATATACAAGTTTTAACTAGTTATCTATATATAAAACAAGTAAAGAAGCCTAAGTTCGAGTGGAATAGGACATTAGATACTGAGCTGTTTGCGTGGATGAAATCTTATCACTCCAGCTATGTATATTAGTGACTGAGATACCAAAATTCCGATATATACTATACCAACCGTCCCAGTCCGGATAGGAACTTGCATTCCAAATTTCATCAAAATATTTCAGTTTTTGCGCAAGCTAGATTGCATAAAAGCGGACAGGCAGACGGACAGTGTGTATTCGATTTCTTTTTTCACCCTGATCATTTTTATATATATACATAAGTCCATATCTATCTCGATTATTTCACGTCTTTACAATCCACCGTTATGTGATTAAAACTATTATACTCCGTGAACTAGCACAGCTGAGTATTATACATCCACAATTACCTACCAATAAAAATGGAAAATCGTCAAAAAATAAAAAAAAAAGATTCCAAAATTATACTTCATAATGTCAATCTAAGCAAATATTTAACTTATGTAAAAAATATCTTAACAGGTTCCCTGTCCAATGAATCATATGTGATTCACGTCAGCGATTTTGTACCGTGTCTGATACGTCCATGAATCATATATGAGCAAACTTGGATTTGTTTTTTATGATTGGAATAATTTAAACGTGGTTAGCTATTTCGGTTTACTTTATGGGATATGGTTGGATATACCTTATAGACTATAAAATTGAAAAAAAGGCTGGTGATTTTCAAATATTTACCTAAGTATTCGCAAATGAAATTGAGCAATAAAAAGGAAAAATCAGAGCATTTTTTCAAATTAGAACGACTTTATTATCGTATTTTTTAATTATTCTCATTGAAACAATTTAGACAATAGGCTTTATTACATTTCTTGCATTCCATATCCACTAAAAACAAAAAAAAAAATTGCTCATATATGATTCACGAACGTACAAGAGCAAATTTTTTGCGAGTGCGTTTCGTGAATCATATATGATACATGATTCATGAACGCACAGCATGAAAATTCGCTCGATTACGTTCGTGAATCATATATGAGCAAATTTTTTTTTGGTTTTTTTTGATTATTTTTTTTTCTAATAACCTCTAAATGCTTATATCTACAACTTTTGTTCTAACGTAATAGAGGATCTTGCAAAAAATGAATGGACGTGGAGCGCTCCGGCTACACTTTTGTATGGGGACAGGGAACCTGTTAATATATTAACGGAAATCATCTAATTATAGCGTGGTAGGTAATAAAAAAATCCACCCACTCCAGCCAAAGATCGAAATGAATTTCAATTTGCTTTATTAGGTACTATAATGCTTATAACTACATATATAAGATCAGTTCAGTTCATTAAAATTAAAAAGTTATCACCTATTTTTATTGCCAATAGTTATTTGCCTCAATGGTGTCCATGGTGACCATGGTGGTCATCTCCATCATGATGTTCTTTATAATGATGTACAGGAACGCCATGCTCCTGTTTGACTGAGTAACCACTTGAGTGGCTGTGATGTTTATGACCGTGATCGTGCCCATGTCCATGGCCATGACCATGTCCGTGACCGTGACCGTGACCACCGTCATCGTGGCCACCATTGCCATGACCGCCGTCGTCATGACCGCCATCATCGTGAGTTTCCACCTCAGCGTGTCCACCGTGATAGCTAGTGTGCCCATGATCCTCTACATGATGGTGAGATTTCTCACGATGGACTGTTGCATGGAAGCCGCTATGTTTATCAGCCGTATAATGGACAGTTCTCTTATGGCCATCTGCATCAAGTAACTCATAATGCCCGGATACCTTATGGCCATCACGATGTTCGCTATGCTCCTTATGATCGCCTGTCTTTTTGTCCTTGACTCCGTAATTGAAGTGATACTCGGCATGCGAGTCATGGCCATCATCGTGGTGATCGTCGTGCGAAACTAAATGGAAGGAATCATAACTGTGACCGCCATGACCACCATGAGCTCCATGTCCGTGATGTTCATGATGACCATTTGGAGCTGCACTCACCATTATTAGCACGAAGCAACATATGAACGCTGCGAATACCTGCCGTAATGTACACAGGAGGATGCAGCATTTATACTCTCGTACTAAATGATATGTGTAGAACTCTAAACCTACCTTTAAAGCCATCGTTCCTAACTAATCCACCAGTTGTGATTTACCTAAACAAACTGAAAGGAATGATTTTCTGATTTGAGCATTTATACCAAAAAAATTAATCTTGCGTACATTATTTCAAGGTTGTAGTTAAATAGAATGAAATTTTACTATGCAAAATTCCCCTTACCATCCAGTCCCAGTCCATTCATTACATTGCTGGATAATTGCAGGTAAGACCACGCCCTCCTATTGCGAATTTTCGTTGATAAATTATGTAGCTTGCTTACGAACAACTGTGAGTTTGTTATTGTAGTAAATAGTATCTATGTAAATATTTGTTTTTATATTTGGGGTGTTTCCAGTTTTCTTTCTCAAAATCATTGACCGCTGTTGCGTATTCATATTATACTTCACCACAAATTTCTCACATTGCCCAAAAACAAGAAAAAAACTAGTTGAATGATAAATGTACAAAACGATAAAAATACAAAATATGTATTAAAAAAAAAAATTTTTGTTTTGAGCTGAGGAGGACCGTACTAAATCCCCCTACACCTGAATTTCTTGAAATTTTTTCATAGTAATTAGATACATTATTTCTAAAGTAGGCAGTATTAGGAAAGAAATCACAAACCATACCGAAGCCACTGTATTGTACAAACATTTTATATTTTTTGTCTAAGCATTTCTTTCAATTTCTTTCCTTTACACACCTCTAATGGGATTTACTACCTTATGTGCACTTTTTGCATATAAACAAAAAATTATTAATAACTATGCACTCGCCCAACAAGTCGTTTAGTTGCATAAACAGGGCGGAACTTTGGGCGAAATTTCCAAAATTTCCATATAGTAATTTGCGCAAAAATATTTGGAAACGTAACTAGTATGAAAGCGAAAAACCACAAGGTATAAAAATCTCGGATACGGACATATTTGGCACAGTTCACTTAGATCAGTCACAACTCGTTAGTAATCTCGGAACGATGGCTTTTAAGGTAAGTTTAGGACTTAAAATATGTACATAGATACATATGTACAAATATGAATATGTAAATCTAAGTCCTGCATTCATCTGCATTACTACAGGTATTCGCTGCGTTCATATGTTGCCTTGCGCTAATTATGGTGAGTGCGGCCCCAAATGGTCACCATGAACATCATGGACATGGAGGTCATGAGCATCAGGGACATGGAGGTCATGGTGCTCATGGCGGTCACAGTCATGCTTCTTTTCATTTAGTATCACACGACGATCACCACGACCATAAGCATGACCACAAGCACGATGATGGCCATGACTCTCATGCCGAGTACCATTTTCATTACGGAGTAAAGGACAAAAAGACAGGCGATCATAAGGAGCATAGCGAACATCGCGATGGCCATAAGGTATCCGGGCATTATGAGTTGCTTGATGCAGATGGTCATAAGAGAACTGTCCATTATACGGCTGATAAACATAGCGGCTTCCATGCAACAGTCCATCGTGAGAAATCACACCATCATGTAGAGGATCATGGACATACTAGCTATCACGGAGGACACGCTGAGGTGGAAACTCATGATGATGGCGGTCATAGCGATGGCGGTCATGGCAATGGTGACCACGGTGACGGTGGTTACGATCACGGTCACGGACATGACCATGGTCATGGGCATGGACATGATCATGGCCACCACACTCACTCAAGTGGTTACTCAGTCAAACAGGAGCATGGCGTTCCTGTTCATCATCATAATGAACATCACAAAGAACATCATGGTGAAGACGACCACCACGAACATCATGGCCACCATGAGCACCACGGTCACCACGAACATCATGGTCACCACGAGCATCATGGGCATCATTGAGACACTTGCATTGTTCTTTTTAGTCAATTGCAATGTTTCCTTATTTCTACCAAAGTGTATGATCCTGGCGGATAAAACTTATTCCTATAAATTTGGCTAATATGTAGTGATGATCATATTTAGCTAAATATGTATGTACATATGTTTGTACTTATAACTCGTAGCTTTTAAAATAAAATAAAAAAGTGTACCGCATTTAAAAATTTGTGTTATGTTTATGTTGTTTAGTATATCGGTGGTAAATACATCCGGTTGTATGTCGATTAAATAATGTTGCCAGGGGCATAACTAATACCACTTGGCCAAAATTTAATAGATCATCACCTACATATGGATTTGAAATTATAATTATTTAACATCTTATAAATTATACCAAGACATGTATGTATATAATCTTTCTAAGCAAGGTATTTTAAAATTCCCAATGAATACCTACATACATACATTGAAATTTCATCGCAATTTAGAATTTTAAATGATTGAACTAAACAATCACTTCCGGTTTTGATTCCATGCAAATGCCTAGAAACAAATTTTGTTATCGCCATGATGACAAAGAATTTTTAGAAGTGTTTTTTTTTTTTTTTTTTTTTCAAAATCCGATACGAAAAATTTTTCTTCGTTTTCAAAATACATACATACATACATACATATATACGTACTACTACCAAAATTTGTGTAGCCAAAAAAACATTTTTTTTCTTATAACCTATGTATGTAAATTCTAAAGGGTTCTTTTAAAATATTCTTTCAAAGCAACTATGTAGACGCAATTAATTGTCTTTTATTTCGATTTTATGATTTAAGAAAACAAAAAAATGGGCAAATTGCTCGGCAATGCCACTTTATTGGAAGTGTTCTGAACAGCAAATTTACACAAATCCGAAGCTAAGCTACCACAAGTTACTTAACCAAGAAATTTTGGAAATGACGGCGCAGAGGAACACCGCTCGATCTCGGCACGCCCGCGTTGACGCTCCATTCCGGGAACGGAATGAAGACGCCACCGTTCGGACGCGCACAACTGTGCGTTATGACCCGCTGCCACAGCAACAGAAGACCAAGAGCAGCGCATTTCCTCGCGCCCGCCAGCAAATTACTGGGTGAGAGAGACTGGAGAGTGTGACCGTCAGCCACTGAGCAGATCTGCTAATTAACTGCTAACTAGCGATTCAATGTTCAATGTGCCAATGTTCACAAACAGAAGACACACACTTCCGCTTTCCATTGCGTACTAGAAGGTATTTATATTGTTCGTTCGACGAAACGGCCTCCGCGAATTTCAGCTGCACAGCAGAGTATTGTGTTGTGGAGAAAAACTGAATGTATGAAAGAGAACACTCAACGTTTACGTATGTACGAATGTATGTACATATGTCCATATGAACAAGCGGTGTCTACATTAAGGGAGAGTTTGCGCATACGAATCGGCTACAGAGAGCGACGATGTTTATTTATATACGTGATACATATGTATGTATGTATGTTTATGCAGTTGTACATATTATTGGCCTGGCTGTCTGCTTTTCATTTGGGTACATACCTACATACTGGTGTATAAGAGCTCGTGTTTGTACGGCTGTGTGTTTATATTGTGTACCTGACGACATGCTTATCCATGGCACGATAGCCTAGGTCTTAGCGTGGCCGACTTTAAATATTTAGCATTTATACGCTTGTTATTCAATTCACTTACTTCCACAGACGTTTCAGAATGCTTTGTTTAATTTTAATTTGTTTTTTTTTTCTTTAGCTTTTCAAAGTAAAAAAATTATAATTATAAAAAGCTGAAAAAAATACATACCTACATCAGGTTTTAAAGTTATTTAGCAAATTTTTTTTTGCCAAATTAGCCTAGATTTTCCTAGTTTTCAATTTACATTATTTTTTAATCGTTTCTTATTAAAAAGAAATCGTAGTGATTTTCTGTCATCCTTAAAAGGCTAATTTCGTGTTTTATTTAACCAAAAAAAACGTTTTTATGGACATTGGTTATAAATAAAATTTCCTCCAGCTAAATCAAATATTTAGTTTGTCTCTTAGGTATATTTAGCATGCATAATAGTTTTTATTACAAAATGGAATCATGCACGGGTTTTAAAAGATTCGTAAGAATCTCTATACATACATATATATGTATTTATTTATAAATACATACATACATGCATATATGTAGATATGTATGTTTGCACTAGAAAAAGTTGGATATATTAAACCGTATACCGAAGGGATCTGGGTAATAAATCACTTAACCCTTATCACCGAATTTTTAAAAGTTACGCTAAACCGAAAGTAAGACCCTGAGGACATTTTGTAACACATTATTTTGGTTTTTTTTTTTTACTTTTATTTACCTATGTAGTAAGGAATTCATTCAATCATTTTCATACATTATTATAACATTTTAAGAATATTTTTTAGTATACATATAAAGATAAAGAAGGTAATTTCATAAAATACGGGAATATTAATGAATTAATTTTTTTTTATAACATCAGTTATAATTTTTTTTTTTTGTACACGCAACTATGAATCGAATGAATATGCATACATTTTTCATATTATCGCCCAAAATATATTTTTTTGTATTCAATTTTCAAATTTTTAAAACGCGACATTCGTGGTGAAATTACTTACGCAGCTGATCGTTTGTTTTTCTACATATTTAAACGCAGGGCCGTGCAATGATTTTGCAAAAATTTTCAAAATACAGTTTATAAATTTTGCATTGAATTTTGACTCATAATTTTTGACAATATTAGTTACAATAATTTTACGGAAGAAGAATTGGTAAAAGTTGCAAAAAATAAGTTGGCCAATACATAAGTTCGGCACTTTGAATTGCACTTGGAGCTTTCCGAAATTACAAAGTTGTGTAGCATATGTTCGTTTGGCATTTTTAAAAAAATTGTACTGATAACAAAAAATGTTCATTTTGTGAAAACAGTGAGCAGTTTCAATTAACAAGTACTGTAAACAGTACACGGAAAGAAATTTGTATACTTGAATCAAGAAAAATGCTTTCTTGAACTCAATTTAGAAAATTTTTAGGGAAATAAGAAAAATTTACTTAATTATTACTGGAAATAAGAAATTGAGTTTTCCAAAAATGAGACAATTATTTTCTTATTCAAGAACACTAACAAAATCTATAGAAAAAAAATGTTGAAAAAAAAAATGTTTAAATAAATAAGAACATCTTTTCTTAAATTTACTTAAATGAAGAAAATCTTTTTGCTAATATCAAGAAGAATTTAAGAAAATTGTGTTTCGACGAATTGGAACAACAAAATACAGCGAAAAAAAAATGTAAAATGAATAAGAAAACGTTTTCTTGACCGAAGTAAAATTTTTCTTGCTGAATTTGCATTTCCAAAGTTGCATGTATTTTTTTTCATTTCATTTCAGAATATTTTTGCAATTCTCAGATTGTTAGTGAAGCATTTGTTATAAGGAGTTCACTATTTGCATCTTCATTTATATTAAATAAAATGTTGTCATTTCAATAAACAAGTCCTAGGAAAATATTAGTTGACTAATTATGGTTTTCTAATCCCTCATGATTAGTTTTCATTTTCCTTATTTTTTACGTTTTTAATATTTTTAGAAAATATTTGCTTAATTTAATATTTTCTTATGCCTCAGACACACATGTGGTATGAATATTAGAATATCAATATTATGATTTGGCTATGCTATGAAAATTTTCAATTAAACTACAATATGAGGGTGACACATATGTGGTATAGATCGAAATATTATTACTATACTACGATGTGTGTCTCTTGCATTACTTACTTAAGCTCGTATAAGAAAAGTTTTACTTGCAACAAAAAAATAATTTCTTAATTTATTTCAAAAAACAAGAAAAAAACACTTACCCTAAGTAAATTATTTCTTATTTATTTAAAATCCAATTTTACTTGAAGCAAGAAAATGTTTTCTTATTTATTTAAAATCCATATTCACTTGAAGCAAGAAAATTTTTACTTATTTATTTAAAATCCAATTTTCTTGGATTTTCTTGATATTAAGAAATTATTTTCTAAGTTCAAAATCAAGTCTAATTTTTCTTGTCTCGGCAGTGATTCTAGTAAAAAATTCTTTCCGTGTACTATTCAGGACCTGGTTAACTAGGTTTTGATGAATCATAATGAGTTTCAGAAAAGTTAGAGAACATTTAAATTTATGGTGTATGGGTCTGGATATATGTTTATCTGTTGGCAAATATGTTTATCTTAGCGAAAAATGTATGCGAATGCAAACCAAAATTAAAAACCCCCCCAAGGCTAATTCCTGCGCACGGCCCTGTTTGAACGTAACGTATCTTTTCCGTAATTTAGGATCTCAGTAAAAAGAAAATTGTTAAAATTGTTTTAAAATTGCTGACTTTACCTGTCTCTTTAATTTTATGACATTAAAATTTAAAATTATGACATTTTATGGTGAATTGAAAATGTAAAAACAACCTCACTGGATAAACCTCGCAACCAAAGGAATCAAAATTTAGTTGAATTCTAGAAATATCAACTTATTATGTTTACGATACTCAAGGCTCACTTTCGGTTTTTCGTCACCATTTTATACGATTGCAAAAAAGTGGTTAAAATACGTACATAAGTAGCCCAAGGATTATAATTATTTCATAATTTATGTACAAAGATGGAGGAATACCCAAAATTTCAGATAAAAAACTTTTTTAGTTTAGGAATAAAATACGTGATATTTAATTTCCTTAATAGCAAACATTTTTTTGTGAATTCTATTAACGCTATCAAGATCAAGTTCATGTTAACTAGATCACCAGAAATATGTATAATCGACTTAACATTCACGCACTAATCGACCTGATTGTAAAGCAATAGATATTAGTTCGAATGCATTTACTGAAAACAACAGCAATGAACTTGAAATCAAGGTGATGGAAATTCGTAATGATAGAGACGAAAAAGCGAAATACCAAATATTATATACGAACGTATTTCAGCTTGAATTTGAAGTATATAAGCAAAGAAAAACACTGTTGGAGGCACAGTCAAGTTAGATCTAATAAACGTATCAACTAAGAACTTCTGCAATGGCTCTTAAAGTAAGTAAAACTGAAAAAATTGAGTCAATAAAATAAATACTTATTCCTTGCTTGTTATCTACATAGTTTATCGCTACACTTGCGCTCTGTACCGCGCTTATTATGGTCAATGCTGCACCCTATCATCATCACGACGATGGTGGTCATGATGGGCACCACGCTGCAAGCAGCCACGCTTCCTTCCATTTGGTCTCACATGATGACGGGCACGATCATGGTCATGGACATGATGGTGGTCATGGTCATGGACACGACGATGGTCATGATTCGCATGCCGAATATCATTTCAGTTACGGTGTGGAGGACAAGAAAACTGGCGACATTAAGGAGCAAAGTGAACATCGCGATGGCCATAAGGTAACCGGACATTATAATTTAGTTGACGCCGATGGTCATAAGCGAATTGTACACTATTCGGCTGACAAACATAGCGGCTTCCATGCCGTCGTGAGCCGCATACCCACCCATCATCATGTAGCCGATCATGGACATACCAGCTATCACGGTGGACATGCTGAGGTCGAGGAACATCATGACGGTGGTCATGGTGGAGATGATGATGGTGATGACGGAAGCTACCATCACAATGATGGGGATGATGATGGAAGCTACCATCATCATGACGATTATCATGAAGATCACCATGATCACGATCATGGCCATCACGGTCATCATAGTTCTTCGGCGGGCTACACGCTCAAGCAGGAGCATGGTTCACCATATCATCATCATGGTCACCATTAAAGCTGGAATCGATTGGAATTTTTGTGATTTGATATTAAGCTATTTAAGGCATGCTCGTGTAAATACATATGCATTAGTATTTAGGTTAATTGTTGAATCTCTGAGATATCAAAAATATCCTCTTCTGTACACACATACATACATACTTAAGTATGTAGTACATTAAATTTTATGAATTTGTTAACCGATTTTTATACCTAGTAAAGCAATTTTAAAATATACTTTGTAAATGAATTTTAAGTAGAGCTCCAGATTTTTTTTGAACATTTTCGAGTAGCTCGAACAAATGTTGTTCAAATGCTCGAACAGTCGTTTGTTTGTTTATTACCCGTATGTTTGTACGGGCATTTGAACAATTCGGGCATTTTGAAGTTTGTTTTTTTCTTTTGTTTATTATTATTTTTTTCTTCATATGTAGTTGTTTTTATTTTTGTTTTTTCGATACACATTTTTTTGTTTGTAAGCTCGAATGCTCGAATGTTTGTACGGGCATTTGAACAACAAACGGGCTTCAAACAAAAACGATCAATTCGAACTGTTCGATACCCGGGTATCTAGAGCTCTAATTTTAAGTCTTTTTTTTAAGCTGCAGGTTATTAAGCATTTTCATATAAACAAAAGTTTAACTATTTGGAACCAAGGGTCTCCGTAGGACACCAAAATTTAGATTTTGATTTTTCCTTTTAATTTTTCTTATAAATATGCAGTTTTATTGCAATGGAGCCAGCTGCTCAAGTCACGTTCAGACTGCTTAATTTCATTTTAAATTCCTTCTATTTCTTCGTAATTGACGCGTAATCATCTAGATGAGTTTGGCTGAGTCCAATAAAGCGCGCCAGTCGTTTTTGCTTCGTGATACCTGGAGCCAATTGGAAACACTATGGCACGACGAGTCAGTTTTCAAGTGATGAAATATCTTTTGGAATCTAAATTTTTGACACTTGCTTTAAGTGATTTCAGTTAACAACCGAGAGGTTGCCGGCCTCAATCAGTATTTCTCGGTTATTTGTGTAAACGCAGCATTCAGCAGTTGACAAAATCTGAAATATTTTGAGCGTTTTTAAAATTTTCAAACATTGTTGTTTAACATAGAAGTTATACGAGCATAATGGTCAGTAACTTTGGAAGCAGAAGATTAAAAAACCTAGGATTTATTTGTCCAGACAGTCAACATTAGAGTTTATCGAGAGAAACCTATCCAACACATCACATAGGTGAGCACCGATAAATGATAATATGGCTCCATCCTCCAGATTATTTCTTAGGAATTTCAGGCGTAGCGAAATTATCGAACACGTCATTGATTGCAATTAAATCTTCCTCCTTCGATAAATAACTTTCCTTTCCATGGTTATATGCGATTTTAAGTTGATTTTACAATAGTTTTTCTCTGTGTGCAGGTACAAAAGACCAGAGATTTGTAGCTAATTGTGGTGTGTTTTCATCGCTTAAATATTCGATGCTTTTTCTTATCAAATATTTCATTATGACTTTATATTGTATTGTAGCATGAGCAGGGCCGTAGCTAGACTTAAATTTAAGGTAGGGCAGCGTTGGTTTAAGGTAGGGCGGAAGTAAATAATATATCACAATTAGTCTTACATCGCACATAGATAGATTTTCAACTTTTATGCGGCCAAAATTGAATTTTGTAAAGTTGTTACAATTGCAGAAAAAAACATACCCACATATTGGAAATAGACTGGGGAACAATAACTCATCGCTTTTTCCCGACCCCATACTCTGCACTTGCTCCCAGATGGTCGCAACTTAGCATATCTAAAGTAATTTTTTTAGTTTTTTTTACATAATTTTAAGTGCTAGTTTCAACGTGAATATTTATTATTTAAAGCATTTCATTTAAGTAATCGTGACGGATCCTAAAGCTTCAGGTAATTATTAACACTTTTCAATAATATCCTTAATTTCCAATAATTCTAAGTTTATAGTTTTAAGCTTTTAAAGTTGGGATATTTAAAAAAATTATCACTCTTTTTCGTGTTCAAAATTGATTTTGTTATGTTGCTCTGTCAGACTCAGTCACATTAACCCTTGGACATGATATCTAGTACAATTAATATTTTGCCGACAAAAAATTACGTCGCACAAAGCCGCACTTCACTACTACACCTTTTTCAGTTGAAATTCAGAAAGTTCCAACTGAATTTCAATTGTAATTTTCTGAATATTAATTGGAACTTTCTGAATTTTAATTTAAAAAGTGTAGATACAAGGTTTTTCATATGTACCTACAATAAAATTCTTTTTTGTGTTTTATATTTGATTTTAATGTTTATATTTCTAACGCATATCTTGGTTAATGTAGGTGATGCTCGAAAGTAACCGAGATATTTATCAGCGATTATTGTTAACTTCTTAGGCAGTATTTTTAGTATTTCTAATTTTTCAAAGTCAAGGAAATGCTTATCATAAAAAGGGGCTAAGAATTCTGAAGCTACATTTTTTTTTAGAAGATTTTTGAGTACCTATGCAGTTTTGCAGCTCATTCAATTTTAATATCATAATATGCAACATTCAACTTTTTAAAAATTTTCATTGGCCTTTCGCAATTTTAATTGGAACTGTCTCACATACATATATGGCAAGCACCCTACAGAAAAAAATTTCTAAAATCGACGGAATTTTCACAGCATTGGGAATTGCACATTTTACACTAAAGTTAGCACACTTAAAAATCTCCTCAAAATCTTCTATAAATTCTGGCCTCGCTTTGAAATTTTTAATCCACTTTTAGAAATTTCTACAATTTTTCGAATTTTTTCCATAAGCTTACAAATCCTGCTTAAAACGATTTTTATTTAAAAATTTTCTACATTTTTAAACGAAATAAGAAAGTAAAATTTTCGTCAGAAATCTTTGAAATGAATTTAAAAACTATGTCGTATGATTTTTTTTTTGAGTGACTGTATATATTTTTCAATAAAATCGACTTTTAACACAAATTATTAAAACTTTACATTAAACAAGCAATTTTGAATAGATGTAGACAATAAAATATTTATTTTATTTATATTTTAAAACTTGAAAATCTACCTATGTGCATCGAGGCATGGCTTCCAAAACAGTCAGCATAAATATCACTTTTCTCTAGGTCAGTGACGTACATTGGCTCAGATTTCCATCTGTCTACCGAAAGGGACTGCTTTACATTAAGGAACCACGGTCCGAGAAAAATGACTTTCGAAGAAAAAAGATGTTCTACGCGCACATATACATATGTGCATGTTTTTATAAGTGCCTTTCCTCGGTAATCGTACGCAGTTTTGGGGGTTTGTTTGGTAAATTTTACAACTTACCAACATCCCCGGTCGACGGGACTTTTGGATTTAGAATCAGGAGGACCTCATCTACAACCACCAATGACTTTTTTTCAACGCGTGGTAGACTGTTGGAAAATTTTCCAAACACTTTTAATACCTATTATTGTGACAGTACATAAGCAATACTCATTGAGAATAAGCCAACAAGATGGTACAGCTTCCAATTTAGATGTGGAGATCTTTAAATTTGGTATGTGGGTCGCCTGTAGGTATGCACGCAAGTCAAGGTGAGAAAAAAACTCTCGAAAATGATTAAACGATAACCATAGAAAATTTAGACACCTGATTTTTCCATCGAGTAAAATGTTTTAGATTAGCACACAGCTTTAGAAATCGATTCCGCGCTTTTAGTGTTGTTCGCTCGCAATGAGATTAGTTTTTGTCAGAAAACTGCCGGAATGAACCATTCCTTTAACCAAACTACAAAAATTCGATGGTCTTATTTAATTATATATGTGATGGAGGGTGGATTCTCCATATCATACATTGAAACCGCAATAATTTTTTATTTCAAACTATGACAAAAAATTTAATTATAATAATTCATCTCACTTGTTGGCCTTTTTAAGGTAGGGCATTCTAATTTTAAGGTAGGGCATTGCCCCACAATGCCCCCCCCCCCCCCTAGCTACGGGCCTGAGCATGAGTTTGTGAGAAATACGTCTGGATCGAGGTTTTCGCAGAGGAAATTTCAACAGATACCAGCCTTTAGTAAAGGTGTCTTGATCTTTTCTACGAACTCTCCCAAGTCAATGTGTCGATTAGGCCTATACACGCAAACTAAGAGCGATATATTTTTCAATTCTTTAAATAAAAACTAAGTAATTTTCTATGATTGATTTCCCCTTTAATGAATTAGGCAACGAAAATTTTTCATGGTCTGACTACCTGAATTCGTACTGCCCAAACTGTGTTAGATATAGAAAGATTTATTTGACAAAATAGTTTGAGGTGCTAGCCCTTGAAATGGAAAAGTTATACTCCAAATATCTATATCAAACGTTTTATTCTATAGGGTTTTAACCCGAAATTTTCGATATATGGGATTTTGCTCTATTTATATTTCAATAACTGGGCCATGCCGTTGAGTTTAGTCTTATAAAATATCCAAAAAGATAAAAATGGCGGAAATAGAAGTAAACTCTTTCCAATTAGAAAAGCTGTTTGCGTTTTCCCAAAAAAAAATTTTATTTGAGTTAAATCCCTATTGAATAAAACGTGCGATATGTACATATATAAAAAACCGGTTTATTGAATGAACTGGACCACTATGCTCAAGTACCTAAGTTATTTTCTTTAAAAAAAAGTACACCACATATTTTCATTTAAAATTGCTTTATTATTAATAGGATAATTTTTTTTCTTATTTAAAGTAAGATTTAATTAGATATTTGGTTTTTTTCTTTAATTTACAGAAATACATATTGATAAAATATATGTACTTCGCTAAACTACTAAAAACTAAAAAATACGATCAACATTGCACCTAAATGCTACAAATAACACAATCGACAAACTCAATGACCACCATCATCACCTCCGCCTCCCTCATGGCCATGATGGTGATGGTGGTAGGGAATACCGTGCTCCTGTTTGATTTCATAGCCCGCCGTGTGATGACCATGATGACCGTGCTCATCATGACCATGCCCATCGCCGCCACCACCACCACCGCCACCATCATCATGTCCGTGATGTTCTTTCACCTCAGCGTGACCACCATAATAGCTGGTGTGGCCATGATCCTCGACATGATGGTGTGTGGGTATGCGACTCACAATCGCATGAAAACCGCTGTGTTTATCCGCGAAATAGTGTACAATACGTTTGTGACCGTCCGCATCCAGCAATTCATAATGTCCGGTAACTTTGTGGCCATCGCGCTTCTCGCTATGCTCCTTGTGATCGCCCGTTTTCTTATCTTCAACGCCATAGTTAAAATGATACTCACTATGCGAATCATGACCATCGTCATGTCCATCGCCATGGCCGTGTTCGTCGTGATGATCGTCGTGCGAGACCAAATGGAAGAAAGCGTGGCTGGAACCGCCATGGTGCTCCTCATGACCATGACCACCGCCATCGTCACCACCGCTGCCGCCGCCGCCACCGCCACCACCACCTCCATCATCATGGTGTGTGTATGGCGCCGAGTTGACTGCGACCAACGCCGAGCAAAACGCGAGCACAGCGATAAACTGTGAGTTTGTAACAAAAGCGAAAAGGATACGTTATTATACATCTTCTTCTTCTGCAGTTATCTGCTTGATAGGCATGTATGTATGTACATATGTAACTCACCTTGAGGACCATTTTACCGCAGTTAATGTATGAGTTGTTGCTGGATTTGTGTTTGTGTTGTGACTCTGCTTAGATGTTTGCGATCGATAGTCTGGAGTGAACTGTGCCTCCACTTGGTATAGGCTTCCTTTTTTATACCTCCAAGTGTTGTAAAAATCTTACGGTTTATGCAATAAATTATATTTTAAATTCAGCTTTCAACGGCACTTTCCAATAATGCCTAGATACATATGTACATACATACATATTTACCTACGCATGTTTGTAGCTGAGCTTATCATATCCATTGGGCAGCAATTACCCACATAAATCCGCTACTAACCGACGAAATCACTGTTAGTACGCATTTACCTCTCTCAAAAATATATATATGCATACATAGCCACAGCTAATTAGGAAAATCAAGCAAAACTAATTACAACGATCAGCCGGCGGGCAGTCTGCCGATATTGCACAATTTTCATCGATCGTGCAGAATGCCTTTCGAACCAATTTGGAAATGGAAATTCACACTCTTTACATGTTAAATTAAAAATAAAACTTTTTAATAGATCTCTAGGTTGCTGTTGTTGTAGCTTTTTAGGGCGACCGCTAAATGTTTCACTTTAAATCCGTTCACCATGCCCAGTTACGCGTATTCCCGCCACGGTCGCTTTCCAATGTAGTTCATGGCCATTTAATGCTTTGCTAGTCTTAGTAGCCTTAGAGTCATAAGCAATATTTACAATAATAAAATCAAAGGTAACATAATTTCGTCATCACCTATATACATATGTACATATATGAAATACATTTAAGTTAATCATTATTTAATCGCTTTCCTTGTTTAATAAATTACACAAGAGTTACTGAAAGTGAATGCGTGTGAAATGGCTGATAGAAAAAGAGAAATTGATGAATAGGAACAAGTGTACTACGTATGTCTGTAATGTCCGCCCATGGCATCATTCAACCTTTAGTTTCAGCCAAAACATTTTCAAGCACATGCCTTGTTTTGTGAGTAATTGAGGGAGAATAATATCTTCTGATCCCATTCGCATGGAATGGAATCCAATGTTCCTTTAGTATGTACCTGAAGTGTTTGAAAAAAATGACGCCAATTATCAATGAACTGATTGTTTCTGGCCTTGGAAACGATCTGCACGATACGACAAGAAAATGTTTATAATAAAAGGATGTTGCTTAAAGTACGCGAAATATAAATTTAGCTTATCCGCAAATCTTTAAAATAATACAAAATAATATTGATTGGTACGGTTAGAAAAGGCACGGTAGTTTTTTATCACAAGATTCTTTTAACTTAATACTGGAAGGGATACTTCGTTAACACTCCGAAACAATCCTTCAATGGCATGTAACCGTACATGATCCTCACCTTCTCTTAGCTGGATAAAGAGGCGAAAAAGGGGATTCGATATTTCTCAAAAAATGTAAGGTACACCCACCATTTAAAATATGCGACGTTTCAACATTGTAGATGTTTTATCGCCACTGCCATATTTCCATATTATGTATGTATATTTTCTAAAACTTGCACAAATTTCTAAATTTCCCAACAGAACGTTTCCTTTTGCTTTGCCCTTTACCTACTTCTGAAATTTCAAACTTTCCTATTAAGCCACGCGCAAACTATAAATAATAATAATAATAAAAATAAATGCATACTTTTGAAGTAATGCATTTAATTTAATTGAACATAAGACAAAAAGACTGCTAAATCCACCTTGCTGAGTCTTACGAAATTACTATTTTTTAGAATTTATGAAATGTTTCATTAAATACTATTCTGCAGGACGTGATTGCTTTAATCGATTGCCGACAATTATGACTACGTGCGATCGCAACATCAACGAGCGAAGCGAATATTTTCGTTCAATTAGTTTGGCCAACAACGGAATGTTAATGAAATTCAGCGCAATAAACGGAATTGGGCAAAGGCGGAGCCAAAACCAAAGGTTTTGTTGGGTAAAGCAATAGAACTTATACCGAGTAAGGTAACGTCAACTGTCCTTGCAACAACCTCAGCAACGACCAGCGCGAATTGTGGAATTTCACGGCGAGGAAAAACGTTAAAAGCGCATGCACCAGGTGAAATTATGACGTAAAAGCAAAAATGTGTGTATTTGTCAATGTCAAACGTCAACTTCTGTTGTTGTTGTTATTGTTTGTCGCGCATGTTAGTGGTGGCACTTTGTGGTATGGAATATTCGTGCAGGACAAGAGTCCCTTTATAACATTCCGTGGCACATTCCCAGCATGTTAAACTACTTGCATTACAATTTTGTTGTATTGAATAATGCAGAGCGGGAAAAGGACTGTGAAAATGGACGAAGCATGGCGTGGTGGTAAAAATAGCACAAATGCAAATTTTATAATTATGAACATGACTAGGAAATGACTAATAATAGAGTAATCGCAAATATGGTTATGCCTGCATTCTGGCAATTTATTTACCTAAATATGTACATTCTTATGTATACATGCATAAATACATAAGAATGCACATACATATTTAGGTAAATAAATTAATTGTAATACATTGGCAATGCAGTTCCACATTCCGTACATAACAGCTAATTGCTCACAATGGAATAAGAACGTAAAAATGATACTTATAAGGAGCTATAAGAGCTAATACACTGATGATCAAAATAACAGAAACTGAAAGTACTGTATACATATGTAAGTTTTCCAAACATCCATAGCCGAAGTGAGGTATTAATTTGCAGGATGGGCAGCTAGATCCTAAGTGCTTCCTATACACAAGATGAAGTTAAGCTCATTAATTCACTAGAATTTACATACTTATATTGACCTTGATGCGTCGCTTACTTTTTTCTATATTCAGAGGATACATACGTGAAGTTTAGAATTTTACAGAAACTCTTGTACTCGCCATTATATGAAGCCATACTCGGATAGCCGAAACCCGAAGTTAGTAAAATTAGCCACGCGAGATACATTGGTTAAAAGGAGATATCGTCTATCCGCCTAGCTTCAATCAGTAACTGTGTCTAATAAGAATTTGACTGCTTTGCTGATAATGTTTGGAATACGCCTGTAAGTCCATGCTCTCACGCGTCATTTCAGGTTGGTGTACCATTTAAGATTGTGGAATTTGACTTCCTCACTGCCAGTTGTCGCGAGTTGTACACACAGAACCTTTGCTGGTGATGACCTTCACTAAATTCTAGATAAAGGCGTGGATGTAGAGCTGTTTTGGCCTAATTTGTAAGCTCATCTGTACGTAGTCCATATAGCATGACTATAAAAAATGGTGATGCGCCTATTTTCTAAAAAAAATTTCAGTAAGGGGAACATCGAAATCCGAAAAATGCGAGACTTTACCCCAAAGCCACTCCCACAGAACCACCGGAAAAGCAATACTTTGTAGGAGGACGGTTAGACATAAAGTATTCTTTCAACAGCCAGGACAAAACAGGACAACCAACACCTACATTGGTCAGTGTTGCTCAGTAGGGCTAAAATTGACGATGAGGCGTCGCTAACTGCCTCCCAACAACTAACACAAGTGTTATAACTAGGAAAGCTAAAAATATGCAAATGCATATTGCATATGCAAATGCATATTTCGACATAAAATGCATATTTACGGTCAAAAAGCATTTCGTGCTTATTTTGGCATATTTTTGCACTTAATCGAGCAATATCGAAAAATATTAAGCTGGAAACATCTTATCTGTGGTTAATTCCGACAGTTGCGTATACATACAAGCAAGGCTATTTAACTATTGATCCAGACCCCGGAGCGGAGCATTTTCCCATATAAAAATTCACCACGCCAAACACTAAGTTCTTGTATGCATACAAACAAGGCTACTTGACTGTTGATCAGAGCCTCGAAGCAAACCCAGAGTAAAAAAAACTTTGCTCCGATGAAGGGAACAATAATATGCAATATGTATCGACATACATAGGCATACGCTACACTGTCAATATGAATCGCGATATTTGGATCGCGATCCACATTGATGGTCTGATGAATCGCAGGCTAATGCTACACGTTCAATAGGAATATTGCGATATTTTTTTCGCTCTGAGGTTTAAAATATTTTAGTTCCGTCCTTTTCACACTTTCACTTTCAATTCAATTTGATGGGTCGCAAAATTTTCATGCTGCACAGTCAATCCGTGTTGTCAATATTGCGATCCGGATTGCGGATTTCAAAATTTCGATACTACACGGTCAATATTAATCGTTTTCCGCATACAAGAATTTTTTCTCGGATAGCCTCTAAAAATTTACCCTGGAAAATATAGTAAAACATATAATAGTTCAATGCAACCCTGCGCAATATTAATGGAATGGTTTCGCTTGCTTTGTAAAAAGATCTCATGTATTTACATAAATACAAATCTAAAATTAAGTAAAAGTATTTTATAGTATTTAAAACAAATCTTTTAAATGGGGAAAATGTGAATTGTACGTTTCAATTCTTATATTATTATTACTTTGCAAAATTCGTTAAAATAAAATGTAAGCTTGAAATGAAATACATACATTTTTTGAGCATATTTCAGGTATTTTTTAGGCATATATGCATATTATGAGATTTTTTCGTGCATATTTACGAGCATATTTCAGTTATTTTTCGGGCATACTAGCATGCATATTTTGAAATTTTTCATGCATATTTTTAGCTACCCTAGTTATAACTACATATCGTCGTTTAAAGTGCAAAACCGCGTATCGACCAAGTACAAAACACGTAAGTGATATTTTTGCCAAAAATGAGATTTCCCCAAGAACTCATTACCCTATATACTCATACAAGAATTTTGACGCATGGTCCCAATGTTAAAATTTTTGTATGAATAGATGGGGTCGGACCCCAGGAAGGTGTTTTTGGGGAAATCTCATTTTTGGCATTAATGCCACTTACGCGGTTTGTACTTGGTCGATACGCTGGTTTTCACTTTAACGACTATGCATATCATTATATCGATGGCTGAGAATAAGATCGCCCTATTTCAAAAATTGTTTCAAAAACGCCCTATTTGAAAAATTGTTTCAATAACGTCCTATTTCAGATTTTGCTTCAAGAACGCCCTATTTGAAAATTTGTTTCAATAACGTCCTATTTCAGACAATTATTCAAAAACGCCCTATTTCAGATATATATATGTGGAATTTTCTCTGAAATAGGGCATTTTTGAAGCAAAATCTGAAATAAGACGTTTTTGAAACAATTTTTGAAATAGGGCGATCTTATTCTCAGCCGTCGATATGTAATACCGACATTATGAGTACTGACAATTGTTGTGAATTACATACATACATAAATTATTGACATATTTTCCATCAGTTTCAGTGTAATTGGTATTTGTACAACTTTAATTTCCTTCGTTGGTTTGCTTGCTTAAAAGGACATGCACAATTATCTCCCTCCGCAGACATTCCGCACACATTGCTGAACTTTTTTCCCATTTAGCTCTCGTTTTCCCTTTTTCAGCCCTTGCCCCCTCATTTGTTTTTGTTTCTGCAACAGTACATAAATAATGTGTTGGTAATTAAGCGAAATATTTTAGTTGTTTCGTACCTTCGGTTAATCGAACAAATTGTGATCGTTTAACATTCACACGTTTTTACGTACATCAAATGTTTTACATTTAAGGGACGTGGAACATTATGCTTTTTATGTATGAATGTGTACCAAGATATACGATTTAATTTCTACCTTTGGCCGCATCTTTCCGGATTCAAAACACATCAGCGATCTACGAAAGCTGTCGCAAAAGAAGTCTGATGATATGTCGTGCGATAACCGAAATACATATGTATGTACATAACACTATTAATTATGAGTGAGCACTAGACTGGCCGCAAATTTTTTTTTCTCGAATTCTATTAATAAACACTGCCTAAAAGGTGAGGTATGGTATAAGAAATAACGTCCTATTTTTTTATTCAGATCGCACCAAGCTTTGTTGACCCTCATCAAGCTTAAAAGGTTAAACAATTTTTTCTTTAATTAATTTTTTATTTTTTTATTTTATGAAATTTCAAGAAATTAAGAATAATAAAAACAATATCAATTCAATAAAATGGACTTTTTGTGAGACGGAAATGTCTTACGATAATGTTCAACTACTTGCAGTAGGAATTGTTTATCCTCTTCGTCATACGTTAAGGTACGGTTAAAGTCTGTTATCAACTTAACTGCCCTTTCGGCTGCATCGTTCACCACTGCCAAAGTTTGACATGCCGATTTCGCTTTGCGATAATCATCTTTGGTTTGCCACGTAGAAGGATCCGAATTTATAAATGATGTATTAATATTCAAAGAAATGCTTTCATCGAAAAATGATAACCCAACAATTTCCTCACTC
Source organism: Urophora cardui (assembly GCA_960531455.1). Lineage (NCBI taxonomy): Eukaryota > Metazoa > Arthropoda > Insecta > Diptera > Tephritidae > Urophora > Urophora cardui. The sequence continues at coordinate 97,766,202 of OY482674.1, forward strand.
AAGTACCACAAATGGTTTTTAATCTTATGCAACAAGGCATTAGAAACTTCTTTATCAAAATATAAAATGGCATCTTTTATTAATTTGAGATCTTGTGCTGGTGCATCTATTGCATTAATGCATGTAAACCAATATGGAACGTAAATGTTTGTCAAGAAGATACAAATACTGCGAAGGTTTTTCAATTCCGATGAAGTCAATTTGAACTGATCGCGAAACAAAAATATTTTATAGCAATATATGCATTTCGACATGAACCTAGCATGCGATGTTGCTCCGGGTTGGCGTACTTTAGTAAAGTTTGGAACATTTTCTCCAATAAAAAGCAATGACAGTTGGAGAAGCTCCTAATAATCGGACCTTGAACTTTTTGATTTTTCGTACAACCGATACACAACTTCATACAACAGCCCCAAAAACATTGCGATTTCCAGCGCAACATGCTCATGTTGTATAAAAAATTGCAAGGTGTGTGGCTGGCATCATGACGATCGGATAGTGTACGCACACTATTCATTGTGGTTCATGTACGAGTAACATAGTTCTCATAATAAAGCGAGTTGTTGTACTTCACTACAAGAAAACCAAACGAGTAAGGTCCGGTTATACTTGCATAGCACAGCAGCGCACAACATAAGAACTGTCACATACGAAATCTGTTTAATGGGATTTCCGTGTAATCGATTACTCAACGCATAGCGGCACAGGGCACAGCATAGAAGTCTGTTGAATTTTGATTTCTGTGTTATGTGCTATGCGATTTGACATTTGGCAACACGAATGTGTGTGTGCTGAGTGTGCGAAGGGTTGCACGCAAGGCTAATTTATATAGGTTAACTTACTAAACAGCTGATTTTTCACTTTTTTCTACTGTTTTACTTTAATAATGGTGCTTATATCAAACTGGGATCAATTTTGAGCATGGTGCAATATGATTTCTACAAAGGCGAACTATGATTTTGACAGAAGCACCACAGAATACACAAACAATTTACATGGAGTGTGTATGTATGTATGTACGAATGTCGGGATGCGAAAACTTTTATTAATTAACCATGGTTGCACGTCTATGCGAAGTATAATCAGCTCTATGCGCTATATGTTTTGCGCTGCCCTGCTTTGCAATGCTATGCAAGTATAACAGGGCCTTAACTCGTTTGGACATATGAATGTACTCATGCAACAGTCTACTGACTACTGCTGACTATTTCTGGTAAAACTGTCAAACGATCAGCTGTTTGGAAATTTACTTCCCTGCTGGAATAGTTAGACTCATTTCAACATTTGTATCAGCACGTTAAGAGCAGGGTGAAAAACAGCAGCAATGTCTTGGAATTTGATTGTTTTTGCTCGTTAAGTACCGTTATATTCACTTAGCAACTCAAAGCAACGGTACTGATACTTTGTTTTAGGTGTAGAAAACGCAAGAAGGGCTCAGCAAGAGAATTTTTATCTCTCAAAACAGACATATTAAAAAAAATCATGTTCAAGGTTAAAAAATAAAATTTTCCATACATTGGGCTCAATGAGGGTCAACTAGACAACAACGGATCGGGCCAAAAAATTAAGGCCGTCTTTTTAACCCTAAACCTCATATTTTAAGAACTGTTAATATACAAATTTCAACAAAAAAAAAAAATCCATACATGCTGCGGCCAGTCTAGTGAGCACACAGAGAAAAGGAATCAAAAATTAAATTTTTATTTTTTTAAAGCACGTTATAAACCAAGACATTTTTATTTTAAAAATGAAAATTTTTATATTAAAAATTAAATTTTTGAAATTAAAATTGTTTTGGATTTAAAAAGAAACACGTTGAAACTAAAAATGAAAATGTATGGAATAAAAACGAAAGTTTTTGGTTCAAAATGTCATAGTGCTTAAAATAAAAATAAACATTTTTAAATTTAAAATGTTTTTTTCTTAATTTTGCAATTGTACAATGAATGTTTTTAAAATAAAAATGTTGATATTTACATTACCTTTAAAGAAGTTTTTGTATTTAAAAGTGATGTAAATACGAACATTTTAATTTCAAAAATTTTTTAAATAAAAACGACTTCGTTTAAGACGTGCATTATAAAAATAAAAATTTAATGTTTGATTTATTTTCTCTGAGTGTACATATGTATAATGTAACTTTTAAACTTTTTACAAGAAATGCTTAAAGGGGATTTGGTCAATAGCAAGATCAAGCTTTCTTCAAAAGCTTTATATAAGAATCAATGAATCGTGCATGGAGCCTTATTCCAAAATTCCCTGCGGACTTGTGATTTTGTTCATCATTTTAAAAATCACCTGGATGACCTTTAGCCTTCAACTTGTTCAAGATTATTAAAATTTGTTTCCACATAGTGCTCCTCGTACTCCCCAGAGTTACATATTGTATCTGAAGGCTTAAGAACATAAATATTAATTTCAATGGAGCATTATCAAGCGTTTGCTCTTTATTTATGGACTCATCCGTTTCTCTTGATCCGTATTTAATACAGCTGCATAAAAATGCGACATTTGAAAAGATTACATTAATATTCTTTTCGTTTTTTCTTCATTCCAGTCGAGGCCATCAATTCTGGTTGACAAGCAATCAGATTTCGAAAGGATTTCCCGGCAACTGTCACTTGACCATCAAAAGTCCAACTCAAAGTCAAGAGTTAAGTAGTTGCAAAACCACACACGCACACAAAATTTTACGCGATTTCATTGCCAATGAAGTCCGATATACACGATACACCGCGACTGTTACGAGTATTGAAAGTTCTCGTATGTATGTATTATTTATTATGCACCGTCCCGCTTGCTGACAAGCCAATTGAAGTCCTTTTGCCAAACGAGAATGTATGCCTATTTAATATGTGCATATGTACATTTGTATAAATTTTGTGAGATAATCTGATCCACGAAAAGGAATTTAAACAAGCTGCAATTTTTGCCAACTCGCACGCTGACATTATTTATCTGCCAGCATTAATAACAAAAGTTGAGGGTATTTGAGTTCGGGTGGGAATAATTGTTGGATACCCATTTATGTTCTTAATTTAACTTAGAAAATACTCTTTAAAGTTTGGAGCTCTAGCTAAAATGTCGATAAGGAAAGTTCATTCAACACCAAAACGCTCTGCCTTGGCGCTGTTAATTATCGGTGCAAAACAAGCAGCATTTTTACTACATTGAGTCTTAACGGAAGCCGCTTTTGACAATTATTATACACCGTTATTTTGTGCAAAGCTGGGTATATGAAACAACAACGATTGACCGACTGGTTCTACAACTCAGCTGCGATTGACGGACGATTGTCAAGCGCAAATCATCATCATCATTATTCAAGCGTCAAACTGTCAGACGAGTAGCGATTTTCGTGTATACACACATACATACATACGTAGTACATACATGTGTGCATATGTGACATCCTTTTCCGCAAGGCTCTGAAGTAGCGAATGACAGCGTCGACAATCAAAAATGTAAGCTTTCAGCCTATCACACAAATTTAAAAACAAACGTGCATACATGTGTACAATCGAGAAGTAATCGAGCAAATATAATCAGCAGCAGCAGCATGCATATGAAATATGCAAACATACCCGTGGAAAGAAACACGTGCATTCGCATTTATCAGGTATAGAGGTATGTATGTTTATATGTATGTAGGTACTTAGGTATGTACTAACAACTCGCAAATGACAACTGCTTTTCTTGCAAATTGCACGTATTCCGCTTACCTGCCAGGACACAATACAAATAACATTTAACAACAACAACAACAGCCCAAGCTGGCAGCAATCAAATGAAAGCCGCCAATCATCAGCCGACAGCATTTTGGCCCGCCTGGCGGCGGCAGCTTGAACATTTGCTGCATAATGAGACAATGTTGTTGTTGCTGATGGATGAATGGTTGAGGCGACCGCGGCACATTCGCTTGCCTCTGCGCGTCAGTTAGTATGCATGTCTAACTGTCGGATTGCAACCTTTTGATGGCCCTTGGACAGGGCTTCAGCAGTTTGACGAATACGGCGACAACGTCATTCTTGGCCCGCAAGCTCATTGGACGCGGCAACGCAAATCCATCCATCAAGTAACCGCACCGCACAAAATTTACATACAATACGCATTGCCCTGCAACGCATTATCGCTGTAACGTCCAGGCACAAAAAAGCAACAAAGCAAAGCTGTGCAAAGTCAACTATCTTCTCGACGAGCTGGCAGCGCCGACCGCCTGAGCATACATACGTATGTACGTATAATATACATACATTCATACATTGAAATCCAACTGATTGAACTGAGTAGAAAAGCTGTCCAACTCTGTCTCATGCTCAAAATGCCGGGATGAATAAACGAATAAACCCCTCCATTGCATATCTACCTACAATTGCTGTTGGTTGGTATGTTTGCATGAAAATTATTGCAATTGCTGCAAATATCGATTTTCGGTATTTTCGTTTACTAAAATTTAGGGTTTTGTGGTTCCGAAAGCAGAATGTCTGCTACATACGTTGTCTGGCTATTTTCGAAAATCAAATCGAAATCAGAAGCGCTTGCGTCTCCTTAACCCATAAGATTCAGTCTGGTGCGATAACCTAGACTCCAGCTAGTCAAAGCTTGATATCTCTAACCGGTTCAATGAAGAAAAAATATATGTACATACATATAGTATAAAGTTCGTTATTTGTTTGGTTTGGATTGGATTGTTGGATTACCACCGACTAGCTGACTGATTGAATGACTGCCTGATTGTGGAACGGGGCTAGTTGGCTGCTTAGTGTACGCATAAAATGCGAACATTAATTGATTGCATGACATTTTGAATGTTTGCTGTGCCGAGCTGTCGGCATGTCCGGTAGACAATCGTATTCTGGCTGGGCTATAAGGCTGCCGGCCTTTTGTCGTACCTACATGCATACTTAAATAGGTATGCACTTTCCTGTTTTGCCAACTCAAGAGTTATGTATCAAACCACCGCCGCGCCGCCGGAATCTCAACTTGGTTGGTATTTTAGCCTGCAGAGCTTTTCAAAGCACACAAACACACAACCCCGTTTTGTTTTGGGCTGAAAATCCTGCCGGTCGGCAGCAGGCGACTGCATTGTTTGACACGAAAATTGACAACATGTCGCTGCTGCTTGAAATGTTGATTGACATGAGTAATCAAGCGGCCAAAATGTCAACATATTTACTTTAGAAGAAACCAACGTAGTACACACACATAAAAGACAACGTGAAATGTTAAAGCAAAGTGCTTAAAAAACTTTCGTAAACAACAATGCCACTGTGTGTAGAAAAAATAAAAATGCACAAAAATTCTTGTGAAATGCAAATAATCTGCGAAAAACGAGATGACTTCAACGTGTTTGATGGAAAAATATGTTCATTGCTTCTTAAGGGAAGCATTACAATCGATGGCTTTGAGGACAATGGCCGGAAGGTTGAAAAGTCTTGCAAATTATTTTTCCATTTATCTACAGTGTGACGATCGAAATCTCGACCATCACCGGTGTCTTAAGTTTTGCAATCATTAAAAACTCAATTCCTAACAGAAAGTACTCACATATGTATCTTCGTTTGCACGTTTTAGGGAAAATTTGCTGCCAACACATCACACAAGTTTCTACGCATTATACTTATAGAACGCTAACCACGGTATATATATTGAGACGGTAATGCCAGTAGGCGGAAATGTCAAATACTTCTCACGTCACAGGACCAATAAAGCCGCGAACAACCAAACAAACAGCTGCGCCAATTGCAAAAGGAAATGACGTATGAGGACCTGATACTTTTTTCTAAAACCGAAAGAAATATGGCGGCCAGCGAACTGACATGACCTTTTAATTGGATCATGAGTGCTAACCGCCATAAAAGCGTATCCAAAAAAATTATCGATTTTAGCTTTTTTATGGAAATTAATAGTTCGTTATCACACGCATCAACTCCAGAAATTTTATAGCTGTAAATTAGAATAAACTTCTCCTGTAAAATTTACTTTTTGTCGGATACACTTAAATGGCGGTCAGGCCCGATATGTAATCTGAATTGTTATGCGATTCACGTATCTCTACAAACACAATCTCTAACGTTAGGGAATTTGTGGAGACCACATTAGATAACTAGTGCAATTCTCTAACTATTCTCTAAACGAGAGCGAAGGTAGAAAACTACACTAGAATTAGATTGGAAACTGATTAGAGAAAGAGTCCAATATCAATATCTACGGAATAAATGCAAATTCTCATTAGAATCCCATTAGAAAGTTACATTAGATTTCTTTTGGAGAATTATAATTTTCTCGATTTGAGAACTACATATGTTTCATTATTTTGAGAACGCTGTAATTCTCGAGTCGTTCTCTGGATTGGTTTCCGAGTCATTCTCAAATCGATATTTAACCTCAACGTTGTTGAGATGTAATTATACTCATAATAAGACGTTGTCAGTTGTGCTGAGTACTTCATCAGCAATCATCATCCGCAGCAGAAATGTGCCGATCATATCGCATAACAGGATCGATGTGCTACCATTTGGAAAAATATGTACATTAGGCCGTCTCGCCTTATATGGACCAAAACTAAAGTCTACCGTACGCCTCTATATGATTTCTTTTTCGAAAACATTTCTGGAAAAATTGTTTATCTTTTTTTACGCCGCTAGATGTCACTAAAATTCATTTCTTTCCATATCTTTGGTATTTATGCCGAAAATTATTCGGCATAAAATTTCAGTATAAGTATCTTCAGAAAAGATCCTAAAATACCACAGGAAGCAAAAAACTTATATTCCTCGTAGTGTTAAATATGTTTTATTTCCAGTTCTACTGTAGCGATCGAAATATTTCATTTGCAAAAGATTAATTTTTTTTGACGTCGTTTAACTTGCTGACAAAAAAAAGTTATACCAAGGTGGTATAAACTAAGTAAAATACAATAATAAAGTAGAGACGCTCCTCTCAAGCCAAAGAGATTTTTGTATCAAACTTAGGGATCTTACCATAATTACCGAAGATATAAAAAAATTAATTTTAGCGACATCTAGCGGCATCAAAAAAATTAAAAAAAAAAATTTTTTCCAGATATGTTTTCGAAATGTTTTTTTTGCGATACGCTCTAACAACGCCTTAAGTGCAATATTGGGAAGACCTCTAGCCCATGAGATTTGTAGATGTACAAACAAGTTTGATTGATTCAATAGATACCAATCCAATTGCAGTGCGTATATTATAAGTTACAACTGGAGCCGAGTAATTACGTTGAATTATTTGTCTGTAAATTCCTTTGTACTTAAAATGGCGTAGTAATTAGTCATCTGCGGATTTCTTGGATTGCTTTTTTGTTTTTAATTAAAATTATGTGCATTAGTGTGTAGGTATGTAGATGTAAAGTTTTACGCGTCAATCAAATGAAAATCAATGGCAGCAACTCCAAATAGGTAAGCCACATTAATGCAATTTATTTACCTTTTTAAGTCACTCATTTGTTTGCTGAAGACAAGTCGATCGATCGATGGTTTGTCTGTCCATTGCAATCAGTATTTAGCGATTTACCGGTGACGGTAGTCATCATATCATAATTACAACACTAATGCAACACTTAGACAAGTTAGCTAGGGTTATTCTCTTTGGCATTAAAAAAATTTAATATGCCGCTGTACATATGTAAATTGAATAACACCACGAATTGAAGTAGGAGCTGGTCTAAACTCGCACTATTCTATATTACAAAATCCTGGACAATGGGTACAATATGGCCGCTGGACTTAAGTATATAGCTGCATGGAAAAATACAAATTTTTCATGAGAGACATCTTATAACATTTCGATTAACTGCTTTTGTTACACAGGTTAAACGCATATTACGATTTTTTATACTCGCTCCAGCAAGTGACAAAATGGCGCACCCTTTACAGGCAATCAAATTTGGTAACAAGAGCGCCAACGGTAGCTGGATTAAAGAAACTTTATAAGATATGTGTGTATGGATTCATACTTACATACATAATATGTACAATACAAGAAATCATACATACATACATATGTATGTATATACATATATAAAAACTAAAAGGTTTTTAATTCAAAAGCGTAAAAATCACACTGATGACCATCGATCAAAACTGTCAGCGCTGTCAATCATTTTGTTATTTATAGCCTTAACTCGAACGAAGACGTCACATTGTTTAAATTGTTTCGACATCGTCGCGGTTGGAGTCGGCACCAGCTCAGCTCAAGTCAAATAAAAAGCTACTGCTAGAGCACCTTATAAATACATACATACTACATGCTTAGTAAATTAAGTGCAAGTGAGGAGTAGGAAATCATGTGACATCATTCAATCCAAAATCATGTTTTTTTTGTTTGTGATTTCTTGTGTTTTTATACCTAGTTGTAGACTTTTCCAAATAAATAGTAGTTTGAACAACATAAAGAAAATCGACATTATAGCGATGGAGAAGGGAAGGACATATCAATTGAGTTGTTTCACATATATGTACTTATGTGAGTTCGGTTATTTCATTTCATTCATTAAAAAGAATTTGGTACCTAGTTCTTATTGTACTGAAAGTAGTTTCCCATTTTAAATATATTAGAGTGCTGCCTACTGTCGAAACTCGACAGTTTTTCTAGATGTTTACTTATGATATTTTGTATAATTGCTTGTTGTTATTGTTACTGTTACTATTTTTTTGTTTTTCCTGTTGATGCTGCTCCTTTTGTTTTTGTTGTTGGTATTGTTGTCGTTACTCGTCTTCACAATGCTCCTACCTACTTTTTTCTATTTCTGCTCTTTTTTTCCTTAATTTCTTTCCTACTTATGCTTTCTTATACTACTTATTCCTTGACTTTATGTTTTTGTTGTAGTGCTTTTGCTACCTTTTTACGTTTCTACTTCTTTGAAACTACACACCACATCCAGCCAAACATGTTCAGAATTGCATGGTAAGTTTGGTGAAAACGCACAATGTCAGCTACATATGCTTGAGCATTGAGACAGCTCTGTTGTGTGCAAAAGCATGGAACAACAACCACATGGCAATTTTCCAACGGCGATTGTGGACGCATTTTCCAACCAATTTTCATGAAAATTGGCGCAGTTCTATTTGAGAGCAATACCTTTCTAATGGTGTGCTTAGTTTTAAAATCGGTTCATTAGTTTCGACGGCGAAGATGGAACAAAATTTATGTTAGCGTATTAATAATATAGATTACATACTTCTTTCGAGTAATTTGAAATCGAAGTTGAATTAAGAATTGCGCAAATTACTCTAACCGGAGCCGCATTGGCAGTTACTTACAGCTGGGTATATAAGTTTTACAAATATTTGTCCTAATAATCATCGCAAACGCACGGGTATGTATGTATGTATGTATATAAAAAATTATTTATAAACCAAAAGTGGCAGTCCTCTTCCGCGACAATAGTAACAGTTTGTAGATAATGATGGCCAATCCAATCGATCTTCAGGTATTTTTGGACAAAGCACGCAATGTGATCAATAATTATTTATTACTGACATTTTTCGGCAAATAAATACTTTTGCCTATATATGTATGTTTGTATGTTTAGGTGTTTCATTTTTTTTTGTGTGGATATATTATACAAAAGTCATCAAAATGTGGAAAAAATTTCGAAGGCAATATCGCATTGTGCGGCGTCGCCGAAAGCGCTGCAATTAACGCGTCTCATTTGGCAGTTGCTGCACGTTTCCTCAGCCCGAGATTTTTTCATATGTTTCCACCTTTTTATCTATCGCCATGAGTGGTCAAATCGCGGCTCCCAACATTTATCGCACACATGACATTTGATTGATAGTTCCCTCTAGTGCTGCTATTTCTGCTTCTATACTTAAGTCTAAAATACTAAGGGCCGTTTACTCAACCTCTGATTAACGCTAACCGGAGGACAAAGGTCCGGTTAAGCATTACACTGCATTATCGACCACATGTTAAATGCATGGTTTGGTGAAGTCGATAATGATGTTTAACAGAACTTTAACCGTGGTTAGCGTTAATCAGAGGTTGAGTAAACGGCCCTAAATGTACTCATCGTGCTCCCATAGTTACCCGTTCAATTTTCTGAAATTTACTCTACAAATATTCAGTTCTGTATATTTTCAAGTTTTTGGCACCTTTCTAACTAATTTCTTCGTAATTCATTGGTCTAATTAGATATTTGTTCCAGCTCAACAATTCTACATACATAGATAATAATATTTCAAGGTTTATGGCGACGTGCGTACTGAAAATCGTAGAAGACATATATACATAGGTATATGTAAGTTTTTTTTTGTTACAAATTCTAAAACATTTAAAAATTACTACAACACAGTATGAGAAAACTTGAAAGTCCTACATACATAATCTATATTATTAATACGCTAACATAATTTTTTTTCCATCTTCTCCGTCGAAACCACTGAACCGATTTTAAAACTAAGAACACCATTAGAAAGGTATTGATCTCAAATATAACTGCGCCAATTTTCATTAAAATTAGTTGGAAAATGCGTCCACAATCGTCATTGGAAAATTACCGTGTGGTTGTTGTTGCATGCTTTTGAACACTACAGAGCTGTGGCAATGCCCGTGCATAGGAGAATTTGTGTGTGCTCACCAAACTTACCATGCAATTGTGAACATGTTTGGCTGGAAGTGGTGAGTAGTTTCAAAGAAGTGGAAACATAAAAAGTAGCAATAGCACTACAAAAAAAACATAAAGTCGAGTAATAAGAAGGATAAGATAGAATAAGTAGGAAAGAAAAGAGCAAAAATAGAAAGAAAGAGAAATAGGTAGGAGAAATGTGAAGACGAGTAACGACAACAACACCAACAACAATAGCAGCAGCAACAACAACAACAACAACAAAATAGTAGCAGTGCAGTAGCAACAAAAGGAGCAAAATAGTAACAGTGACAATAACAACAAATAATTATACAAAAACTATAGTTGCACCTTAGTCATAAGAAAATATCTAGAAAAACTGTCGAGTTTCGACAGTAGGCAGCACTCTAGTTAAAAATTATTTTACTGACCCAGTTGTGTCCACAAAAATTCTAACGAACCCATACCTCGTCTCTTACCTATCTATGGCTACTGGTCTTCAACGTATTGTTCCACCTAATTATTATGCGTTTCTTGTATTCAATCATCATTAAAATGTTATTCATAATAAAACACATATGTATGTATATATGTAGATATGTACATTAAACTCATCAAATAGATACATAAATATGAGAAATTAGAGAGCTTATGTAGTAAGATAGTTATATACTTTCGTGAAAATAACTATTCCGGCATGAAAACTCATTTTTTCCTGACTTAGATATATAAACATACAAACATACATACATATGTCCATAATAAATAATATATAAAGTCACCTACGTACATACATAACTTTTGGATTCCCCTACTTACATGAAAACACAGTGCAAGTCCATACAACTAATAAAGGACAGTCGTACAAAAACAAAAGGGGTCACTAACTTTTCAGTTGTTAACTCACCTTAACTAAATACAAACAAACAGCTGAATAATTGACCACCTAACGCACATTCATACATACATACATAGCATGTGAATCAATTGGCTGTGACTGTGTGACCTGGCTAAATGACTGACTTAATGCATACAAACTTTCGACAAGCGGCTGCCATTCTTCCGCCACAGCTTAATGATATATTATTACAATTTAATTAAAATTGATTATGAAATGACTTTAAAAATGTTTAATTCCTTTTCAAATGTTCACATTTCGCTATGTACATACAACTGCCTCACCCATTAATTGACTGTCTGTTACATACATATGTACATACTTACTTAGATGGACAGTAAAAATTACCAACATACAAAACGCTAACAAAAATAAAATGGGGAAAGATAGGAAAATATTATTAATATGCAGAACAGACTGACATAACAAAAAAAAGAAAAAATACACAAGAACATGCTTCTGACAGTTTCGAAAAGGGAAAGAGGCTTTAGTTAGAGACACAGGCACACTTTGTTTGAGCAAGCCAAGTCAACGAATGTCCGTTTGTCAGACGTAATGAGTTTTTCATTTTTCAACCATTACTGTCAAGCCGCATGACAATCCAGTTTAAGTGCGATTATTATAACTCATTTCTCATTATACGGCGATGTCCGTCCGTTCATCCGTTGTCGGCTAGTCGCGGTAAAAATGAGAAAAGTTTTTAGAGACATATATATATACATACTTAACGTCGTTTAACTTCATAACCGCCTAAGTGAAGCTTTCATAACAGCCTATGCCAAAATTGAGATTGGCCAAACTTTAACTTCTGGCGCCCAACTCTATCGATCAATACCATAAATCTCGTGCTTGGGAACCTCGGTATTTCCTTCCAATGTCTTTTTCAGCTTAGAAGTCGTAGAGTTGGGTGTCAGAAATTCATTCTTAATTGTTGGCACAAATTTCGCTTAGGCGGTTATGAAAGTTTTCTTAGGCTCTTATGAAGTTTAAGCGACCATATGTAGGTATGGATATATGTACATATCTACATCAGCAATCGGTCGCGGCCTGACGATGACAACCGCAACATCATCTCAGCCGAAACGCGGCTAACTTGACTGCGACGAATCTGCTTGGCCGAATGTGCTAAACTCACCTACATATCCCTCACACTTTACCTTTGCTTAGTCACCCCAAATGGTCTGGAATTTTAACGTCTTCAATTCGTTGCGTTAACCAACTTGAAGCCGTGCTCAATTTTAATTCCCTCAAAAATATGTTTTTTGCACCCAAATCAAGAGCCAACCTTTCTCCCCCAAAAAGGTAAAAAAGGCATACATACCAATACATACACACATACATGTGCATCATATCCAATCTATCTTTTATTTATTTGTTTGAATACCTACGAATATATTCGTCCGGCTGTCACTACTTTATGTCAAATTAAATTAAACACTGACAAACTTCTTTGTCGGTCCAAATTAAAAAACGGGCTTTTCAAATCATTCAGGTGTTTATTGTTGTTTTTTGCCGGCGTGGGGTATATGTACATACATACACTTTGTCAGTAATGAAGTTGTTGAATAATATGCCGGCTGTTTTTGAAGGGCGATTATTATTTATCATCTCCTCTCTTGCACTTCTTCGTTTGGGTTACCTCTTTAATTACTCACAAAATTAATTTGGTCTCATTTTTTATATTTTTTCTTTTTTTTTTGTGATTAAACTTTAGATATGGCGCTGCATTTTCAGTGCGGGAAGAAATGCTTTAAAAGTAAGAGATAAAACAGTCCTAAATTGATATATGTATGTATGTATGTATTGTAATAATAATAATAATATAATATATGTATGTATTGTAGCGCTTCAAAAGTATGTTTATGTGGAAATTTCGACTTTGGTTACACAAAAGTGAATTAAATATTGGAGGTCCATCGAAACAAATATTCGCGAATTTATTTGGAATGTACTGTATTGTTATTAGGAGTGTTTCTTTGGGCAATTCGCTGCTCGCTTGTACTGGATTCTGCTCTCTTAGCTGACAGTTTTCATAAAAAATGTTAGAGACCTTTCGAGAGTATGCCAGCTACTCATTAAATGGTCTTAGCTGATTACACCAATTTTTTCTATTGTGAATGAGTAAAATGGTTTCAAATTGTTCTCGATAGATGTCTTCTCCATCCAAGACTCAATCCCAAAACCGTTCGTTAGAGTAAGGGAATTGGAAAAAAACGGTGTTAACCAGGGCCCCGGAGCGGACCAAAGGAGCTAAGGCTTTTTCCCGGATCCGAGCTGGAGCTCAAATCATTGGCAATAGCGGAGCTGGAACTGAATAATGGGTGTTCCCCAATACATATACGTAGGTAGTATGTAGATTTGGAAGCCGTGCATATCTATAATAGTAGTCACATCTACCGATCAAGTATTACGGGCACGAATAAATATCAGACAATTTGAATTATTTTTTTCTTTTCCACTTTGTAGGTAACACTGTGCAACAACACTTTTGACGAATAATTTTCACACAGAGCGAAAGACCACTAGATATCCCTATAGTAGGATGCTTTTAGATTCCTTGTACAAAGATTTTGTCTGAGAAGACCCCTAGTGAAATTTTATGGCAAATAATTTCCTGGAACATTTTAACCCTCTAACGACCTTGAAAATGCCTTTTTTTCGGACTTTATAAAATAGGGGTCAAAACGATTTCTTCGTGGGGGTGTTAGAGGGTGCGAAATTAAAGCTCGTGCAATTTTACTATATGTTTTCTAACAACATATTTGTATACGATATGTATTTTAACCCATTTCATTCAGATGAAATTTCGCAAATTAGAATAGTAATAAAAAAAGTTTACGTCAGGGAACAAAACCGTTTGGGGGTTCTACTAAATATATGAGTAGTGGCCTTTTGTTCCTTGTGGGAATTATTTCGACCCCAGACAACAACCCTCAATTTGTGTCACAGTGTAATGCAACAAAAATATTGATGAAAAAATCTGATCCAGCACTAAAAAAATTAAGTTCCAGCAATCGTATTACGGAAGGCTGATGTACAACAGTTGCAGGCATTTAAGTAAATTAAGCCTCTCAGAGGTATGGCCGATATGATTCATTAATGGCTTTTATGCGCCAATTGGCAGCTGATTGGTAAGCAGAGCAACATACAAACTTACATATGTACATATATGTATAGTTATAATGCAATTTGATGAGCACAGCAGCAACAATAACAACAAAATTGGATGGGCAAACATAATTCAATAAATGACGGCATCAAGATTGCGAACAACCAAAGAGGCAGAATTTCGTCGATGCACATACATACATACATATGTATGTATATGAGTTAGCTACCTGGTTAAAGTGGTCAGACAGTCAAGTCAGGTTATGCTATTAGCCGAGTTCAAGTAGGAAATGGTAAGCAGCTTCTGTCATAGCTGCCGGTTGGGTGCCAGATGAATGCATAATAATGACAGTAACACATCGCCCGTGCTAAAACATGACATGCCACAGGAAGGGATATCCAGCAAATTAAATGTGCATTTGCACACAAACATGCATACATATACTAGGTATATACATATGTATGTTAGGGTACATCTAAAAGAAAAAAAGTGATATCAGTGGCTTTAAATCATAGATGGCCATCCCATAGGCACGCGTGCCAATTTTTTCTCTTCTGCTTTCACACGTACACAAGATAAGCTTCACTGCTAACGCACACATATAAGCAATTTGTATGAACCAGTGATGCCGACACTACGGTTTTGTTGTGATCGTGCTCATTCGACGCGCTACTTTCAAGTAGTCAGGTTGCTGCGGAAAATGTTTAACGTAAATTGGGAAAAATATTTCTTAGTAATTAGCAATGGGGAAAAGGGGGAAAAATGTTTGGTGTGTCATAGTGATATCGCCCGGGCGACCAAATTTTTTGTCGGACGCTATTATAGGACAATTCATGCCAGGGATTATGATGGCGTATTAAATATGGAGAGTGAAAGCTTGGTTTTGCGATTAAAAGGATCGTTGAAAGCAGAACTTCCCAATACGATTTGTAAACCAAATTGGAGCAAACAAGTTAAAACAGCCTCTTACATGATTGCTTTAGCTCTTGCGAATATTCGATTATCGCTTAAGCGAAATATTTATCCATTTTATTATTATTATTTTTAATTCTTATCTGAGTTCCCGAATATTGAGTTAATGAGATATGTGTACATAGTACATACCGAGCCGTATTTTCGAGTATATCCTTAGCGATGATTTTATTAAGTTTTTTTATAATCACTGAAACCATAACCATATATACATATATACAATTTATATAAAATAGTAAGAAAAGGATGAATAAACTTTTTCACTACTTATTATTTAATTTTAAATCATATTTTAATAGATATGTATGTACGATAAACCGTCTAGCATTACGGTCGAAAAAATTTACTTATCGCACTATTTGCATTATAAAAAGTCCCTTCTACTTAAAATTCCCCTTTCCGCATAAATTGGAAATGTTGGCAACATTGTTTTGACGAGACGCGTGAGCGACTTATTCTCCTCATTCTCTCATCGCTTCATAAAATAGAAATGTTTGAATGTGATAGTTTTGGCCATCTATGCTTTGAATTAAACATTTTTTACTTAAAAAGCCGCGCCACCATTAAATGTACTGATTTTCATTATTTCGGGAAAGTATTACCAAGAGACTATACCTGATAGACTACATAGATTGCCCTCAAACAGAGGAACAGTCAGATGGACTGGGCTTAATCGGCTCTGCTCATGATTCTGTTCATACCATTTATTACCTATCTTGCTGTTATTTACAACAACCGTTAAAGATATAAATAGCTAATAGAATCTTTTAAGCTGTCCAGTTTTTACATTAGTTCACCAAAGATTTGGAAGTGAAGAAATACCATGTAATATACCATGCAAATCCTGGATATCTTCAGGGCAGATCGACTTTAAACTTTTATTTAAATGACATCAGCCATCGAAACAAATATAGCCATCGAACATAATCAGCCTCGTTTAACAATATCTTCTGTAGACCACCCTAATATGCATGCATAAGTTTTAGTTCAATAGTTATATGTATCAACCAATGTGCACTTTGTGATTTCGTAAAATTGGAGCCATAACTAAGCGGTAAATTGATATTTCTGCCGCTGGGGAAAATGAGCCACATTGGCCGGGTAAGTTTACTGGAATTTTGTATAATTTGGTTACCGGTCAGTTGATTGACTCACCACGCTCGTCCAATGCATTGGCATGAACTGTGATTGTGTTTGACCACATGTCAATGAAATATTAAACCGACCAAACCACCAAATCAATCCAACCGTGCCTACGGATGTTTGCGATGCATACAGACATACAAACATAGAGAAATATGCATACGTAAATGTATTATGTACATAGGTACATGTGTAAATGAAGTTCCAATTAATGCAAGGAGAGGGAAGCACTTGAAAGCGATGTATGCCTGGACGTTGTTGGCGAAAGGTGCTATAAAAGGTGTTGAAAATGTATAAGAATTCGTATGTATATTATATTATATTAGGTATACACATTTTTATACTCAGCTGTACTAGTACACAGAGTATTATAATTTTGATTTCATAACGGTGGATTGTAACATAATGAAATAATCGAGATAGATATGGACTTATATATATCAAAATGATCAGGGTGAAAAGAGAAATCGATTGAGCCATGTCCGTCCGTCCGTCCGTCCGTCCGTCCGTACGCAGGATAACTCGCGTAAAAATTGAGATATTTTGATGAAATTTGAAATGGAAGTTGGTATCGAGACTGGGACGGTTGGTATTGAAAATGGGCGAAATCGGACCATGACCGCGCCCACTTTTCCTATATAGAAAAAATCGGAAATTTGGTATCTCAGCCACTAATATAGCTAGAGTGATAAAATTTTACCCACGTATTGAGCTCAGGCCCTTATGAAGAAATTTGATGAAGTTTTGGAAAATGGGCGGTGACACGCCCACTTATTAAGGGTCAAACATTGAAAGTTTTATATGTCATAACTCAGAAACCGTTGAAGATATATCGATGAAATTTGGTATGCGTAATTTGCTTACCTAGACAAATGTTTTGGCGAAAAATTATCAAAATCGGTTGACGGCCACGCCCACTTTTATATATGGGAACTATAAAGGGGCCTAATAAAAACATTTTAAGCGATATCTCTGTCAAATATAAAGATCTATCACTGAAATTTTGTGGCAGGAGACCAACTAGGGACATAAAGCAAAAAATATAAAAATTTTGGAAAATGGGCGGTGCCCCGCCTACTTATTAAGGGGCAAATATTGAAAGTTTTATAAGCCATAACTCAGAAACCGTTAAAGATATATCGAAGAAATTTGGTACGCGTGATATATTTACTTAGCCAAATGTGTGGACGAAAGATTACCAAAATCGGTTGACGACCACGCCCACTTTTATATATGGGTATTATAAAGTGACCTAATAAAAACATTTTAAGCGATATCTCTGTCAAATATAAAGATCTATCACTGAAATTTTGTGACATGAGTTCTACAATAGACCGGAAACAAAAAATAAAAAAGTTTGGAAAATGGGCGTGGCACCGCCTCTTTTTATACAAAGGAATCTACGAGCCTATTACTCGACAAATAACTGAGATATTATGACGAAACTTGGTTTATACACTTTTATAACATGTGTTAATAGACACGCAAAAATGTATTGAAATCGGTTTATGACCACGCCTACTTTTTAACAAAGATATTTCTGGAACACCCTTTTGGAATTTGTAACGTGAAGTCTTTGTAACTAAAAGTCATAGAGGGATGCAATTTTGCACTAACAATAATATTTATATGCTTATTTGGATGATTGATACAAATTTTGAAAATGGGCGTGGCTGCGCCCTGTTTATGCAGCACTCGTGTCATATAAAATACACCCTATATCGAACAAACGCAAACAAACAATGAAAGCATACAGCTGAGTATCTAATGTTCGATTCCACTCGAACTTAGGCTTCCTTACTTGTTGTATATTATTCTGTCGATAGCAGATTAATTTCATATAAAATATATATCTTTTTTTAGTTAACACCATGAACGTATGTACAAACTTTCTAAAGAATCGCACAGAAAAATTATGTAATGAGAACACTCACTGTACTGGCGGGACATTTTTAATACCTAATGGCTTAATACGTTTTCAATTCAATACGCATATTTATACTCAGCTGTACTAGTACACAGAGTATTATAATTTTGATTTCATAACGGTGGATTGTAACATAATGAAATAATCGAGATAGATATGGACTTATATATATCAAAATGATCAGGGTGAAAAGAGAAATCGATTGAGCCATGTCCGTCCGTCCGTCCGTCCGTCCGTCCGTCCGTCCGTCCGTCCGTACGCACGATAACTCGCGTAAAAATTGAGATATTTTGATGAAATTTGAAATGCAAGTTGGTATCGAGACTGGGACGGTTGGTATTGAAAATGGGCGAAATCGGACCATGACCACGCCCACTTTTCCTATATAGAAAAAATCGGAAATTTGGTATCTCAGCCACTAATATAGCTAGAGTGATAAAATTTTACCCACGTATTGAGCTCAGGCCGTTATGAAGAAATTTGATTAAGTTTTGGAAAATGGGCGGTGCCACGCCCACTTATTAAGGGTCAAACATTGAAAGTTTTATATGTCATAACTCAGAAACCGTTGAAGATATATCGATGAAATTTGGTATGCGTAATTTGCTTACCTAGACAAATGTTTTGGCGAAAAATTATCAAAATCGGTTGACGGCCACGCCCACTTTGATATATGGGAACTATAAAGGGGCCTAATAAAAACATTTTAAGCGATATCTCTGTCAAATATAAAGATCTATCACTGAATTTTTGTGGCAGGAGTCCAACTACGGACATAAAACAAAAAGTACAAAAATTTTGGAAAATGGGCGGTGCCACGCCCACTTATTAAGGGGCAAACATTGAAAGTTTTATATGTCATAACTCAGAAACCGTTGAAGATATATCGATGAAATTTGTTTTGCGTAATTTGCTTACTTAGACAAATGTTTTGGCGAAAAATTATCAAAATCGGTTGACGGCCACGCCCACTTTTATATATGGGAACTATAAAGGGGCCTAATAAAAACATTTTAAGCGATATCTCTGTCAAATATAAAGATCTATCACTGAAATTTTGTGGCAGGAGACCAACTAGGGACATAAAACAAAAAATATAAAAATTTTGGAAAATGGGCGGTGCCACGCCCACTTATTAAGGGGCAAATATTGAAAGTTTTATAAGCCATAACTCATAAACCGTTAAAGATATATCGATGAAATTTGGTACGCGTGATATATTTACTTAGCCAAATGTGTGGACGAAAGATTTCCAAAATCGGTTGACGACCACGCCCACTTTTATATATGGGTTTTATAAAGTGACCTAATAAAAACATTTTAAGCGATCTCTCTGTCAAATATAAAGATCTATCACTGAAATTTTGTGACATGAGTTCTACAATAGACCGGAAACAAAATATAAAAAAGTTTGGAAAATGGGCGTGGCACCGCCTCTTTTTATACAAAGGAATCTACGTGCCTATTACTCGACAAATAACTGAGATATTATGACGAAACTTGGTTTATACACTTTTATAACATGTGTTAATAGACACGCAAAAATGTATTGAAATCGGTTTATGACCACGCCTACTTTTTAACAAAGATATTTCTGGAACACCCTTTTGGAATTTGTAACGTGAAGTTTTTGTAACTAAAAGTCATAGAGGGATGCAATTTTGCACTAACAATAATATTTATATGCTTATTTGGATGATTGATACAAATTTTGAAAATGGGCGTGGCTGCGCCCTGTTTATGCAGCACTTGTGTCATATAAAATACACCCTATATCGAACAAACGCAAACAAACAATGAAAGCATACAGCTGAGTATCTAATGTTCGATTCCACTCGAACTTAGGCTTCCTTACTTGTTTTTTTATCCTTTCGGCACCATTAGGGTCCAATTGTTAAATAATTTACTTTATAATGTATCCGGCTTATCCCATGCCGTGCTCTTTCCGACCCAGAAAAAAATTCGAACCCTTATTGTAAGTCATTGAAGGTATGTATGTAACTCGCATTATGATCAATTGTTTTTTTTTATTTCCTTATCTGAGCTAGTTAAATGTAACCCTCACCCTTTTTTTGTTTTAATCTGACAATTAGGCAACACTTTTATATCCGCTGACGCATAAAATCAACACAAAACCACTTCCTTGTAAGCGCACTGTCCTACATATCAATCGCTTTCACCATCTGCCTTTATAGTGAAAAATATTGGTTGCACTGAGAGAAATTTGTAGTATGTACACTAAGAGACAAACAGCATTTTAAAATAAAAAAAATTTTAATTTTATTATGCACTTTTTAAACGAGATCTTTTTTATTTTAAAAATTAAAATATTTGAAACAAATAAAAAAATTAAATAAGAATGCAATTGAAATAATTTTAGATTTAAAAAAATCATGTTTTAATTAAAATTGCAAAAAAAAAAACCCGCGTGTAGCATAGTACACGTGATAGAAGTTAACTTCTTACATCTTGTTCAATATTTCAAATAATTGTGTTTTCAATTTATATTGGCTCGAAAGCAACAAGTAACAAGTTTCATATACATATGATATGAGAAGCGAATTTGAAAATACGTCCCTTAAAAAATGCGATTAATCCGGGACGTGTCCGGGATCAATCGGAAGGGAGAATGCGACTAATACAATTTTACACCCCTTTATATGGAGCGAATTGATCGCATTTGTTCGAGCATGTCCTATGAAGAGACTAATTGTTCAACTTGTATACCCGAACGGGTACAAATGTAGATTAATCACTAACATACCGAACGGGTACAAATGTAGATTAATCGCTTTCATCCAAAGTTGTAAGCCAAGGCTATTTTTTATGAAAATGTCTAAAAAATATAAATTGTTATATATATTAGAAGAGTTTATTCGATTAGATTTCATCTTGTAGCGAAATCTCTTAAAAAAGTTAAGTATTTTCTCCAAATATTTATTGTTTTGAGAATGTATTATGCGAGTGTAAAAGATATGTGAGGAATTTTTCAAAGTTGCTAGCCAAGCCTATTTTTAAACGGTTTTATTTAGCTCACCCCGTTTGTTTTATTATTTATTATTTATTCTTTATTCTTCTCTGAAAAAAATATCCGTAGTTAAACCAACAACTTTCGGCTGTTGAATCTCCGTCTTTGATTCAACAGCAAAAGTATTTGTTTTTACAGCAAAGTTTTTGATCCAACAATTTATTCAAAAACGGGCGTTGTTGATTCAAAAACTTGCTTGCCTTTAAAAATTTTTTTGTGAGAAAATATTTTTTTGTGAGAAAACCAACAAAAAAATAATGATGGAGAGAAGATGGAGAGAAAAATCCAAAAAAAAGTTTATTTTTAGCAACAATTTTCTCCCCGTTGTTGATTTAAAGGCAAAAGTATTTGACCCAACAGTTTCCGTTGTAAACAAAACTAATGAGAACAAATTTTTTTAATTTTGTTTTTACAATGATTCAAATAATTCATGGATTCCTTTTTAGGAAATGGAAGTATAAATAGGTTACTACAATTCAATACAATGTTGAATGTTCCACTATGTGATGATTGGATAGAATTTCAGGTTGGTGTCATGATTCGAATCCGGAGGAGAATATAAAATAAAGAAGAAAAAGCAGAATAAGAAATAAAGATAGCAACCAGTGAATGATAAGAAGGAGAGAAGAATAGGAGAACAAGCGGAGGCTACATATTTGCAGTTGGGACCCGGGCGGAGAGAAGATGAAGAGTAAAATGCAAACAAAAATGTATTTTTAGGTGAAAATTTTTTCCAACAATCTCCGTTATTGACTTAAATCAACAACGCTCGCACCTTTGAAACAACAACGAAGCGTTGTTGGGCACATTTCAACTGCGGAAAGTAGTTGATTTAACAGCGAAAGTCTTTAGATTTACAAAGTTTTTTTTTCAGAGTTGGGTCAAATTTAGTAATTCAAATTTCACCCTCTTCCTGTCAACCGATTAATCTGAAATTTTGCACGCATGTATAACCCCGATGACAATGCAATATTATGAAAAAAAATTCCGATAGGTGGCGCGTGGGTCGCTATATTTACAAAAATCGCATTTATGGTCCTATTTGGCTGAAATTCGGAACATGTATTACTACCTTGAAAAGAAATATTTTCTTAAAAAAAAAATTCCGCTAGGTGGCGCGTGGGTCGCTATATTTACAAAAATCGCATTTATGGTCCGATTTAGCTGAAATTCGGAACATGTATTACTACCTTGAAAAGAAATATTTTCTTAAAAAAAAAATTCCGCTAGGTGGCGCGTGGGTCGCTATATTTACAAAAATCGCATTTATGGTCCAATTTGGCTGAAATTCGGAACATGTATTACTACCTTGAAAGGAAATATTTTCCTAAAAAAAACTTCCGATAGGTGGCGCGTGGGTCGCTATAGAGGCGTTGGACTGCAATAAACTAACGGGCAAGAAACCTTGCAATAATGAAGCACTAAATGAATTAAACAGAATGCGAAATAAAAACTAAAAACTAGAAAATAAAAATAGGTAAAAAAACTTTTTAAGTTAAACGGTTTTATGTTATACATACATTGCAATGTTTAAGATAAATGTACTAAAAACCAAAAAATAATAAAATAGATACAGTCGTGGGAATTATAAACATTTATATAGACTAGACTAAAATAAAACCGGGGGGCACGTCAATTGTCTACAAATTATCGACTTAATGTGCGATAGAAGAATCGTTTAATTCGTCGTTAGGCAGTTGGCCCGCAGACGGTGAGGAAAATACTTACTATTTTCTTGCTCATGGAAATTCCAATAGTTATACACTCCATGTTAATAAAAGAGATGTTTCAACTAGTTTATCGTTGGACATTCACACGAGGAATCGTTTCACTGCTCGTAGTTTGTCTTTAATCGACAAAACATATGATAAAAGTACTACTCGCTCACCACTATGAAACCCTAAAACTCGCTTATAATCGAGCTTGCTAGCTTTTTTCCACATTCTAGCCCTACTTATCACACGTCCATCGTTGTCGGTTGAACAACTGCCTAATTATAGTGTAACATTACAAAACAAACATTTTAATCAACGATTGTAGACAATTGACGTGCCCCACGGTTTTATTTTAGTCTAGTCTATGCAAATGTTTATAATTCCCACGACCGTATCTATTTTATTATTTTTTGGTTTTTAGTACATTTATCTTAAACATTGCAATGTATGTATAACATAAAACCGTTTAACTTAAAAAGTTTTTTTACCTATTTTTATTTATAACAATCTTTAAAAATTATAAATGTTCATGCCTATTTAAATAAAGATTATACAATAAGTTTTACTTTTGTAAAAGAATCTATTCAATAAATTAAAATTTTATAAATTGTCAGTTTTCAGTGTATAATCGTAATTGATTTTTCAATGGATATTTTTGGTAACATTTTGTCGAAATTATTATTCATCATTGTTATTAAAAGAAAGCATGTTCAATTAGTTTTACCTATTGTTTTTTCAATACAAACCTACATTGAATATTTTTGTAAAATTTCTACATATAATCAATCTAGATTTATACCCGTTCGGGAACGATTGGTCCACAATTAGTCTACATTTATACCCTCTTCTTCTTCTTGATTGGCGCTTAACCGTCTAGACGATTCTGGCCGAGTCCAACAGAGCGCGCCAATTGCTTCTGTTTCGTGCAGCATGGCGCCACTTGGGAACACCTAGGGAGGCAGCATCGCTGTCCACCTGATTTTCCCAACGCAGTGGAGGTCCCCCTTTTCTTTTGCTTGGCCGCAGCGCCTTCGTCCATTCTCACGACATGACCTGCCCAACGCAGCCGCTGGGTCTTTATTCGCTGAACAATGTCGATGTCTGTGTAAAGCTCGTACAGCTCATCGTTAAATCTCCGTCGATACTCGCCCACGCCAACGCGCAGGGGTCCATAAATCTTACGAAGAACTTTTCTCTCGAATACTCCAAGTACTATCTCATCTGATTTTGAAATTGTCCTTGCTTCTGCGCCGTACATGAGGACTGGAACGATGAGTGTCCTGTAGAGTGTGATTTTGGTTCGCCGAGAGAGGACTTTACTTTTCAAGAGTGATTTTTCTTTGGATTTCAGTGAAGACATTATTTTTGGTGTTAATACTGGTTCCCAAATAGACGAAGTCCTTAACAGTTTCGAATTTGTAGCTATCAACATTGACGTGGCTGCCAAGGCGTACTGTTTCTTTGTGTGATGCTAGGAGGTACTTCGTCTTATCCTCGTTGACCACCAAACCCATTTTCTTAGCCTCTTTATCCAGCTTGGAGAAGGCAGAACATATGGCGCGCGTGTTAGTGCCAATGATGTCGATGTCATCGGCGTACGCCAGCAGGTGAACACTCTTGTGGTATAAGATGCTTCCTGCACGATGAAGTTCTGCAGCTCGTATTATCTTTTCCAGCATCAAATTGAAGAAGTCACACGAAAGGGAGTCACCTTGTCTGAAACCTCGTTTGGTCTCGAACGGTTCGGAGAGGTCCTTCCCAATTCGGACGGAGCTGGTGGTGTTAGTCAACGTCATTTGGCATAGCCGTATAAGTTTTGCAGGGAAACCAAATTCAGACATTGCGGCATATAGGCAATTCCTATTCGTGCTATCAAAAGCGGCTTTAAAATCGACAAAGAGATGGTGTGTGTCGGTTCCTTTTTCATGGGTTTTTTCCAGTATTTGGCGTATTGTGAAGATCTGGTCGATGGTAGATTTACCAGGTCTGAAGCCACACTGATAAGGTCCAATCAGCTTGTTGACGGTGGGCTTCAGTCTTTCGCACAATACACTTGCTAAGACCTTATATGCGATATTCAGGAGGCTTATCCCACGATAATTGGCGCGTACTGTGGAGTCTCCTTTTTTGTGGATTGGGCAGAGCACACTTAAGTTCCAGTCGTCGGGCATGCGCTCGTCCGACCATATTCCTATGCAGAATATGGTCTACATTTATACCCGTTCGGGAACAATCGGGGACTAATTGTGAACCGATTGTTCCCGAAAGAAATCAATCCGGGACAAATCTATGTATATCGGTATTAATCGCACATTTCTTTGCAGGGATATTACAATGAAAACTATCGCATGTACATATGTACATGTGGTTGTGTGTTTTTGTTTGTACAAATTCTATTTATAGAAAAGGCGAAGCTTGTTCTTGTTATTAGATTTTGTTTATCGGCAAGCTCATCCGATTGGTTTTTATATTGGTTTTTTGATCGTTTTTATTTTAATAATTAACTAATATAAAAAATGACAAAGAAAATTGTTTAATAAAAAAAACGCAACAAAAAACTGACTCGACCTGGACTTGAACCATGTTCATTTGAATTGGAAACCTAGCATATGACAACTGAGCTACCGCGCTAGTTACGTAAGGGCCTTTTCACATTATTTTCAGCTTACCGAAACGATTCCGCGTTGCTGTGTTTTTCACACTTATGGGAATACTTTCGGTGCGTAATCGGCAGAAAATAGGAAAACAAACATCGAAATTTGCAAAACAAAATTTTTAACTTCAACAAATCACTCGATAATAACAATAATGTCTTCTAGCGAAGACGAAGACATTATAACTTGCTACATTTATTACCGAAACGAGTTTTTTACTGACTTTGTTCTTCTTCTTTTATTACGCCGCAAAAATGTATGCAGTAATTCCTCAAATTTTACTGACCGGTCTTACCGCGTTGCGGTATACCGAAATTAATCCGCTCCGAGTTCATGTATGCAACACTAATGTGAAGGTGCCAATTGAAATACATGTGGTCGGTAAGGTTTCGGTATACTTTCGGTAAAAACCAAAAATATCGATCCGATACCGCACCGAGTAATGTGAAAGCGCTCTAAGTTGTGTCAAACGGTGTACTCTAATTTCTTCTTGTGTTATTAACATTCTCATCTCGCTTATTTCACCACAGCGCTGTTCTGGTTAGAATTTCTTATGTACTTACACGTATACATATGTACATACATACATGTACATACAAATCTCCAAAAGAATTTAAAATAAAAATATGTATTAGTAAAAAATACCGATTTGAAATTTTTTTTGACATACTGAGCACCTAATGCTTTTCCTTAAATAGGTACTTATATTTTCGTTCATCGTTTTGTTTTTATATTAAATTATTTCTCAGTTTTTAGTGCAATTTTAAGATTAAAGCGTGCTTTTTAGTTTTTTTAAGCTATTATTTATTATTAAAATAAAAAAAAATAAAAAAAAATAAAAAAAAAAGCAGTCGCCTGGCTTGATTCGAACCTACCTCCCTTAGCTTCCAGACCAGACACACTACCCCTGCACCACCACACCACTTGCGTGGGGTATGTCAAACTCTGCACTTAAACTGAACTAACAAAATGGGTGGTTGCTTTCATTGTAATATGTACATATGTATTTGCAAATATCAAACTTGTTGCTTTCAATATAGGTTATTTCAATTTAAGTGCAGCATTTGACATACTCAACGCAAGTGGTGTGGTGGCGCAGAGGCTTTGCGTCTGGTCTGGAAGCGAGGGGTTGTGAGTTCGAACCGCGCGGATATCAAGGTTGATTCTTTTAAAAATTAAAAATCAACTAAAATGGCTGCTATTTCCGGGGGCAACTTCCGTTGCATCAAATTTCAAATTTCACTCCCCATAAAAACTCTGTATCGCCGCCTAAGAAGTTAACTTCAATAAATGGAAGAAAAATGCAAGATTTAGATTC
Organism: Urophora cardui; assembly: GCA_960531455.1. Lineage (NCBI taxonomy): Eukaryota > Metazoa > Arthropoda > Insecta > Diptera > Tephritidae > Urophora > Urophora cardui. Next base: position 97,793,557 of record OY482674.1, read on the forward strand.
AAAATCTCATTTTTAAGTTTAAAATGTTTTTACTTGATTTTACAATTTTTTACAGTGTACTGGCCATATATGTACATACATACATACATCAGAGCTGTCAAATTTACAATCATTCTTTTTGGCAATCAATGTTAGTGCTACTAATTTTATTGCAATACCGATTTTTGTGCAATTTTGTTATTAAAAAAATTATAATCAACAATAACTGTAATTTACATTACATCTATTGCAAACAATTTCTTTTTTTTCATCTAGTACCCAAAATTGGCAATGATATGATCAAAGATGTGTATGCCATACAAAGTATAAATTTTGATCCTGATTGGAAGCAGTCCAGTATTGTCGTATATGCTAATCTAAGCAAAATGATTTATGATAAAAGTACATTTTTTTACAGCTCTGACCCATGTACTAAAAAAAGTGGAATCATAAAAAAGTTGCGTAATTTGAATTGGTTAAAAATCTAGTTTACATTTCATAGACTTTGCCTACATGGATATGTATATAGAGGGCTGACTCATCACTCATCTAAATCCGCAAGTTTGGTCTTGACTGACAGCCAACGGCTTAGGGCTGTCAACAGACATTTTTCAATAGCTTCTGCGGATTACAATCGAAAACACCAAATGTGATATTGAACGCCAATGGCAATGCCAATTATTTGCAGAACTACCCCGTACGGAAACAATATCAACACGATATAATGCTCAGAACGGATGTAGGAACAAGGAGGATGTGGAGTATGCTTGTGTGTGTGCTTGTGTGTGTCTCTGTGTGTGCGAATAACTAGAATTGTAAAGTGAAAATAAAATTGAAATAATTGCTAATGCCTTAAATAAGCAACGCCAACTGACAAAACATAGAAAAAATAACAAACCCACTGACATTGACATGAAAACACTGAAAACGAACAGGATGAGCAGGATATGTAGACTAAGTAAAGGAACAAAAAAAGCAAAAGCAAGCTTAGTAGACTTAGTAGAAATGGACTGGCGGGTATGCAGAGGCAGACAGTAATGCTGATTGACGTGTGATGGCAGAAACAACAACAACAACAACCAGCATGTTAACTATGCGCTTGTCAGCCTCTGTCTGACTGCCTTTCAGTCACAATGCCACATTGTCGAGCTGGTTGATTGACTTGCCGCTGTCAGAAATTCGGCAGGATTTTGAGCTCACCGGTTACAGAATTGAAATAGATTTGCGTACATGCAACTCAATGCAAAAAAAAAAAAAAACAAAAACGTGTAAGGACGTTTGAGTCCGTGTGTTAAGTCACAGTTGCGAAATTCGAGTGGCTCAATGTGGTAGCGACAATTGCTCGGATTAACGCTTTTCTGCCGCCACACTTAACAACCAACAAATTCAGAACAACAACCCAAAAAAAAAATAACAAAGAAAAAGGCAGCTAACCTAAACAAAGGCATTCACGCCAATCATACACAAAAATCGGCGGCAACAACACCAACAAAAACAGAAATAAAACAAGAAACCCTAAATGCGTTTCTCATTGAAGCGTAAAATTACAATTTGATGGACAAGTTTGATTGAAATCACACCAAGCAATACGTGAATACGGAGTATGCAGTACAGTGCCGTTTCCATAGAGGGGAAGCGGGCATTTTTGCCCCGAGAGGATCAGAATTGACTACATGATCGTTAGTGGAATCATGCGAGGAATTTTAACTGGTGGCAGAACTTTCGAATACGATCTCCTCTCATGCAGAATTTGGCTTGGCTCCTCTGCTACGAGCGTGTATTTTTATTGCCCATTATTATTGTGATGTCACGCAAAATATTGACATCCGTTTTCTTTTAAAGATTAATCACAACAGTTGGATGCATAATTACTGATTTTTTCGGATTCCATCCCTTCCAAACATTTCCGACTGCTTCTGCCCTTCTGTGCTTGACCTACTACGAACCCCCACCGGCACAAAATTCTGGGAACGGCACTGTTATCAATGCAAAAAAAACCTTTGCTAATACCAAAACGAAAAGAGATCAGTTTAACTTATCTTTGAAAAATAGTACGTAATAAGCTGAAGCACGCTGAAGTGGAATGAATGAGGTTTGTCTTTGAAGACAACGCCCAAGTTGAGCGGATTACAATAGAAAACAATTTTCAAATTGTTGCAACTGGCTGCAGCTGACTGATGGTTATCGTATGCAATTTGTAATTTGATCAAAACAAACGAATTTAGATAAGCCGCAAAGAAAACAAAAAAAAAAAAAACAGAAAAATAAACAAAAAAATTCCATCATTATGCGTTCAGACTACAAATGAACTCCGCACCTTCAACACCAATTCAGCTGTTGTGCTTAAGAGATTGACGTGTTATAGATATTATTTTGTACGAGGATTTGTATATTCATTTGCTGGGGTATAATCAGTACCTGAGACTGTGGAGTGCTAAGCTGTCAAGGCTGCCATTGCCTTTGCATCTTTTGTCATCCTCCTGTTTTCTTTCTGAATGCATTCATGCATAATTATGTGTATCTGGCGGCTTTTGTTCTATTGTTTTGTTTAAATTAACATTTTCCTGAAATACAAAATGCTACTTTACTTACACATTCTTATAGAAATGTTTTTGTAGTTTGCGGTCGAAATGGTAAAATGACACCTTTTTTATCCAAAAATAAAAGAAAATAAAAAGCTAAAGACAAGCCGACAACCGTGAGTAAAGGAGCTCGTAAACATCTCTTCATGAATTCTGGCATATCTGAATGCAATCTAGACAACCTTTTCGAAAGATTAAGAATTAAGAGGCATCATAATTGCATACCTTCAATTACGAAAAAACTTGTTTTTTACTTTTTCTCAAGGTCTTTTTTCTGATATAATCTTTTTTGTTTCCATTAATGAAAATCCTTTATTTCAAATCATTTATGGAAACTTCCTTTGTGCCGAATATTTTTATTTTATTTTTATTTTTTTTTCATTTTTTTATATACTCATACAAAAATATATATGTGTACTGTTATGGCTTTGTTTGCTGATTTTTAATCATGTATTTGTATCATTTGACATTATTATATATTTGAATATGTTTTTAATTATTATCACACTGAGGAAAAAGTGACTTGTAAAAAAAGCTCCCAACGGTGACAATGATTCATAATTTTACACCTTAACTATTGCGGTTTAGGGGAAAAATTACATATTTGTCAAAAAAAATAAAACAAACACGGACCATATAATTTTAATCATTTACATTTTGTATCTAATGCAAGTTGTGTAAATCATTTAGTCGTGCATATAAATTACACGTTTTTGATAACCGTTATCATGCTGATAGTGCTATTTTTGTGCTGATTTTTTTTCTCTTTGTAACAGAGGGACATTTTTCTCACATATACTAAAATATCATGGCCTTTGGAGTACTTTTTTTTTGTTTCTTGAGATCCTCCTAGATTAGCAAAATCTTCCAATGTGCGTCGTTTTTTTAGGATTTATGTACGTTGTTATTTCCTCAGTGTAGTATTATGTACATCCGATACTTAAAATCACGTTTTTTACATTTTTCTATATACATAATATACATACATTTAAATATATGTACATACCCAATAAACACAGACGCGAGAATGATATCGCGGCGAATTCGAGGCGAGTTCGCGAAAGCAGATTTTCGCGAATGTAATTTCTCGGACTCGCCTCGAGTTCGCGGCAAGTTCGAGTAAATCAATTTTCGCGATATCATTTTTTTCTATTTTTTTAAGTTGTTTTGCACTAAAAAATCATTATAGTTCTTATAAAAATATTTATTTTTTATTTTATGCGGATTTAACCCATTGCCACTAAACACAATTCTGAACTTTTAATTTTTCGAAACGCCATTTATAAAAAAATCTCGAATCGCTAATGAGCAAATTTTCGAATCGCCAACGATCAGAGAAATTAAAAATTCTCGAATCGCTAACGATAAAAAATTCGAATCGCCAGCGATCCGAGGATGAACAAGTTCTCGAATCACTAGTGATAGGTCACAGGTCTACGAATTCGGATTCGCCGATCTATCGCCGCGAACTATTGCCGCGATAATATAATCAGAGAAAGCGAATCCGACGCGAATTCGAGGCGAATCCGTTGTGTTTATTGGGTATGTATGTATATTTTACGATTAAATGTTTACTGGACACCCTTGAATACTGATATGTTGAGTTTCGTATCACCTGCCAGGCAATATCAACTATACCAAAGATTTCTTAAAATGAAATAGATTTTTGAGATACAAAGATAGATACGATCCGTGCAGGTTAAACTGGAGTTCATTCTATAACCAAAATTAGTTCAGTGGACTGAAATTCCAGTTCTGTTTCACCTAATATAAGTGCCGACGGACTGCTGACATCAAAAGAACTACTTGTAATGGGTAGAACCTGCGTGTTATCTGCGTTTAAGCAGAGACTATTTGCTTTTTCTCAACTCAAGCAGAAGAATATCATGTTTTAAACTGTCCGAAGCTTTGGAAAAATCCAAGAGTACTAAGATACTTAGAAAGAAACTTGCTATCATATGCAGGACCAATGTCTACAATAACTTTTACAATGACCGTGGCTGCTGAATAAATCAATATCATATCTAATTATGAAATAATTTTTCACGAAATGGTATGTAATATAATCAACCACCATTAGCACTTAGCGCTCAATTTAGACCAAATAATTCAACTCACTTTCAGCATAAGCAACCTGCAGTTAGAAAAAAAATTACAGTAGTTAATTTTGTACATATGTAAATACGTACATACATACGTACATTATGCAAGTCTGAATCACACCGCCAAGGTAAAAAATCCTATAAAACATTGATCGAACGTTTGGTAATTAGATGGAGCGAATGGTGGAGAGTGATTGAGGACTCTGAAAATGTTTTTGCGTTTGTATATACAATGAAGCTGTCAAAATTTATGAAAAAATAACAAAAATAATTGTATACAGTGTTTGGTTTCAAAGGAAAAAAATACATGGTGCCCAGTTGTAAAGGTTAGGTGCGTTTTTGTTAGTTTAAAAGGAAAGCATTTTATTGAGAAAGAATAAATCATTCAGGTTATCACTCTGGTCAAAAAGCACGTTTAGTCTTCCATTTTCTTTTCAATTCTAAATTTTACATCTGTATCTAACTGATCATAAGATCAAAGAGAAAATCAGCTGTCATGAGCATTAGTAAGCACTTTCTTCAAAATAAGTACTTTGAATCCAAGAATACGCCAGAAGAAGGTGCGAACAATTGACTGAGCACGTACATACATAATTCCACCTATACCTACCTCGGCTCAGTGAGTTGATAATTATGAAATTATATCATAGGATGATAGAGCACTTTATCGCATTTTTAAAGAATTTGTTCTTCTTTGTTTTTGGCGCAACTCTATCTAGCTTAACACAGCGCACACTGGTCAGCCCCCATACACAAAAGTCAAAAACGTTGGTGCTTGAAAAAGAAACTTCTGTCATGCATTTCCGTGGGAAGTATATTGAATTTTATGGAAAACCTCCTTCTATACGCAATAGCCATCATTAAATGTTACTTTGGCTCATTTAAAGTCAACACATTTGAAAAAAATTTTTTCTGGTAAAAGTTTATGTAACTAAGTGTATTATGATTTTTGCGATATTTCAAGTTTGAGTGTTAAAAAAAATGCGGATAACTATGGAAACGCAAGAAAAACGTATGTTTCATGATTTAGCGAAATGAAACAATGAAAACAATTTATTTTTAGCAAAATACAAGATGAAGAAATCTTGGCTTTTCTATGAGCGTAATTTTCAAGCATTAGCATTTTCATTTAAACTTTTAACAATTAAGGACCACTCTGGACCAGGTCTTATAAGCAGATTTGAGTTCGTTCAAGTCTTCTCTTAAGAAGTCTGTTTATACATTTTTCCCTTTTTTTCCCTTTTTCTTAAAATATCATATTAAATGTAACTAGTCTATACAAAATATTGTTTCCCTTTTACGATTTTTGTACATATTTATATCAACTGTTTTTGATAAAACTTTATTTTCGATAAAATCTTAATAATTGAGTTCGGTCCCACTCTCCATACAATTTTTTTTTTGATCCCGCGAAATATCGCGGAATAATATTTTTTTTTATTGTAACTTTGTTATTTGACATCGGATTTTTAAAATCGAAATGTCATTAGTTTAGTCTTTGGAAGCTCTATATTTTCTTTTAATGTCCTTTTGACCTATGAAGTCGTTTTCACATAATTAAGTCACCTAACCAAGTTTTTCGCCCAAAATATCCTTTTTGTTTCACAAGAAAAAAATCGCCAAAAATAAAATATTTATCGGATCTCTGTGATATTACGCTTAAAGTCTTTGCAATTAAACGCGGAAATTTTTAAAGTAATAAAACTTTCCAGATTTTTACAACTTTTTATAAAAACTTAATTTGAAAATCAAAATTTTTTCAAAAATCGCAAAAAATCCACAAAATTTTGACTTTGACCAGCTTTCGCTCAGCGAGTTTTTAATAGACCACTACAAGTTGTATGTCGTTTGAAGCGTATTTTAATTGCCTTTCGAACGAGAAACTGCCTGCATTTATCGCATTTGTAACTCCAGAGAAAATAATTTTTGAATGAAGTGATAACAAAAAAACACAAAATTACCGTTATCTCAAAAACCTAGCTATACAAAAAATTAAAAAAAATAGTTCCAAACTCAGCAGGTCAATTCCTATCCTCCCCCATTCCTGGTTTTCTTATTTTTTTTGGCTGTAAACTAGCGTTAGTGGTGGGCGTGGATTACAACATATATGCTTTTAATTTTTCTGAAAGATGAGTCGTATAGTGGGATACTTAAAATCACGTTTTTTACATTTTTCTATATACATAATATACATACATTTAAATATATGTACATACCCAATAAACACAGACGCGAGAATGATATCGCGGCGAATTCGAGGCGAGTTCGCGAAAGCAGATTTTCGCGAATGTAATTTCTCGGACTCGCCTCGAGTTCGCGGCAAGTTCGAGTAAATCAATTTTCGCGATATCATTTTTTTCTATTTTTTTAAGTTGTTTTGCACTAAAAAATCATTATAGTTCTTATAAAAATATTTATTTTTTATTTTATGCGGATTTAACCCATTGCCACTAAACACAATTCTGAACTTTTAATTTTTCGAAACGCCATTTATAAAAAAATCTCGAATCGCTAATGAGCAAATTTTCGAATCGCCAACGATCAGAGAAATTAAAAATTCTCGAATCGCTAACGATAAAAAATTCGAATCGCCAGCGATCCGAGGATGAACAAGTTCTCGAATCACTAGTGATAGGTCACAGGTCTACGAATTCGGATTCGCCGATCTATCGCCGCGAACTATTGCCGCGATAATATAATCAGAGAAAGCGAATCCGACGCGAATTCGAGGCGAATCCGTTGTGTTTATTGGGTATGTATGTATATTTTACGATTAAATGTTTACTGGACACCCTTGAATACTGATATGTTGAGTTTCGTATCACCTGCCAGGCAATATCAACTATACCAAAGATTTCTTAAAATGAAATAGATTTTTGAGATACAAAGATAGATACGATCCGTGCAGGTTAAACTGGAGTTCATTCTATAACCAAAATTAGTTCAGTGGACTGAAATTCCAGTTCTGTTTCACCTAATATAAGTGCCGACGGACTGCTGACATCAAAAGAACTACTTGTAATGGGTAGAACCTGCGTGTTATCTGCGTTTAAGCAGAGACTATTTGCTTTTTCTCAACTCAAGCAGAAGAATATCATGTTTTAAACTGTCCGAAGCTTTGGAAAAATCCAAGAGTACTAAGATACTTAGAAAGAAACTTGCTATCATATGCAGGACCAATGTCTACAATAACTTTTACAATGACCGTGGCTGCTGAATAAATCAATATCATATCTAATTATGAAATAATTTTTCACGAAATGGTATGTAATATAATCAACCACCATTAGCACTTAGCGCTCAATTTAGACCAAATAATTCAACTCACTTTCAGCATAAGCAACCTGCAGTTAGAAAAAAAATTACAGTAGTTAATTTTGTACATATGTAAATACGTACATACATACGTACATTATGCAAGTCTGAATCACACCGCCAAGGTAAAAAATCCTATAAAACATTGATCGAACGTTTGGTAATTAGATGGAGCGAATGGTGGAGAGTGATTGAGGACTCTGAAAATGTTTTTGCGTTTGTATATACAATGAAGCTGTCAAAATTTATGAAAAAATAACAAAAATAATTGTATACAGTGTTTGGTTTCAAAGGAAAAAAATACATGGTGCCCAGTTGTAAAGGTTAGGTGCGTTTTTGTTAGTTTAAAAGGAAAGCATTTTATTGAGAAAGAATAAATCATTCAGGTTATCACTCTGGTCAAAAAGCACGTTTAGTCTTCCATTTTCTTTTCAATTCTAAATTTTACATCTGTATCTAACTGATCATAAGATCAAAGAGAAAATCAGCTGTCATGAGCATTAGTAAGCACTTTCTTCAAAATAAGTACTTTGAATCCAAGAATACGCCAGAAGAAGGTGCGAACAATTGACTGAGCACGTACATACATAATTCCACCTATACCTACCTCGGCTCAGTGAGTTGATAATTATGAAATTATATCATAGGATGATAGAGCACTTTATCGCATTTTTAAAGAATTTGTTCTTCTTTGTTTTTGGCGCAACTCTATCTAGCTTAACACAGCGCACACTGGTCAGCCCCCATACACAAAAGTCAAAAACGTTGGTGCTTGAAAAAGAAACTTCTGTCATGCATTTCCGTGGGAAGTATATTGAATTTTATGGAAAACCTCCTTCTATACGCAATAGCCATCATTAAATGTTACTTTGGCTCATTTAAAGTCAACACATTTGAAAAAAATTTTTTCTGGTAAAAGTTTATGTAACTAAGTGTATTATGATTTTTGCGATATTTCAAGTTTGAGTGTTAAAAAAAATGCGGATAACTATGGAAACGCAAGAAAAACGTATGTTTCATGATTTAGCGAAATGAAACAATGAAAACAATTTATTTTTAGCAAAATACAAGATGAAGAAATCTTGGCTTTTCTATGAGCGTAATTTTCAAGCATTAGCATTTTCATTTAAACTTTTAACAATTAAGGACCACTCTGGACCAGGTCTTATAAGCAGATTTGAGTTCGTTCAAGTCTTCTCTTAAGAAGTCTGTTTATACATTTTTCCCTTTTTTTCCCTTTTTCTTAAAATATCATATTAAATGTAACTAGTCTATACAAAATATTGTTTCCCTTTTACGATTTTTGTACATATTTATATCAACTGTTTTTGATAAAACTTTATTTTCGATAAAATCTTAATAATTGAGTTCGGTCCCACTCTCCATACAATTTTTTTTTTGATCCCGCGAAATATCGCGGAATAATATTTTTTTTTATTGTAACTTTGTTATTTGACATCGGATTTTTAAAATCGAAATGTCATTAGTTTAGTCTTTGGAAGCTCTATATTTTCTTTTAATGTCCTTTTGACCTATGAAGTCGTTTTCACATAATTAAGTCACCTAACCAAGTTTTTCGCCCAAAATATCCTTTTTGTTTCACAAGAAAAAAATCGCCAAAAATAAAATATTTATCGGATCTCTGTGATATTACGCTTAAAGTCTTTGCAATTAAACGCGGAAATTTTTAAAGTAATAAAACTTTCCAGATTTTTACAACTTTTTATAAAAACTTAATTTGAAAATCAAAATTTTTTCAAAAATCGCAAAAAATCCACAAAATTTTGACTTTGACCAGCTTTCGCTCAGCGAGTTTTTAATAGACCACTACAAGTTGTATGTCGTTTGAAGCGTATTTTAATTGCCTTTCGAACGAGAAACTGCCTGCATTTATCGCATTTGTAACTCCAGAGAAAATAATTTTTGAATGAAGTGATAACAAAAAAACACAAAATTACCGTTATCTCAAAAACCTAGCTATACAAAAAATTAAAAAAAATAGTTCCAAACTCAGCAGGTCAATTCCTATCCTCCCCCATTCCTGGTTTTCTTATTTTTTTTTGGCTGTAAACTAGCGTTAGTGGTGGGCGTGGATTACAACATATATGCTTTTAATTTTTCTGAAAGATGAGTCGTATAGTGGGGCACCAATGTGCCAAATTTGGTTTCGGTAGGTCCATCCGTTTCCAAGAAATTGAGTTTTGTCCCACTCTCCATACAAATGAGACCAGTGTGCAGCGGCACAAAGGCGTTTAAGTCGGCCTAAGCCGTTTGTTTGTGGCCGCTGTGGTGCAGTGGGTAGAGGGCTCGCCTGCTATGCCAGAGGTCTCGGGTTCAAACCACGGTCCGAACCAAACACCAAAACAATTTTTCTAATTAGTAAAAATCCAATTATTGGGTTTTTTAAGAGCAGTGGTCATCTCTCGGCAGTGGGCGGCATACCCTCCGAGAGTATTTCTGCCATGAAAAAGCTTCTCACAAAAAATGCATTCGCCGTTCGGAGCCGGCATAAAACTGTAGGTCCACCCAATTAGTAGGAAAAACAAAAAGGAGCACACCTCGAATTGGGAGAGAAGCTCGGCCATAAAACTCGTCAGAGTTATAATAGCGCCATTGTATTATATTATTATAAGCCGTTTGTTAGGGCTACCGACAACAGCAGCTGCCGCTATCTTACTTAAGTTAATGTATGTATTATCATCAAACACTCCATCATATTTATGGCTTATGGGTAATGTATTTTTCAAATGGATTGACTGACCAACGGACATAGGAAAAGGAAGAATAAAGAAACAATGAAAATCGGAGTACCTACTGTCTAAAAAATTAGTGTTTGATGAATAAAAAAATACGCTAGAATTTTCAGGAAAAGTTAATATGGTGACTCATGGAACATGCGCAAAAACCGCCAATCATCATCACTTATGAAGACAGCAATGGCAACTAGGGATGCAAACTTTCTTAACGTTAAATCACCCAAAGTAAAAAATTTTTTAATACAAAATTTAATAAATACGTACATAATAATATTGAAAATCAGAAGCACTATTCAAAAGTGGTTCTAAATCTTTTCACAACTATTTTTTGTGTCAGAACATTACCATCATCATTCACCCACCATTTCATTATCTGGTAGGCCCAATGCAAAATCCATACGCGCTGACTCACAAAATGTGGGATACGAATTTCGCTGAGAAAAAAACAAAATTAAAAACAAAATAACAAAAATTAAAAACAACAACTGATCAACTGATTCGTAAGGAAAAAACATACATATATTCAGGGCAGTAGCAACAACTGTCAACATCAAACAATTTGACGAAGATGTACTACATATTAACGCAATGACGCTCCTAAGCCGACCAAACAAACCAAATCATCAAGCCAAAAGCAAAACAAGGCAATTTTCAAATACAAAGCACACAATGCAGCCGACAATCGGATGCACGAACAAGCTGACCCAGCCGGCTGGCTGACGGACTGACTTAGGCAAAACTCTGACAGGGCAATTGGAATAACGATGGATGGATGGACAACAATGGCCGACACACAGAAATCGGCAACGCACACAAATCTTAGTTGGCATCGTCATTCTTCTTTCACTGTCATTGCATCACAAGTTGACAAGTAAATGTCAGTTGCTGAATGACAAGTTTGCTTCTTGTCATCAACACAGATAACATACATCAATATATATACATACATACATCAATATGTGCTTGATGGTGTATTTACAGTGAATTCTATCTTAAGGCAAACTAGTATCTCTTTAGCACAATTTACTTGCAGATTTCCTTATAAATCTATTCAAGTTTTGGCCATGAGGGCTAGTTTGGATTATTAAGACACAAACTTACTGCCACCTTTTGCTTGCAGATCAAAGCCCGTGTAATTGCTTCATACGGAGTTAGAACTATTTCTATACTTTTGCCACTTTTTCTGTGCAACATGTCGTTGCGTCTGGCCTTTCAGCGTACGCTTACCAGAGAGTTCACTGCACATCACACAGTGTGTTGGGTAGAATGAGCATGTATGTGTGCGTTTGTTTCATTGCGTTTGTTTATGCAATGCTGCTGACATTTTGTTGTCATCGTTAGGGACATGTCAGCGTTGACAATGCAGCAGCAGATTGTTATCCTTACATATGGATGCACCTTTTGACTTTCATGCTGCTGATTTTTGTTGTTGTCGTCGTTGTTGTTGGATGCGTCGTTCGTTGCAGCTTTACGTTCGCGGTAATCCACTTTAACGACCAATGTTAATCCATTCGACCTATGGAAATCGATCAATGTCAATGACAATTCTGCATTTTGATTTTCAGCATTTTTTTCCAAAGAATTTTGGACTTGCTGCAAAGGGAAAAATCTGTAACATTAAAAAGGGAAAAGTATTCGTCCGTATAAACGAGCATGTTAAGGTATTTTTTATATGCGAGTGAGCATCAATTTAGTGTAGACGATGTTCGCAGTGATATCCCAGCGGTATTTATCAGCTGGAAAACAGCACATATTTCCTACTGAATATTCAGTAGAGATGTAGTTCTAATATCTGAACTTTCCCTTTCGTTTTTGTATAGAGGTGGCGTCGAAAATCAACTACCTAAAAACTGCCGAACGAGAAGGGAGAGTTTCTGTAGGAAAAAAGGCCTGAATACGCAGGGAGAACTTCCATAGCATTTATTTCAGTACACCTGATGTCTTCACTGCGTGTTCAGTTATTTTTTCAGCAATTAATTTTGAACTTAGTTTCAGGCTATTTTTCATAATGAATATTCTACTGAATATGCAGCTCCTTACCTCAAATACTGCTGGGATAATGCTAAAATTGGAATTTATTATGTGATGGTTTTGTGATGGGAACAATTCGTATTAATTTTGTTATACACTGGTAACTGAATATTTTATTATACAATGCTTGCTACTTTACTTTGGCTACTCTACTGGTTATGGAAGTAATTAATTTGTGGCAGGTTTCTAATGGTGTAGTAGCAGGAGTAGTTCCTGAGGAATAGTTATGACACAATTTTGCTTTTTGTTGTAATGAAAATGCCTCCAATCTTATCTGAACATACATAACTATGCAAGTTCTGCACTAATCTGAGATCAAGGAATTGGCTTCGCCATTCCATATTGGTCACCTTTGCATCTCGGAAAAACCGAGACCACAACCAGGAAATGTGATTTGGGTCGTTTTCTTGTTGACACCTTTCCTCGGCAGAGGCACTGTGTCCTCTATAGAAAAAAGGACAAACACCTTGCGTGGAGACACATCCTTACACCATTATGCTCCAACCCACATGCTTAATGATCTTTCTGGTGTTGCCTGCTGCGAATTCTCTGCCCTTAAGGCGGCATTGTAAGGTAATTGGTTGATATACTCAATAGCGACTGGACAAAGTTTCAAAGCACACCAGATGATCAAAAAGTAACAAATAAGCGCGGAGAACTCGTTTATCGGTTTTTGATTTTGAAATTTATGTATTTTTAAAGGTATTTCAATCGACACTTTCAGATTTGAATGCCGGCAATTTTGCATATGAGCGTGCGAACACGTAGTCAAAACTGTTAATAAAATGGTGCTTAAAACGTTAACTTTCAACAGCTTTTAGTCGTGTACATGTGGTAACATACATACCTTATTATACATTATTTAACAAATTTTTTATTTTTTTTTGTTGTGTGTTACGGGTCGCATTAATTCCCATTTTGTGTGTTTGTTGCGCTGACAGCTGCAAACGAATTGTTATTATACTTAAGTATGTATGTATGTATGTGCTTTTTATGGTTAAAGCACAATGACTGATCGATTTATATGAGCCATCAATATAACAACGCGCGATTTACAATCAATTTGCGAGTAAAGCAGTAAGCAAGTTGAAGTTACATACATACATACACATGTATTTACATATCTCCTTTGTTTTTGTTCATTTTGCTTTATTGCATATTAAATATTATCTGCATACATATGTATGTATGTATGTATAGCAAAAGCGATCGTAAAGCCTTCAAATATTGCCTTCAAGCTGTCTTTAAAAGCAACTTAATTGAAATTTTATAGGAATATGAAACTAGCGCGGCGATTGTGGCGCATTGAGACGCCAATGGCATGCCAAAATCGATTTAACCATTAATTTTATGGCTCAACACGTTCGCCATTCATTTTGACGTGGTACTGGCTGGCTGGTCTGATGGCTGGCCGGTTAAGTAAACCGGTCGGTCGCTCAGCAAATTTTATGGGTCATAATTTTGGTGCATGCGTTAAATACGAAAAATATGTACATACATATGTTTATATGTAACAGCAAACACAGCGTGTCGATAATAAAGAAAGTGTTTATAATAAAAATAGTCCATTTCAACTCCGAAGCGATCAATAAGAGTAACAACTATTGAATTATTATCGTGTATTAATCACGCGAAAATTATGTTTTGAATACAAATGAGTTTGGCGACGAATGTATGATATGACATTGCGTCAAATAGGTACATATGTGTGCATGTACTTAAGTACATATGTATGTTATACATATATGTATGTGCTTGCCATAAATTATGCACTGTGACGTATTTTCTCGCAAAGTCGCAAACTTTAACATTTACAGAAAAAAGGGTCTTCGAGAAGGATACAAAACTATGTGTCGGCATGAAGTGTTACTTTCAGTATAGCAAGTGCGAATTTGATTCATATAAAATTACGGGACGTTTAAAACTAAAAAGTTTTGAAAGGTTTTTTCGCGTCATGTCAGTCATATTTCTGCTACGACAAGCTTCGCGGAAAATTCTGGTCTTACTAATTGTGCTAGAGGCTATTTGCATACCCGTCACATTTTGCACTCAACACTGTAAAAGGTGTCTTTTTATACCTTTCATGAGAATGAAATGGTATTATAACTTTGTGCCAAAAAATTTTTGTCGAAAGTACCAGAAGGAAGCGTGGGGGACCCACCAAAATATATACCGATATGGTCAGAATCACGAGCTGAGTCGATTAAGCCATGTCCGTCTGTCCGTCTTTCTGTCTGTCCGTCTGTCCGTCCGTCCGTCTGTGTGAACGCAAACTAGTCCCTCAGTTTTTGAGATATCTGAATGAAATTCGGAATACAGGTATGTTGTTATATGCAGCTGATCATTTGTCGGAACCGGCCGAATCGGACCACTATAACATATAGAAAACAACCGATTATTCAGATATACATGAAATTTTTTGATGTAATTTGTGCATAACTTCCCCATTTATACAGATAAGGACATGAAACTTTGAAATAGACGTGCCCATTTTGGCCCAAACAAGGTTACCGAAAATTGTCAAGATCGGACCACTATAACATATAGTTCCACAACATCCGATTATTCAGATATACACATTTTGGTGTATAACTCCTCCATTTTAACAGCTAACGGCCTGAAATTTTGAAGTATTTGTACCCATATGGACCCAAACGAGATTGCCGAAAATTGTTAAGATCGGACCACTATAACCTATAGCTCCCCTACAACCGATTGTTCAGATATACACATTTTGGTGTATAACTCCTCCACTTTAGCAGCTAACGGCGTGAAATTTTGAAGTATTTGTACCCATATGGGCCCAAACAGGCTTACTGAAAATTGTCAAGATCGGACCACTATAACATATAGCTCCCCTACAACCGATTGTTCAGATATGGACATTTTGGTGTATAACTCCTCCATTTTAACAGCTAACGGCGTGAAATTTTGAAGTATTTGTACCCATATGGGCCCAAACGGGATTACCGAAAATTGTCAAGATCGGAACACTATAACATATAGCTCCCATACAACCGATTGTTCAGATATGCACTTTTGGGTGTATAACTCCTCCATTTTAACAGCTAACGGCGTGAAATTTTGAAGTATTTGTACCCACATGGGCCCAAACGGGATTACCGAAAATTGTCAAGATCGGAACACTATAACATATAGCTCCCATACAACCGATTGTTCAGATATGCACTTTTGGGTGTATAACTCCTCCATTTTAACAGCTAACGGTGTGAAATTTTGAAGTATTTGTACACATATGGGCCCAAACGGGATTACCGAAAATACATATAGCTCCCATACAACCGATTGTTCAGATATGGACATTTTGGTGTATAACTCCTCCATTTAAATAGCCAAGACACCATTTTTTTCTAATAAATCTTTCCATAAATGAACCCACAGAATTAAAATTATAAATTAAACTTAATCCGGCTATGTACATACATATGTAACTTTTCATTTCCCCACTCATGAAAGGTATGAAGTCTTCGGTACGGCCGAAGATAGCCGCGCTTTTACTTGTTACGTATCATATCGTGTAACATGCTCCATCGCTTTCTTACCGGTACACTTTTGCTGCTCCCAACCCTTAAGCCCCAGTGATAGTGATTGATTGATGTACGGTCTTTGCATTTGACTTGACTGATATATTGACGCCCTAACAAATGCACTCATACATGTGTATGTACATTTTCGCGTACTATCAACTTGATAGATATGTACATACCCTGCAGGCAAAACAACTAGTTGCATACTAAAATTCTACCAGATTGAAAATGTCGGCATCTAGTTGCCCAACTATCCATTTTACTTGAAAGCAACTGGTAGTTTTAACGTGGCGATGGCCTACGAGATGGCAATTGTCTTCCTTTGCATAAGCTTCATACTAGAAAAAGACCACTCAGTTTCATACCAGTAGACAACCCATTAGCTTCATACTAGAAAAATACCAGTTAAAGGTATACTAGAAGAATACCAGTCAGAATAATACTAGAAAAATGCCAGTTCATCTAGGTGAAAAAATAGCATTTTAGTTCATTTAATAAGGCTCACTTTAATTAGCTCAGTACTTTTTAAAGTTACATTTAGTACATATTATATACAGTACACGCAAAGATGTATAGTAAGGTAGAATAATGGCTTTGTGTTACTGCGGCAGTTGGCTGATAGAATCTCCGATGGATGGATGAAACCAAATCAATTAACTAAAGTCTCTTAAACTCTTCTTGCCACCTGCTCCAAACATATATGTATGTATGTAATTGTTCTTGTGTATCCTTGCACAAAAATAAATGAAAAGCCTTAAAAATATTTATTTTGTGAGAAATGTTTGTTTCTTTTTGGCAAATTGATAATAACTATTCTGACCCTTTTGTTGAATAATAGCGTAAATTCACTTCAAAATCGCCAATAAAGCTTAGTTTCTGATAGAATTGCACAAACTGCTATTTTCAGTTAATAAATAAATTGGTATATTACTAGTAGAATACCAACTAGTATGATTTTGTCTTTTTAAAAGCGGTTGATCAACTAGTAGATAGCTTACTAGTATAATTTTGTCCGTTGCATACCAGTTGATCAACTAGTAGAAACCCAACTAGTTGAATTTTTTCCTTTACATACCAGTTGATCAACTAGTTTATTTTCATACTAGTTTAATTTTGCCTGCAGGGTACCTACATATATATACATATATGTACATATGTATGTCGTTTGGTTTGACACTCTGAACCGCCCCACCATTTCACTTTATTCGTGACCTTAATTTGTTTCATTTTTGTGGCCCTCTTTTTGCTTGTTGTGTCACATAATCAGCGATGTGACATAAGGTTTGATATCGAAGCCTCACAATACACCAGTGAGTCGTTCTTCCACACGTTTGTGGCGCGGCATAGTGTCCGGCAGGTGAGAATTACAGCGTCAGCTCTGTCAAATATACCAACATGTTTTTTTTGTGCAAGTGGGGGGAAGCATCGGAAGCCGAAAAGCGCGAGACTCCAACCCGTTAAACCTAACCTACTGCCGCCGCATACAATACTCCCCGGAATCACCGGACAAGGTATTATTTCCTGGTAGTGAGGATTACATGCTTTTAATTGCGCATGGACTGATGCCTACGTTGATCCATCGAGCGCAGTTGGAAAATAATTGAGACTGAAACGTCGCTAACTACATATATCCCAGGACTGAGACATAAGTGTAGTAATGTAAAGTTTTCCACCGTGAGAGCTGTTCCTGATATACCCTGTATTCGCCTACGTTCTGCTACGAAACGAGAACATTAAAGAGACACATGTTCTGCACTTTCTACCTTTCCTGTACATTTAGGACAAAAGGGATTCTCTTCCAACTTGAACCTATAAAGACAAGCTCTAAAGCACCTATGCCCGCTAAGGATCTGGGTAAGGTGAAAATTGGGTTTGCCGTGTTTTTATGTACCAAACTGCCGATGATCTGTATAACCCTGTACGTCCATCAACCTTTCAATGAGGCGTCGCAACATTGCTGCCACATTAGGCGGCCCATTCTCTTTATCTATACTTTTTCGGTGCATGTGACTGGCTTTGTTACATCATGTAAACCGCATACTTCTCGAACTTGAATATGAATTGGAGGAATGTTTGCTGGAACTTCAGCAGCACCGCTAGAGACGGCGCGAAAAGTGCTTTTTACGCGAAGAGCGGCGAGTCGATATATCGACTGTATTTCTTTCATGTAGGATTTTCACTCGAGGGCATCGATCCACACCAGGGCTGCATGCCAACATACATATATATGTATGCAGGGTGGGGTAAGCTGCATTCAATTTTGATTTCATTCAGCCTTGCAGCCCCCAATCAATGATGAGTGGTAGTGCAAAATTGATTTGTATTTGCTTTCAGAGTTCACCTCCGAAGCTCCCTGTATACCAAATTTCATGAAAATCTTGATTATATATACATATATATATACATATATACAAGAATTGCTCGTTTGAAGGTATTAGATATGTACACTCAAAAAAAAAATTACTCAGATTATGGAAAAATTCGGCGCTAAAGACATATTTCCATATTTTGATGTACAATTTTCTTTAAAACGTGGTTTTTATTCCTTGATTTGAATAAAATCGTACATCAAAATATGGAAATATGTCTTTAGCGCCGAATCATTCCCACTTTTCCATAATCTGAGTAAGTTGTTTTTTCAGTGTAGGTACATATATGTGTATGCTGGCCGCTGTGGTGCAGTGGGTAGAGTGCTCGCCTGCTATGCCAGAGGTCTCGGGTTCAAACCACGGTCCGAGCCAAACACCAAAAAATTTTTCTAATTAGTAAAAATCCGATTATTGGATTTTTTAAGAGCAGCGGTCACCTCTCGGCAGTGGGCGGCATACCCTCCGAGAGTATTTCTGCCAAGAAAAAGCTACTCACAAAAATGCATTCGCCGTTCGGAGCCGGCATAAAACTGTAGGTCCACCCAATTAGTAGGAAAAACAAAAAGGAGCACACCTCGAATTGGGAGAGAAGCTCGGCCATAAAACTCGTCAGAGTTATAATAGCGCCATTGTATTATATTATATTATTATATTACATATATGTATGTATATGCAATTTGCTATTCAGATATAAACTTCAGATATAAACTTATGTACATTCTAATGCTGTTTATAAATTACATAAAATATTGATATTCTATTTATCTATTGAAATCAAAGAACCCTTTTCTTACTAAATTCTATGAAATAAAAAGTAATTAATAATTCAAAGCATTTCCGTCAAATTAGAACTTATTACAATATCTAAGAATTATCAGGAATAGGAAGTGAGCATAACCAATAAAGTCCACGAATAAATGTTGAAATGGAAAAGAAGAAAACAATAAACTTAATAATGAGAAAGGTGTAAAGTTATACCACGTGACTTTGGTTAAAAACGTACTTATGTATTTACATATATATGTATGTATATCGATTTCACTGAATACCCACGTAGGTATATAATCAAGAATAAGGTCTATACCTACTCAACGCAAAGATGTAAATTATCTACCAAAAAATTCCATCTCTTTTTATAGAAATAAAATGTAGGTACCAAGGCAGATCTAGGAAGGTCCGCTGGCGAATTCAGAAACTACTTTTTTAATATGCAAAGGTAGAGTGTAATGTCAAAATCCCAGCGAATTCACATCATGGCCAATAGGAATGGATGAGCCCCAAGCGAATTCAGATTTTAACCATGGCGAAATATCATTTTGATATTACACTCTACCAATTACAATAACAAAATATATGTGAAATTTCTGAATTCGCCACCGGGCCTTCCTAATTTTTCTAATTAGTAAAAGCCCAATTATTGGGTTTTTTTAGGAGCAGCGGTCACCTCTCGGCAGTGGGCGGCATACGCCATTGTATTATAATACACTGGTCGACAAAATTTCAAAAAATTTTTGTTACAGAAATAAAATTCTACTTTTCTAGAGGATTTCGGTGCGCTGTATCCGAATCTGAAGTCCGATTTTCTGTAATACGTACAGTTTTTTAGATATTCATGCCCAAAGAGGCGAAAACCACGTTTTTTGGCTATATTCACTCATCAATATCTTTTAAATTACTTACTTATTTTAAAATTTGATTAAAGCTATTGAAATCCCGGCCATTTCTCTTGAAGACAGCGTTTTAATTTTTCGGATATCTACACTGAAAAAACAACTTACTCAGATTATGGAAAAGTGGGAATGATTCGGCGCTAAAGACATATTTCCATATTTTGATGTACGATTTTCTTCAAATCAAGGAATAAAAACCACGTTTTAAAGAAAATTGTACATCAAAATATGGAAATATGTCTTTAGCGCCGAATCATTCCCATTTTTCCATAATCTGAGTAATTTTTTTTTGAATGTAATTTAGGTATATAGTAATATATGTTTTTGCACAATAAGGTATTTGACGTCAAAAACAACGGCAGCATTTGTAGCGTGTTATAGGCGCAATCAAATTTTGTAGTTGCTCAGCAGAACAATTTTTTTTACGAAGCCACTTACATACGTCCATAATATAATAAACTGCCTAAAAGCGTGCTTCAAAATTTTTAATTAAATATGTATGGAGAAAATATTGCAAAACTAATGAAGCTTAATATGCAATATTGGAAGTCACAAGAAAGATATCTGAAATATTAAAACGGTTTCTTCAAGAGAAATATCAGCGTTTTCAATAGCTTTAATCAATTTTTAAAATAAGTAAGTAATTTAAAAGATATTGAGGAGTGAATATAGCCAAAAAACGTGTTTTTCGCCTCTTTGGGCATGAATATCTAAAAAGCTGTACGTATTACAGAAAATCGGACTTCAGATTCGGATTCAGCGCACCGAAATCCTTTAGAAAAGTAGAATTTTATTTCTGTAACAAAAACTTGTCGACCAGTGTTATTATTATTACAGCATTTTGTAATGACATCTCTGGCGAAAAATCTCTATTGTGAATGAAAGTCAATAAAAAGAAGAATCCAAGGTAGATCTAGGAAGCTAGGCGCATAGGCGAATTCAGAAATTTCCAATGCAATTTGTTATAGAATTGATAGAGTGTAATGTTAAATGATATTTCGCCTTGGTTGAAATCTGAATTCACTTGCGAAATCTGAAGTGTTGTATTCGAGATTATTGCTGCCGTCTGTCAAGCCTATAAAACGCTAACGACACAAAAAACACTTTATATTGCGAAAAAGGAAACTATACATATATATGTATGTATGTACATATGTATATTGAACGATGCAACTGAGCGCGTCCTACCAAAAGATATGTAGTACATAAGTATGTGGGTAGGTATGTATCCCCAAAATTTATTGGCCAATGTCTAAAGTTTTGTTATTTATTCATATAGAAATGTATCTAAAATCTTAACGCCCAGTTGATTATTTAAAATTCCATCTACCAGAAAACCAAAATAATATTTATTTTAGTTTTTTTTTCTTGTTCTTAAAATTTTGACGGCACATTGTTGCTATTGTTGTCACTTCCAATGAAGTGTGACCGTATGCCCGCCCTCCATTTCCAGGCAATTGTAAGCTATTAAAAATTGTCATCACTTGCTGCACACATTATGTGCCCGTTGCCGGCAATTGCACGCATCCACATCCAACGCCAATGCTGTCTCGGCATATTAAACATAAATTTTCTTATATGAGTGGGGCATAAATATGTACAATATGTATGTTTGTACATATGTCGGTAATTATGAACACGGAGCAGTGCTATGTGGCCATCGACGATATTAACATTTTATTTATTATTTTTTTAAAGTCTTCCATTCATTCATATGTAGGTACATATTTTTTATGATTTCGTAGAAGGAAGCGCCGAATTTATTACCTTACAAATTTGTGTGTAATTATGATAAAAACTATAAAATTTTTTTTTTTTTTTTAGCATCCAATATATTTTGCCAACTGTATAAATAATGGCGTTTTCTTTTCTACGAAAAAATGTTGCCCTCCTATATCCCAATTATCGAATTACGTATCCTGACTTTCTATAAAATGGCTGAATTTGTAGATACGGGTGCCCTCTCACTTAGTTGGAGGTCAATATTTGGTCAAAGTACCAGACAAATTTACAAAATGGCTAAGAAACTCAAACAGGGCAACATTATTTCGAGAAAAGAAAACGCCATAAAATACATCCAACAATTTTGTGGTTCGTTAAAAGTAATTAGTAATTAATAATGACTTAATAAACATGGTGGGCATGTATGGATTGCTCTCAGTAGCGCATCCATTTATTATAGTGCATCAGCAAAGATCTGTAAATGATTTTCTTTTGAGGCGTACGAAATTGGTTGGTCTTGCCGTCAGGGCTAGAACGAGTGGGTTGGGGTGAGCTAATATTCTCATTTTGTATGATGCAGCATACTTTCTGATTTCTTGAGATATAGTAGGTATCTTTAGGTCACGATGTAGTTGGTCGTTCGTGACGTAGTAGGGCGCATTTACAATCATTCTAATGGTTTTCGATTGGAATCTTTGGAGAATCTCTATATTTGAGTTTGCTGCGGTTCCCCATAGCTGTATGCCATAGGTCCAGATGGGTTTTAAGATAGCTGAGTAGAGCAGGAGTTTGTTGTCGATTGATAGTTGGGAGTTTCGATTCATGAGCCAATAAAGATTTCTCAGTTTTATACCAAGAGCTTTTCGTTTGGTGAATATGTGGGTTCTCCATGTTAGTTTTCTGTCGAGATGCATACCCAGGTACTTTGTTACGTCACTTTGCGGTATATCAATGCCATTGAGTTTTACGGGTGGGCAAGTGTTGCGTCTAGTGGTAAACGTCACTTGAACAGATTTTGATTCATTTGACTTTATCCGCCAGTCTTTCAGCCAATGGGTAATTTTATTTAAACTTCTTTGAAGCTTGAGTGAGGCGACGTTAGAGTTGAGGTCTGAAGCCAGTACAGCAGTGTCATCGGCAAAAGTGCCGATAGTGACTCCTTCTGCTATTGGGAGGTCGTATGTGTAAAGTAGGTACAGTATTGGGCCCATTACACTACCTTGCGGGACGCCTGCTAAGCTCTCGTAAAGCTCAGACTGCTCTGCTCCTTCTTTGACGAAAAAGTAACGATTTTTTAGATAAGATTGTATAAATAGGAAGTAGCTTGTAGGGAGAGTATTTTTTATTTTATAGAGCAGGCCGTCGTGCCATACGCGATCAAAAGCTTGGGATATATCTAGAAAGGCAGCTGTACAGTATTTTTTTTGCTCAAAGGCAGAGTAGATTTTCTCGGTAAGTCTATGTACTTGTTCAATTGTTCCGTGTCCTCTTCTGAAGCCAAATTGGTGATTAGGTATAATGTTACGCTCTTCTATTTTGGGTAGGAGTCTTTTAAGGAAGAGAACTTCCAAGACTTTTGAGACAATGGGCAGCAGACTAATGGGTCTGTAAGACGCTGCCGTATCAGGGGGCTTTCCTGGTTTCAGAATCATTTTCATCTGAGCGACTTTCCATTGAGGGGGTATGAATGCAGTTATTAGTACTGCATTAAAAAGTTGGGTGAGAAATTTTATGCCTTCGTAAGGTAAGTGTTTTAGTACATTGCCATTAATAATATCGTACCCAGGAGCTTTCTTTGGGTTGAGCATCGCTATTACGGTTTTTACCTCCGATATTGCGAATCGTTTTATGGGGAGTTCCATTTGATAGGGATGACTCAGAGTATTTTTCACTTCTGTTGTTGTGCTTAGTGGGGGTTCAATATCATGTGGGGTGAATACTGATTTTAGGTGGCGTGCAAAAGTATTTGCTTTCTCTGCGTCACTTTTCGCCCATTCGTTATTTTCCATTCGTATTGGAGAATTGTAGAAAATCGGCCTTTTTAGCTTACTAGCAGCTTTCCAAAGGGAGTAATCAGTTGCAGCTGTTGCATCAATATTACTGAGATATTGTTGAACTTGTCTGTTGTGTTCAATTTTGAGGATGTTTTTGAGTTCTTTGGTGAGAGCATTCAATCTTTTCTTGTCGTCGGGGTGACGGGTTTGTTGCCATTTTTTCCTTGCGAGTCGTTTTTCTTTGAGCTTAGCTTGTATGTTGTGGGTAACGCTTGTCCTTTTTTGTCTGATGAGGGTGGGAGTTGATTTCCATGCAGCTTGTTGGATGCAGCTGTTAAAATGTTCGACTGCTGCCTCTATATCTTCAGCAGATTTCAGGGCTAATTTGAAGTCAAGATTAGACGTGATGATGTGTCGGAAGTATTCCCAATCAGTCTTCCGATTGTAAAGGCTGCATTGTTCCGCTGCCGGTGTAAAATTTTTATCAATTGTTACCAGGATTGGAGAGTGGTCGGAAGACAATTCAAAGCACGATTTGCAATTTATATCTGAAGAATTCACGCCTTTCACCACGCAGAAATCGATTAAGTCGGGTATTTTATTTTTATCTGTTGGCCAATAAGTGGGAGTTCCAGTAGAGAATGGAGTTAAACTGAGATTGCTAATAGCATTATATAGTTGTCTTCCTTTAGGGGTAATGAGACGAGAGCCCCAGAACGTGTGTTTGGCATTGTAATCGCCCCCAGCTAGAAATCGATTTCCAAGAGTTTTGAAGAAATTTTCATATTCTGCAGTGCTGATAGAGTGCCTCGGCGGGCTATAGATAGCAGAGAGTGTAAGCTGGCCGCTCGGGTCTTCAATGACAATATTTGTGGCTTGTATAGCATTTGTACGGAATGAATTCGTGCTGTAATGTTTAATACTTT
This sequence comes from Urophora cardui, assembly GCA_960531455.1. Lineage (NCBI taxonomy): Eukaryota > Metazoa > Arthropoda > Insecta > Diptera > Tephritidae > Urophora > Urophora cardui. The sequence goes on from OY482674.1 coordinate 97,818,551, forward strand.
TCCGTATCAAGATACCTGAGCCTCCATGAGCGTTGTTACTGGGGTGTTTTGTGTGGTAAAACTTGTAGTTGGGTACTTCAAAGTAGCTTTTGTCAGTAAAGTGGGTCTCAGATATGAGGAGTATATCTATATCGTGGGTCTGAAGTAAAGTTTTAACTTCAAGTAAGTGTTTGGATAGGCCATTGGCATTCCAAATGATAATTTTCAACGGGTTGAAGATGCACAGTTTTTAGTCGTGAGGGTGACGAGGAGGCTCATCATTGATGTCATTTGTTGCATGACTTGTTTCAGTAAGTCTATCATTTCTCGCATTTCGTTAGTGTTTTGCGTTGGGGTGTGGGTTTCATTACTATTTGGAATGGCATTATTAGGGTTCGAGCGGGGTGTTACGCCTTTCTTTGCTGCTTGAGCATATGTGGCTGGGTATTGGTCAATTTCAATTGGGGTTTCAATCTGCATTGGGGTTTGAATTGGCTGTTGTGGTTTCTCTTGGGGCTGTGCAGGAGCTTTTTTCCTCAGAGTTGGGTATTTGGCGCTTTGGATGTTTTTGTATACCATACAGCCTTTATAATTTGCTGGATGGTTGCCTTCACATAGAGCGCATTTGACATCTTCAGATCTTGTCTTTCGCTTGCAATCAGCGGAGAGGTGGTTTCCAGCACATTTTATACATACTGATTTTCGACGACAGTAGGACTTTGTGTGGCCATATTGCTGACAGTTGGCGCATTGCGGTATTTCACGCTTCGGGTGTGGGGGCTCGAAAGCAATTCTTGAGTGCAGGAGACTTTTAATTTGATATATCTCCTTGTTATTGGAGGCGGGTTTGAGTTCAATGATAAACATTGGGAGAGGATTTTTTGTGACTCTGTGTTTTATGTTCCAAATGTTTGTGACTGAGTGACCGAGATCTTTTAGAGAATCCACAATTTCTTTTGTGTCTATTGAGGAGTGCATGTTTCTGAGAACGACTCTGAAGGTACGTTCTTGTTATGTTTTATAAGTGTGGAACTCTGTGCCCTTCTGTTCCAGTTGTGACACTATGGTTTTGTAAGCATCCAGGGATGATGCTTGTACTTTTACTTGATCCTTGCCTGTGAGCTTTAGATCATAGGAGTTTGGAGCAACTTCTTGTAGTAAACTCATTAGGGGGGGAATGTTTAGAACTTTGTCTATAAATATTGGCGGCGGCTTGGGTATTTTTTCAGTTGGTTGGTTAGTTTCCTCAACTTCAAGGGAGGCAAATCTGTTTTCGTTTTCATTTTCATTTGGTTGGCGGTTTCCAAGCCAGTAATAATTATCAAGTTTAGCCTGTTTTTTAGAGGTAGTATTTTTACTTGGGCTTTCGCGTTGGCGTTTGGGATTGACGATCTTCCATTGGTCGGTTGGGGTAGCAGTTGTCAAGTTTCCTGCAGTTTGGGGTTTCTGGGCTTGTTGTTGTTGGGCATAGAGAATTTCCAGTTGCCTTTGGAGGGTTTCGATCTGCTGTTGTACGTTTGGTACGTTGGTACTAGGCAGGCGGGATGGGGTTAGATGTTGGGACATTTGTTGGGGTGTACCTAGGGATCTCGGTGTTTGGTGCTGTAGTTGCACTTGGGCTTGTTGGGCATCTCGCACTTCGACTTGTTGGGAACCTCCTACTTTAGGAGGAGTATGGTTGGGGGGCATCTCGCTGGTGCAAACGAATATTTTAGTTTATATTCATTTGCACCCGGCTGCGCTTGTAATATGTACAACTTTTTATGATTGTAATACAATGTGGTTGCAGCTTTTTACAGCTCTGATACTTATGTATAAACTTTACACGAATGGTTTGTGTCCACACTAATTCACCACTTAGTGGTGAAAAAGAGGTTTGTGGTGGAGTTTTGTGTGTGGGAGCTTTTGCTATTGTGCGATCAATGCAACAACAATATGCACAATCACTCAGCAATAACACTTATAGGCGAATTCTGTAACTCCGTCTCATCTCAAGTCACAAAATTTGAGATTTGAGACATGAGACATTTTTAGTGACTTGAGCCATTTTTGGTATTCTGTAAGCCACAGTCACTAAAAATTTCACCAAAGACTGTGGTGAAAATGTACTGAGACTGTTTGAGATAACAAAATAATTTAACGAATACTCACTAATCGATTACATACGAAAATAGGTTTTGGAAATGAATTTATGAGCAATATATTGCATTAAAAAAATAAAGCGTATCATTACTACTTATCACTTATAAAAATAGTTATGAATATAATGTTTTATGCGTGTTTTATCTGAACCGATTCGCAAAAAAAGTCATGTAACGTAAAACATTGAAATATCGATAAATATCGTATCACATCACTATTTACACTTGATCGAAATGGCGGAAAAAAGTAAGTCAGCAAAACCAGCAAAATTTTATTATTTTGCTAATTTCATACAAATAAACTTGTTTTATTGCAGAAAATAGCAAGCGAACAAGCAAAGAGCAAACAAATTGTAAGTTTTTATAAATTTTGACGCTTTATTTAGTTCACCTCAATGTTTTCTTTATTTTGTGACCTCCTCGCCACCAGGTCACTAATTAGTGACGTATTTTTTGAGACTTGAGACGTGAGCTCGCTTACGGAATACCAAATTGTCTCAAAATCAATCTCACCACGAAAAAGTCTCCAAAAGTCTCTATTAGTGACTTGAGACAGCTTACAGAATACTAGTATTAATTTACGCTTTAGAGTTTAAATAAAGCAGTTTTATATTAATTTGATAGCACACTAAATTGCAACACTTTTTCCGACACTTTTTCACAATATTATTGAGTTAAATTGATCAATTATATATTTTTATATATTTTTTTTTTAGCACAAAAGTACGGAGGAAAAAATTTTTGACAACTTCACAGCGCGACCAGTGTGACCAGAATGAATGATGACTATAAAATAAATTTCTACATCTCAAGCATAAATAACACTGTGGAACAAATTTAGGTCAACAAAAGTTAACTCGGTTCTGAAAGTTAGGGGTGAAAATAGAGGCTAAATTAGAAGACCCGTATCGCGGCGTTTGCTTAGGTTAGTTCGAATTTGTTTTTAATCGACCTTTGAACTTTGCAGGCAAATGCCGATTTTCAGCATATTGTTTGTATGGTTTTTTTGCTATAACTCGTCGACTAATTGAGATTTGGAGTGACAGCAAACGAAAGAAAATTAAATTTCCTATACAAGGGGTCTATAACATTTTTCTCTACCTCTTATAGTTTCTGAAATATTGATTATTCAATTTGAATTTTTTCGATTTTTCAAAGAAAAAATTGACTTTGTCAGGCAATATCTTTAAAACCAAAATTTTCACCTTCGGTTTTACTCCTTTACGTGAAGCTACATTCTATTAGCAAAAAAATAAGCTATCAACGAAGAAAATCCATGGTAAAATGGAAAGGTTATAGGCGATCATGTAAATACAGGCAAGTCGCGCAATGCCTCTGCTGTAGCAGCACATTGGCAGCGCAGTAGATACAAGCCCATTTACGGATATAACATGCATAAAATATACCCGTGCAGATGCATTGCCCGACTTGACTGTATTTACATGATCGCCTATAACTTTACCATTTTACCATGGATTTTCTTCGTTGGTAGCTTATTTTTTTGCTAATAGAATGTAGCTTCACGTAAACGAGTAAAACCGAAGGTGAAAATTTTGGTTTTAAAGATATTGCCTGACAAAGTCAATTTTTTCTTTAAAAAATCGAAAAAATTCAAATTGAATTATCAATATTTCAGAAACTATAAGAGGTAGAGAAAAATGTTATAGACCCCTTGTATAGGAAATTTAATTTTCTTTCGTTCTCAATTAGTCGACGAGTTATAGCAAAAAAACCATACAAACAGTATGCTGAAAATCGGCATTTGCCTGCAAAGTTCAAATGTCGATTAAAAACAAATTCGAACTAACCTAAGCAAACGCCGCGATACGGGTCTTCTAATTTAGCCTCTATCTTCACCCCCAACTTTCAGAACCGAAGTAACTTTTGTTGACCTGAATTTGTTCCACAGTGTAATTGTACAGCGTTTCTCTTCTTTTGATGGTGTTGTAGGTACTTTGTGCTTACATACACACATACATACATATGTATATTTACATATGCATTTTCAATGAAATTGGGGAAAAGCTGCATTTTTGGAATTGTACAACAAATTCCCCATTTTATTTATGGTAAACGTATTTAGTAATAATTTTTCGAATGTTCATACCTATACATTTCCATATCCATGTACTTTATATGCGTTGGAGTTTTATGATCGCTGTGGGGTCAATTTGACTGTGGAATAACACGTGCAGCGCCACATTTCCCGAAATTTAAGATTTTTTATTGGTGGCACATGAATAAAGATGCACATACCCCTGCAAAAATTCCGAGTACTCCAGTCGCTAATCCATAGAGTGCTCGCTATGGACCAACCGATTACTCCATAACTTGCCACATTTCATACAAAAAATATGGTCCATTTAACATTGCATGTCATTGCAATGGAGTATATACTCCAGCCCCGCATAACAAACAAATTAATCCATGGAGTAGCTACATTGGATTAATTGATGGAGTACCTAACAGTTAGCCGAACATAACAACAAAAACAAATGTTTATCGCGACGACGACGAATGACGTGTATACATACAAACATATGTATGAATGTAGTTATATATGTATACACATATCGTCGTCGTCGCCATAAAAATTTGGTTTTTGTTATGTTCGGCTAACTACGAACCGATGCAGATACACGAATCGGTCGTTTGGGCTATGTTAGTGGTCACTTTGAAAGTACTCCAACCTACCACAAATGGAGCATATAATCCAATGATTTTTGCAGGGACTACGTAGCTACATACACATATACATGTACATATGCATTAGAGAAAAAAAAAAATGTGTGGATTAAAAATCTAATTTTGTGCAATTTTGGTAGCCTGTTATGTGAATTTTTCTTTGTTTCCACTTCTACGAGTAAATAAATATGTTGCCAAAAAAAACAGCATATGTTGAAGCAAAATTAGACTACACTGATAGAAATCCAGGTAAAAATGCAATTTTTTCATACGAAAATGTTATTGACCCTAATCACCGAATTTTGAAAAGTTACGTAAAACCGAAAGTGAGACTCTGAGGCTCACCTATGGAGAAATTTTGAAACGCATTATTTCTGTATTTGTTTTTTACTTTTATTTATGCAGTAATGAATTCAGAAGCATTTTTATACATTCTTATATGTAAATATGGTATGTATGTGCATATATACATCCAATATATGCACATACCCTGCAAAAAATGCGATCACTCCGGGATACATCCGGGACAACTCGCAAGGGAGCATGCGATTACTACCCATTTGTATCTCTTTATATGGGTTGAAGTGTTCTCTTTTGTTTGAGCATGTCCTATGAAGAGACTAATTGTACCCAGTTTGTACCCGAACGGGTAGCAAAAGCGCACAATTGTACCCGTTTTGTACCCGAACAGGTAGCAAATGCGACACATCCATTTGTGCGACTAATTGTACCCGTTTGCTACCCTTTCGGGTACAATTCGTCTACAATTAGTATACATATGTACCCGTTCGGGTACAATTGGGAACAATTGTAGACTAATTGTACCCGAAAGAGAGCGCTCCCGGACAAATCTTTTTAGAGACTCGTCGCACACTTTTTTACAGGGTATGTACATACACACGTACATATGTACACACTCGCATAAAAGATGCTACACCTCCCTGTAGCCACCCCCACTCTACTCAAAAAAAGATGCTACACCTCCCCGTAGCCAAACCCACTCCAATTCCCTCCAAAAAAGCAACTCGCCTTCCCTCTCCCATCAAAGCTTAAACACGCAACAATGCACCATTATAAAATTGACCTTAAACGGAGTTAGTTTTACAATTCCACTCCTCTTTCAGTATACGCTCATTTAAACGTTTTTTTTTTCACTGCGATTTTTTCTCGTAGGTAACTTGGTAACTAAATACAAATGTATGTCCATTTGTAGGTGAATCACAGTCATTAGCGCCAAGTAAGAGCGTAATGAAAATGAGCCGCCACAATGCCGCAAATGCATTTTAATGCAACATTTGTTAGCGATGGCACAAATGCGTATTTAATGATTTTCACAGGAATTTTTGAAATAGTTATTAATACCACTTGAAACTACATCTGCGCTTTGTTTTAACTTTTATGCATAGGTACACATACTTAGCGCTAAACGAATACCCTAAATGTGGTACAACCGTATGCAAGATTCGCAGGTTGGTTTGAAGATTGTAAGGATTTCGGAGAACACATGTAGTTTTAAGGTGAAAAAGTTAATAATTCGACCACAATATGTATATGTATTTGGAAATTTGCTAACAGAACTGCTTGTCAAAAAGAAGAACCATCTACGTACGTTTCAAGACAAAACTACTTAGTTGATTGTTCTGAAAGGCATTATCCAACATCTATGTATGTACATATGTATATTTTCTTAAACGCAAATCAGCAACAAAAACTATTTAAAATTTAAGAAAATTAAAATGCCAACAAAATAGTTTGTATTAAATCGTTGAACTATGTAAGTTTGAGCGTATTTATACTTAAGGCTAAAGTGACGGCTGTAACCCGAAAAAAATTAGCATTCTGTCTATTACATATACATATGTACATACATAGGTATAATGTTTAGAATTATTTTGAAGCCAATTCTGTTATCTACATTTAGAACATGTACTTATGAATAGTCAATGTATTTTCTATATATTTTCCACGAAGCCATAATGAGTTTGTTTTACAAAACCACATAATCCGGCTTACTGTCAGTACTTCGATTTTAGTTGAGAGATTTTCGGGTGTTTAATTTCCACTTGAGTGGCTGCTAAGTATTTTCGCACATTTCTCAAAGAAAATTGCTCTACTTTTCCGCCTATTCGCAACGCCTGCAATGATTTAGGCAAAGAAAATAGATACATATGTTTCTAAAAAGGATCAATGTACATCAAGGCCCGGCAAATCGACTCACGTGAGTTAATGAGTATAACACACATAGGCTTACGCTCTGTGATTCAGTCGTTGTTTATAGGGACACGATATCGAATCAAAAGCATCGATCTGGTACTCATTTAAAATATCGGTTAAAAAGAATCGAGAACCCGATAATATCGAAACTAAACTACTCGATACTCAAAGTATCGGTATCGAAAGCGGTAATTTTCTAGAAGGTGTAACCTTAAAATTTCCTCTAAAATAGTTACAAGAGGTACCAATCGACGCGTTCTGTCCTCTAGATTATGAATTCGAAAGCGGAGATAAAAGATTTTTCCACATTTAAAAGATATTTATTGAAACGGTTTAAAGTTGCACCGTCTTCTAGAAAGTTACCAAAAACTCAAGAAAACTGCATCCTGAGGCATACGCCTGCTAGTTCCATGGCATAGTATGCCATGGCTAGTTCCAAAGTTTTGATTTTGACGTAAATCCTTTTCCAACTCATAAGAATAGTTCAAGCTGATTAAAAAAATTATACAAGTTTATTAAGTTCTTGAAAACGTTTTTTACAAACCAACAGCTTTTACAAAACAAAAGGTGTATTTAATGCAATCACAGTTGTAAAAAGATATTTGCAAAATATTTAGTATTTTAAAAAATAAATATCTTAAATAACATTAACAATTCATTGAGATTATATGTATCCATCATTGATTTTTTTTTGAAATTTCAATTTAAATTATCGAAACAAAAAAATGATGAATCTCAAGTGGCAGAATAGCTGTTCATTCCATGTTATAATGAGAAGCCATTGCTCAGTATGATTTTTCTACCGGACTTCTTTCCCCTTACGGCCAAAGCAGAAGCTTACAAGAGGCAAATTTAAAATTTGTAGTTACATATCGACGCTTCCAAACATTACTGTACTAAGTCGACTTAGTACATTTTCCCGTTTTTGGCGTTTTCAAGTAGAGCGTGTCTTAATTTAGATGCTGTCTAATTTTGGTATCAATTGGACAATCCAATCAAAAGTTATAAGCAAAAGTGTACATATAATACAACTCGAGATTTTTACAGAATAAAAACTTTGAGAGCTTGCCATTAAATCACGTAGCAAATTTTTATTTTTTCTCACGGTTTTATATAAAGCGTACCCTGACTTTGATATTGTCGAGTTTTGGTGTTGATCGTTCAATCCAAACAGAAGTTACAAGTGAAAATATACTTAGCATACAACTGAGGTTTCATATCGAGTTTAAACTTTGAGAGCTTCTCCTGCAAAACACAGTTTTCAGACATAGTACAGTTTTGTTTGGAAGCGTCGATATATTTTATATTTTAAAAATAATTTATTTTATAGTTGTCAAATTGAAACAATTGTCAGAAAAAAGTGCCGAATGTCAAAAAACCTATCGTAATACAAGCTGGCTCATTGGTTTTTAACCGCCTAGATGGTATTTCGTTGGTTTTTTTCCAACATAGCTTACTCCCTTGCACCAACACAAAACTGTATTTGACCACCTCTTCCACACAAGAAACCTTGTAGAATACCAGGAAAAAACGTAGTGTCATATAGGCATTAATGGAAAACAGACCCTTTTTTTGTTTATAACGTGTTTTTAGTAAAGTGAGAAAGAAAAAAAAAAATTTCGACTTTTTCGCTGAAATGACGATTTTTTATTTGCCAACGTCAAATTATCGTATGAAAATGAAAAATATATAATCCTATATCTCCAGTTATCATTATTTCAATCGCATGGTAATTGCAAATTGTAAGCATACAAAAAACCTTACGAAGTAGCCCAAACCTGCAATTATTTCAGCACGTGGATCAGACCTATTTTTCGATATGTACCAGTGATTTAAAGTTACTCGTGCTTGTGCATTTTTCGGCCCTTTAGGAAGCAGCTTGTCACTGCTGCACACTCGACCGATTTTCAGCACTATTTTGCGTTGCACAATTTTTTGGAAAAATATGAGACAATTTTAATTTTCCATCACTGAATGTACTCATTTGTTCGATACCGTGGTTGAAGTACTCGATACCAAAAAATATCGTTGCAAAAGAATCGAGTAAAAAGTATCGGTATCAAATGAAAAAAATATCGATTTGGTATCGTATCGTATCGAAATTCGTGTCCCTAGTTGTTTAGACAGCGAAGAAGCAACACAAGCACTGGCTGCGTTGCTTTGTTTGTTATGCGACAGTGTGCCATTGCGTATGTATGACCATGAATAATAAATCATTTTGTACTGCAACCAAATTTTCAAGTTGCAAAATTGCAATGCTTTATTTTTCAATTCATATAATAAAATTTGCTTATTCTTAAAGGTTCTACTAAATCTTCAGTTATAACTTACGCCCCATCCTTGCATACCTTAACAAGTTTAGTTATGTACTTTTGGAAAAATTTCGTAAATGATATCAACTCTCAACTATTTCTCAATGAATATTCTTCAAATAAATTTTTAATGTATATTTTTTACACTAAAAACTCCTTATAGATATTTTTTTATTATTGGAATTTCCAATATTTTACATTGTTGAATCCAAATTAATTTATAAAACATTTTTTTAAGTTAATTTCCAATATTTTAGATTGGTGAATCCAAATTAATTTATAAAACATTTTTTCAAGTTAAAAATTCCTAAGTAATAAATTTTTCATTATTATTCAAATATTTATTTTATTTTCAAACGTTGCTATTTTGTACGTTTGCCCAATATGCTTAGTTCTTACACCACTGTTGCATAAATCTCTCTGTTCTCACTAAACAATCTCAGTTTTAGTTTTGCCGGGGTCTGATGTACATACACACATACATACATAAGTACTTGCCTATACATGCAGAAATATATTCATGGATATGCACGGCTATGCCGGTTAGAAAAGTAGGGCGTTGCCGAGCCTTGCTGATTTTGTGTATGGGTCTTTTCTTAAAACTCAGCCAGCAACCAATTTTGATTTACGACTTGCACGACAAGCGCATCATGAGATGTCGGTGGAAGCAGAGATTAGCCAACTACGCATGAAACCGTTACGAATTTTTGCTGGCATCGAACAGCTGTTTGCGCGCCATACAGAAAGATATCCACATTTGCAAAAAGAACCAACAGCTTAGGACACATGTATGTTTATACTATATAAATGAAAGGATTTGGCCATAATCTATGACCCAAAGTAACCAAGAGACTTGCGTTTTTATTAGTTTCTATAGAGACACATATACATACATATGTTTATACGGCTATAAAAATCAGTGGCGTAGTAACGGGGGGAAGGTTTGGGGACAAACCAAAAAAAAAACGTCAATACAAAATTGGATAAGAAATTCAACTGGTGAAGATAGGCTGAACGGACTTGCCCTAATGAGTATTAACAGAAATATCGATATCACAGTGGAAGAAATTATTCACAGATTGCCACAAAAACATATGCAGGAAAATCAATCTGTGATTACAATAAATTGAATTATATTAATTAATAGAATTTAATGTAATTATTTTTTCCAACATACAATTATTCAAATTTCAAGTTTTCTTTCAATTACTTATCATCTTAATCAAACAATAATGTTAGTATAAACTATATTGGGAATAAATATGCAATGTATAAGAGTATCTGAACTTGAGAAATTAGTTAATGTCTGTCAAAATGGAATATTAGAAAACTAAATTATATAAGAAAATTATTATTTATAACCGTAGATTTCCAGAAGAGAATATGTGGCTTAATTTTGAAGTATAGTTAAAGGCCCTTAATATAATAATACAATGGCGCTATTATAACTCTGACGAGTTTTATGGGCGAGCTTCTCTCCCAATTCGAGGTGTGCTCCTTTTGTTTTTCCTACTAATTGGGTGGACCTAGAGTTTTATGCCGGCTCCGAACGGCGAATGCATTTTTTGTGAGAAGCTTCATGCTACACGTTCTTGTTGTCGGGCTCGCGTTGATGAGAATCAAAACTTTTAGATATTTGCGTCAATCACCCGGCACTCACACATATACATTGCTTGACAGTCCAGATTTTAAGTGGCCAAGGGCCTTAAGAGTTTGATATATGTATAATAAGCGATATTTGTGTACTAAAATGTTAAATTATAGTCTGAAAAATTACATTTTTATTACTTGTAAAAAAATTGTAGTTTTTTGGTAATTTTTATTTTAATTTTGGTAAATTTTTTATAGCAGCATACCCTCCGAGTGTATTGGATGAAATGCATTATTCGGTTATATTACTTCATAAATGAATGCATTCGGGTATATAATATGTACATATGTATGTATTCTTAAAAATAAATGAAGAAAAAAAAATTAAAATAATAATAATAAAATTAAATGCATTAAGTTGCGGGAGCTGTGTTTAATCGATTTTTTTTATTATGGTAAGCGTTCATATTTGTAGGTTGAGTGTGTCCTTTGCATGTGCGTATGTGTTTATTGAATATACCCTGCAAAAAAATGTGCGATTAATCCGGAAAGATATTTGTCCCGGATTGATCTCTTTCGAGAACAATTGGTCCACAATTAGTCCCCGATTGTTCCCGAACGGGTATAAATGTAGACTAATTGTAGCCCAATTGTTCCCTAACGGGTATAAATGTAGAATAATCGCTTTCATCCCGAACGTGTATAAATGTAGATTAATCGCTTTCATCCCGAACGGGTATAAATGTAGATTAATCGCTTTCATCCCGAACGGGTACAAATCTAGATTCCTTAAATGTAGAAATTTTACAAAAATTTGCATTGTATTTAAAAAATTGTAGAACAACCGGTAAAACGAATTGAACACCCTTTCTTTTAATAACAATTATGAATAATAATTTTAACAAAATGTTGTCTACAATATCCTATGAAAAAATCCTTTACATTACGCTCATATAATGCATACTCGAAACTTACAATTTTTTTTAATTTATTGAGATTTTTTTACAAAAGTAAAACATTATATAATCTTTATTTAAATATGCATGAACATTTACAATTTTTTAAAGATTGTTATTAAAATTGCCTTGGCTAACAACTTGGAAAAATCTACATTTGTACCCGTTGGGGATGAAAGCGGTTGATCTCTATTTGTACCCGTTCGGTATGAAAGCGATTGATCTCCATTTGTACCCGTTCGGTATGAAAGCGATTGATCTCCATTTGTACCCGTTCGGTATGAAAGCGATTGATCTCCATTTGTACCCGTTCGGTATGAAAGCGATTGATCTTCATTTGTACCCGTTAGGTATCAAAGCGATTGATCTACATTTGTACTCGTTCGGTATGAAAGCAATTAATCTACATTGGTACCCGTTCGGGTATACAAGTTGAACAATTAGTCTCTTCATAGGACATGCTCGAACATATGCGATCAATTCGCTCCATACAAAGGGATGTAAAATTGTATTAGTCGCATGCTCCCTTACGATTGATCCCGGACACGTCCCGGATTGATCGCATTTTTGCAGGGTACATTTGTGCATACTCATATATATATATGCGTGTCCTCAGGCCCTGCGGCAAATCTTCACAGTCAATTTGGTAACAAACAGATGCCATAAATAAGGAATTACGAGTTCACACATTCATATCTCTACTGATTTAGTGCGCACATGTGTCAGAATACGTACAAAATAGTCACAAACAAAAAGTGGAAGCATTAAAATTGATTTGTGTTAAATGTGCCGTAGCCATGCATACATAGTGACAAATGCCAACCCTGCTTTTACATGTACATACATATATCTATATTTAAATCATATACAGAGAAACCTCCCCTAACGGACACCTCTCATAGGCGGACACCTCCCTTGAGCGGACATTTTTTCATGCACCAAGGTTTAGGTCCAATTTTTAGAACAAATTGCCCTCTCTTAGGCGGACACTCTCTTGGCCGGACGCGGACAGTTATTTACTATTGAAATGAACTAAAAACCTCTATTAAGCGGACACGAACCTCTCCTCAACGGACACTTTGATTTTTTTCTCATAACAAATCACATAAAAACCTCTGTTAGGCGGACACGAACTACTCTTATGCGGACAAAATATAAGTATGTATAGCAATATAAAACAAGTTCGCTGAATGTTTGTTAGGTAAAAAGCGCTACGATGAAAGGGGAATCGCCAACTAAAATAAATGCCCGCATGACTTTATTGGAATAGATATAACAACATTCACGGATTTCCAGTTAGATGTTCTAACCGACGAAAACGTCGAAACCATTGAAGATGATAGTACCAATACTAACTACCGCTGAAAGTAGGAAATGCAATCTCCTCGAACGAAATGGCTTTGACTGCAGTTTCAAATTTGAAAAGATTTTGCACGGAAGACCTTATTGAATTTGAATTGTTGCAGGAATTTGAAATCCATCTGCAAAACAATTTTATTTTAAATAAGCAAAAAACCCCTCGCCAACCGACAATTTCACAATTTTTTAAATAATATAAAAGATATCCCAACATTTCTAGTTCTCAGCAACTTACTAATTGTAATTTCATATGTATGTTAATACTTTATGTATATACATACATACATATGTACATATGTATATGTACATATTTATGTATTTAAGTGAAATTTTGAAGACATAAGGATCCTTGTTTTTTTTAGTGAAATATGAATAAATAAATCCTTTAAAATCCAAAAAATTTCTAAAATAGGAACCCACTCCCTTAAGCGGACACCTCTCTTGGGCGGACAAAATTTGCCCGACGGTGAGTGTCCGCCCAAGGGAGGTTTCACTGTAGTTAAAATCCCGATCCATGATCCTCTGTGGTGTTCAACAAAACTAATGGCCACCCCTTTGGTAATAAAAAGTTGATAAGTATTTAAAAAATTTAGGAATGAAAAAAAATGACAGAGAAAAGCATCAGACTACTTAAAATATCAGGGTAAATGGAATTTAAGTTTATTTACAAGACTCGGAGTAAGATAATAATTTAATATTAGGCAAATTTCTACAATATGAATATGTACTTAAATTTTTCCAACGAAGTTGGTGGACCTACAGTTATATGCCAACGCCGAACGACGTCTTTCTAGTTCGATGAATTTTGCGAGAAATTTTTTAGCTACGAAAAAAGCGTACATATAAAGCGGTATACTCTCTTATGTTGACTGCGTATATACAGACTTCTCGAAGGCCTTTCACAAAGTTTGTCATAGAGTACTAATTGATAAGCTTGCTGATGGGTTTCCATTCCTGCCTTCTGAAATGGATACAATCATACCTCTCCGATAGACGCTGTGTTGTTTCTATCGATGGTGTTTTGTCAGAACCTTTCATTGCTTCATCCGGTGTCCCGCAAGGAAGCGTTCTAGGCCCTCTACTATTTGTTCTTTTCATCAACGACATAAGTAGCTGCTTTTTGTTTGCAAATTATTTAATGTACGCAGATGATCTCAAAATTTTCGCGGTAGTCAGGGATATCTACTTCTGATGAAGCTAAGTTTCAGCGTGATATTGACGCTGTTCATTCGTGGTGTCTACGTTATGGACTCTCTTTAAATATTAAAAAATGCTTGAAGACGTTTTGTTTTAAATGCTTATCATATTAATTTCATAACATACTTTTAATTCTTTATATAAAATGTAAGTACTTGTTGTTAGTAGTCTGTAAGAAACTTTGTATCATTGAAGGTATTACAATAAATAAATATTGCAAAGCCCGCATTTAAGCGTACGTGTATCGTTCTATTCAAATCATACACGTTGATATTGAACCTATAATAGGGCAGCAATTTCACAGAGTGAAACTTAAACGAATTTTGCAAATGGCAACATATATACATATGTATGTGTTTGTATAGAAAAGAAAACGATTTGGTGTAGTTGGTAGAGTGCTCGCCTGCCATGGCAGAGGTCACGGATTAGCAACCAAATTAAATAATTTCTCTAATTAATTAAAATGTAATTATTGGGTTTTTGAAAAATAGTGGCCATAACACGGCGGTGGCCGGTGTAAACCCCTATATTATCAATTAAATCAAATTACAAAGCGATAATATTCCAACAATAAGTAAATTGTAATTACAATTTTATTGACACGTAAATATTTCTAATGAAATGCACAGCAGAATATTAATAAGCACTTGCATAACTTAGATATGCATTTACATTTGTATGTATGTAGGCAAGCATGTTTACAAGTCTTTGACATAGGTAAATTATGTACATATGTATGTATGTTAAAGTCCAAAATATAAATGTTGTTTGTGTGATTCGTTGGGCCGATTGGCGCCAATTGGATAATCATAACAATAGTTGGCTCAAATTAATACGTACCAGAGGAAGTTTCAGGCATACTTTTCCGCATTTCCTTCAAAGTGCCTTGTTATGGTGAGTGTTATTTCACGCAAATTATAGCTAAGAAATTCGAGAAACTTTTCATTTTTCATTACATCGCTTTTATGGATTAATATCATCTACATGTAGAGAGAAAGTACGCAATTTTTCATAATTTTATTTAGCAAATTTCATCTAATTACGAATGCAGCACGAATACACGCATATTTTAGAAAACATGAAACGAATATTGTTAAAAATCCATCGGAACACGAAGGAGTTAAATTTACCACCAATACAACACGAGCCATTTTACATATACATATACATTTCTGGGAGCTGTCACCAAGTTTAAGCCGCAGTCTAAGTCACGTTTCTTTTCCCAACTAGTCCCTTCCCCATCGCAGTAATATAATGGCGCCATGAATGGCTGATTCTTTCGACTTGCCTCATGGTGGCGCGACACGTTTGCGCATATGTAAATACATAGTAAAATTACAAGATTTTGTATCTACATACAGATATGTATTAATGTACATACATAAATATCTATGTGAATAACGTGAAAGCATAATTACTATATACATACATATGTATGTAGGTACTTTAGTATGTATGTAAATATGTATTTATTATTTATGCCAGCTGCGTTTGTCACCAAAAAAAAAACAGGAAAACATCAAGAAAAAATAAAGTGACTGCGATTGCAATGATATTACATTCTTAGCATTGGCAGAGCATCCAAAACATTATGTCGCCGTTTAAACTTCATAACCGCTTAACCGACATTAGTGGCAAAAAATTAAAATTGAGCTCCTGTCGCCCAACTCTTCGACTTCAGAGCTGAAAAGGAAATTAGAAGGAAATATGAGTTTCCTGAGCTTCCCAAAGCCCAAATAGTATTGATCGTTAGAGCTGGGCGCCAGGAGTTAAAATTTGGCAAATCTCAATTCTGGCTAATATAATATAATATAATACAAAGGCGCTATTATAACTCTGACGAGTTTTATGGCCGAGCTTCTCTCCCAATTCGAGGTGTGATCCTTTTTGTTTTCCTACTAATTGGGTGGACCTACAGTTTTATGCCGGCTCCGAACGGCGAATGCATTTTTGTAAGCTTTTTCATTGCAGAAATATGTATGCCGCCCACTGCCGAGAGGTGACCGCTGCTCTTAAAAAATCCAATGATTGGATTTATACTAATTAGAAAAATTGTTTTGGTGTTTTGCTCGGACCGTGGTTCGAACCCGGGACCTCTGGCATTGCAGGCGAGCACTCTACCCACTGCACCACAGCGGCAACCAATTCTGGCTAAACGGTTATGAAAGTTTCACTTAGACGGTTATGAAGTTTAAACGACGATATGCATATGTATGTATGTATGTATTTATACTTTATCGTATAAATAACTTTCGGGTGGATCACCTTAATTACATTAAAATATTATGCAATCTCTTTTCAATATTTTTTTTTCTGAACAATAATAAAAATAAAATGGTAATCAATATGATTGTCTGATTAATAAATTTTATATATGTATATATGTATGTACGTGATTTTCCTACGTTGAATTGTGGGTTCTTCTTTTGCTTCTAATTGATTGGTAGACAGTTAAGGTTCATCATTCAAGTCTTTCGTTCATTGCGAACTTGGATGACAAATTTTGAATTATAATGTAAATAGAGCTAAAAGCCAACCTTACAGTGCAACCTGTAAATTAAGAAATAAAATCCCGAAACTAGGAGCAAGTATGTGTACAAAAATCTCAAGGCTCTGAAGCGGCAAATTGGTGGAGTCCGCAATATGATATTAAACGTGAGCATCTCACATTGGATTCGGCCAAAATCGTCTAGACGGTTACGCGCCATTTAAGAAGAAGAATCTCATCTCAGAACTAACGGTTTAACCCGCATTATGCCCCAAACGAAAAGATTCGCTACGAAAGATGGAGATTTCATAACAAGCAATTGATTGGATGCAATTTAAATTAACAACAAACGGTAAAGAAAATTCAAAAGATGCAAATCAGCGATAACGGAAATGTGTTTCAAGGTCTTGGTTGAGGCAAAGCCAAAATAAATTAATTTATGCATAAAAGTACCGTTATGTACATGCTATCCTTTGCCAAACCTAAAGCGATTACTGATCATACACGCGGTCACTTTATGGCCTGCTTATATTCAAACACGAAAACTAATCGTTCAGTAACAAAAGATAGATATTTTCAATTGCATATATTTAAATACATATCGACCCCTTTGTGCGACTTTATCGTAACGGACAAAAGCAAATTTTACAGGAGATCATTTTTTTCGTTTTTTTACTACTTTTATTGGAATTTTGAAACGAAATTGAACACGTGATTAGGTAATTAATTAATATACTGAACCTGATAAATTTTTTCTTGAAAAAATGTGCAGTTTGCGAAAAAATCATAATTTTGTCCCTTACGAAAATTTTCGCTCTCAATTTTTTATGAGTTTGTTTGAATAAATGTTCCTTACGATAATATTTAAAAAAGAGTTTGTATGAAAAATACAAATGTTTTATTCCATACTTGTGTGTTTTAAATGATGGGATAATGGTAATATAGTGAGTATTGTACTCGTCTTCCATTCTAAGGTTTCCAAGTTTGATTTCCGGCAGACCAGGGACCGATCTATTGGGAAAATTGGTTTTTATAATATGTAAGTTTGTTGGAAATTTGGTAAATAGGTAGATTATTTCCTGTATTGTGACGGAGCAATGGAACGAGTGTGGCGAATAAGAGAAAGGGGAGAGGTAAATGAGCAGGGAGAAGGAGAGGTATATAGAAATATAAAAATTTTACATTATTCCGATAAATCAATGTTTGGACAGAGCAACATCTGTCGGCGTTTCTAGTCTAAAATATAAAACTGCACATCGAACGTGAATTTGAACCAGCGACTCCCAATCAGTAAATGTCAGAAAACCCTCCAAAAACAAATTACATTGCAGATGCCGTTTAAAGGCGACACAAGAACAGATAATACTATTACTAGTTTTTTTCCAAATAAGTAATTATTTTTAATCGCTAGTTTTCATTATTTTCCATCCAAGTGGGGCATTCTCTTTTTCCCATAAATTACTAGTACCTGGGTGGTCGCGCTCAGACGTATTTCTTTTCCTTAGAAAGTATTCTATTTCACCATATAGAAATATACAAATACAGTGAAACCTCCCTTGGGCGGACACTCACCGTTGAGCAAATTTTGTCCGCCCAAGAGAGGTGTCCATTTAAGGGAGTGGGTTGCTCTTTTAGAAATTTTTAGGATTTATTTATTCATATTTAACTGAAAAAACAAGGAATCATATGTATTCAAAATTTCACTTAAATACTTACATACATAAATACTTATACCTATATATAGTATTAGCAAACATATTTACATAAGTAGACTCATATTACATTTCACTAAGTTGCTGAGAACTAGAAATGTTGGGATATCTTTGAAATTATTTCAAAAATTGCGAAATTGTCGATTGACAAGGGGTTTGTTGCTTATTTAAAATTAAAATGGTTTGAAGATGGCTTTAAAACGGCAGCAACAATTCAAATGCAATAAGGTCTTCGGTGCAAGATATTTTCAAATTTGAAACTAGAGAAAGCGATTTCGTTCGAGGAGATTCCATTACCTACATTCAGCGGTAATACTTTCAGTAAAAAAATCAAAGTGTTCGTTGAATAGAGGTTCGTGTCCGCTTAATAGAAGTTTTTAGTTCAATTCAATAGTAAATAACTGTCCGCGTCCGTCCAAGAGAGTGTCCTCATCAAGTAACTAAATGAGCCATAAATGGATGTACATATACAATTTCACTCAACTCAGTCAAACCGTTTTCGCGATAGTTTAGAAAGGAATTAATAAAATTAGGTTATGTAAAAATTCCACTGAGCAATATTTTAATTGAAATACGTCGTAAAATACCATACAGTTTTATGCCGGCTCCGAACGGCGAATGCATTTTTTGTGAGAAGCTTTTTCGTGGCAGAAATACACTCGGAGGCTATGCCGCCCACTGCCGAGAGGTTGCCGCTGCTCTTAAAAAACCCAATAATTAGATTTTTACTAATTTGAAAAATTTGTTTGGTGTTTTGCTCGGACTGGGGTTTGAACTCGAGATCTCTGGCATAGCGGGCGAGCACTCTACCCACTGCACCACAGCGACCATAGGCATACTATCAGTAAAACGAATTTCCTCCAAATCCGTTCAGCCGTTCCCGAGATAGTAGTGGAAATAGTAATATGTAAATAAACTAGCTATACCCGGCCAAGCTTTGCTTTGGCCCACTTCCTATTATGGGCATTTGAAGCGAAAACGGCAGACTTTAAAATAAGTTGGAAAAAGTGAAGGAAAAAATTAATATTTTCAAAAGCTTACATAGTCCTGCATTCCTCTTCTCATTTGATACCATCGGTGCTTAAAAACATTCCGTGGCATCCGGGTCCATTCTTTTAACCATTATTAGGTACCGGGCTTAAGAATCATTATGAAAAGGGCTCTCTGCAACAACCCTGGCCAACCCCTTTCATTTTATATCAGCATTTCTCAGCAGCATCCCGCGGTCATCCAGGTCCACATACCTATTGACCCACATTTGGAGCCTTGACCTAGGAATCATAATGGGTACAACTCGATATAAAATTCCTGCTAACACATTTCATTTGATACCAATAGCAGTGAGAAATATGCCGATGTTATCCGGGTCCACGTTTTGCCCATATCTGGGGATCCCATGTAGGAATCGAAATGAGTACAGCTCTGTGTGAAAGCCATGCTCCACGTTTTTATCCATATCTGGGGACTTAACCAAGGGGACTTAATAGGTACGGCTCTACATAAGAGTCTTGCTTAACAATTTTCATTTGGTACCAATATCCCGGTGTTATCCGGGTCCACATATTGATCTACACCTTGGGATCGACCTAGGAATCGTAATGAGTTCATTTCTATATAGACTCCCTGCTCAACACTCTTCATTTAATACCAATACAGCTGGGAAGTTTTCCGGGGCCATCCGGGTCCATGTTTTGACCCAAATAGGGGACCTGACCTAGGAATCATAATGAGTTCATCTCTATATAAAATCCCTGCTAAACGCCGTTCATTTGATATCAATATCCCTGAGAAATATCCCGGTGTTATCCGGGTCCACGTGTTGACCCACATCTTGGGACCCGACATAGGAAGCGTTATGACTTCGTCTCTATGTAAAATCCCTGCTAAACACCTTTCATTTGATACCAATATCGCTGAGAAGTTTTCCGAGGCCATCAGAGTCCACAAATTTACCCATATTTAAGGACCCGGCCTAGGTATCACAAATAAAATACATCTATGTCGGTGTCCTGATCAACACCTTTCATTTGATACCAATATCGCTTAGAAGTATTCGAGGGTCATCCGTAGGGTTGCCAGATACCTTTCCCGAAAAAATCAGTACATTGCCTTCCAAAAAAAAAAATATATGCGGCGAAAATCGTCTTTATTACTTTTAACAAAATCGGACACATTTTCGTCAATGGTAAGAGTTGGTTACGCTCAAATCGATGATTAGAGCGCACATACACAAAATAACACATTATTACCCCGAAACCTCGGCGTGCTGGGTGCTTGTTTCACCCAGCGAATTTGATCGATGTGAGAGTCCGAAAATTCTCTCACTCGTCGGAGTACACAACAACAATTGCACGTTGCTCGTCGAGTATTGTCGAAAGCATAACCACGGCATTACAAACGTCAAATGAAAACAGTTGGAAAATTAAAAACAGAGCAGGGTGATAAAAATGATTTTTTTTAGTGTCGGCTAAAAATCAGTACAAATCAGTACAAAATCCAAAAAAATCAGTATTTATTAAGGTTTTTAAAACCATCAGTACGAAAAATCAGGGCTCAGATTTCCATCTGTCTACCAAGAGGGTACGCCTTAGATTAAGGAACTACGGTCCGAGAAAAATTACTTTTTCAGGGAGGTAGAGGGCCTCTCACAGATCTCAAAACTAAAATCAAAACTTGCCGGAGGCTTATAGTTCACGAGATATTTGTTGGTAGTGTGATGGGTCCATAGATGTTACCCCAGAAAGAGAATTCTGCCGGCTGAGGGTTATTTTTTTGAAGCGCGGCCGAAGGCCGCCAACGCTAAAAGGTGTTCTGCACACAAATATACATAGTGCGTGTTTTTATAAGTGTCTTCATACGGTAATACTGCACAGTTTTGGGGTTTTGTTTTGTAAATTTTACAACTGACAAATATATCCGGTCGACGGGACTTTTGGATTTTGAATAAGCAGGACCTCCTCTACAACGCCCGACAGGTCCTTTTTTTCAACGCGTGGTAGACTGTTGGAAAATTTTCTCAAAATCAGTATTGTACTGATCAAATCAGTACGTCTGGCAACCCTAGTCATCCGGGTCCACGTGTTGACCCATATCTGTAGACTCGGCATAGGTATCACAAATAAGACACATCTATGTCGAAGTACTTATCAAGACCTTTCATTTGATACCAATATCGCTCAGAAGTATTCGAGGATCATCCGGGTCCACGTGCTGACCCATATCTGTAGACCCGGCATAGGTATCACAAATAAAACACATCTATGTCGAAGTACTCATCAAGGGCTTTCATTTGATACCAATATCGCTCAGAAACATTCGAGGGTCATCCGGGTCCACGTTTTGACCCATATATGGAGACCCGTCCTAGTAATCAGAATGAGTACTGTTCTATGTAAATTCCCTGCTCAATACCTTTCATTTGATACCAATATCGTCCAAAAATATTCAGGGGAAACCCGGGTCCACGTTTTGACCTTGGCGCCTATATCTAGGGAACCGACTTCCGGATTTGAAAAAAATATGCATATAAACCATCTAGGGCAAGGTACTGAGCATGTATGTAAATTTGGTCACAATCCCTCCACGCGTTTGGGCGAAAGCCGGCGACAAAGAAATATGCTTGATTTTTATATATATATATAGATTAATATACATACAAATATACATACAAGAACCACTCGTTTAAGGTTATAAGATAATCCAAACATAATCATGGTACCATGGCTAAATTACGCTTACAATCCCCTCATATTCCATTTTAAATTTCAAAATAAATAATGCATAAAATTACTTGCTAGCTATATTTAAATTATTTTTTATATGGGCGATACGATAAATTCGAGCTCAAGAAAAAAGTGTGGATTGTCCCTTACGATAAAAAATAAAGCCAATTTTTGGCACAACTATAAGGATTTGAGCTATAATATTTTACCAGGTGATACGCAGACGGATGTAGATTAAATTTGCATCAAAAAGTGAAATTCGAGAAAATGACCCTTACGATAAAATCGCGCAAAGGGGTCGATATAATATGAGTAAAAGTACACCAATTATACAGACAGGTACAGCTTAGATCTTGGCTTATTTTTCAAGTAGAGGGTCCACAATCATCACAAACAGTTATTCCAGTCCCAAGCAAAGTAAAAAAAAAAGCCACATAGAGATCTTAATGGTCGATTTTTTGTTAATGGTAGAGTAGGTTTAGTGTTTTTCATTAATGAATCGTGCATATAACTTGAGTGAACTGAGCTTGTGAATGAAATATTGGATATTTGCTTTTAAGTTAGCTACATCGAAAATTCAAGGGTAATAAAGTTTTTCACAAAAGAGAGTAAATGACTACATACATATGTATCTTCCTTGCAGTTCGTGTCCGCATCGCACAGTGGGTTATTGGCCTTCGTTAGCGGCGGAAAACTAATAACTTTCAAGGTAGAAAAGATACTTTAAAGCGTTTTCTTTTTTCATAAATTAAGAAAAACATAAAGGAACTAAAAAATGTTGTTTTAAATTGAAAAAATTTTTCTTAATCTAATTTCTTACATAAATTTGTCTGAAAAAAAAATTAAAAAAATATATGTATTTGGATGAGAAAATACAATTATTTGGAACTATTCCAACTTTCAGCAAGCCTACTCTAAAATTTTTTTTTCTGCCAGCTTAGTCACACTCGTGCTTATTTTAAGTATTATTATTTGGAACTGTTTCAAATATGTACATAGTCTACCATAGCGAGATACTTCTGGGCGGGTATTTCCTCGCCGTGCCATACTAAATAAAGTTCGGATTTTACTGCTGAAATTATGCCTACAAAATGCAATAAAATCAAGGCGGCTGAAATTGCTCATTTTGGACACACGAAAGAACACACTTCTAGAAAATATTAAATTTGGCTTCGATATGGTTGAGTTTCATAAAGTTTTACTCCATAAAAGACAGAGGTACGCTACCAAAGGCACATTGTTAATATCAACTCAACATCAACTGCGTTGAAAAAGGAACATATATACGGAAGGATCACAAAAGCATATTTAAATCATAATACATATATACCTTGATATTAATAAAAAAAAACCCACACTTTCATTTAAACATACATATATAATGTGTCCTTTTCCCAGCGAAAGCAGTCACGTTCAAACAGGCACGAAAATGTTGTAACGCACATGCTGTGTTTGCAACGAACAGCACATACATATAAAATTAGGAGTTGTTTTTAAAAGTTGATTATAAGCTAAGTGGAGCATCTGTAATCGATGGAAAAGAAAAAAAAATCGTTTTTAAAATTTGAGTTTTCCGCCGCTAGCGAAGGCGAATCGCCCACTGTGCATCGCTGGAAATTGGAGCTTGTATTGAAGGTATATTCGCGTCAATCTCTTATGTAGTTATGTACATCTCTGTCAGCGTTGCCACTTTGGCTACTTTTTACCAAAATTGGCTACAATTTTTTCGTTTGGTTACGTGGTTACTTTCGGGCGATTTTGGTTACCTTCAAGGTCCATGTATTCAGTATACCATGGTTATATTCAATTTTTAGGAATACGCTTTTAATTTTTTCCAAACTATAAAATATTTGTTGTACAAATTGTTTTGTTGTATTTTTTTTTTTATCAAATTCCAAATAATGTATTGTTCCAGCGAATGTTGAGTGTATAGATGTTTTACGAAAATGAATAAGGCAAAAGTGGGAAAAATTCAACAGCTTTCACAGTCAGTGGTGGTTGGCGAAAATCCTGCGACTGAAACCGCCCAGAGGTTGCCGACTGGTAATGGGACTCCAGATCTCGCACGATGGCGAGAGGTTCCAGCTAAGATCAGGAATCAGTGCCCTGTGCCCCAGCTCTATTATAGCTTCGGCGTGGTGGAAATGGTTTCTGATCGTGGTCTGCAGGTAAACCCTCCTAATCCAAGGTGTTATGCGTCACCGTGCCTATTGGATGGTTTGCAGCCAGGAGGTTAATCCGGCTGTATTTGTACGGCGCCTCCCTGATACCGGGCCGCCTCGGGGAGTAACTATGGCCTTACCGCGGTAAGGGGCTCTGCCGTGGCTGACCGACCTTAATCCCCACATAATTACTTTGACCACGACACTTGCCTTGTCGAGTTAGTGGTCGTACGAACAAGATGAGCACAACTAAAAATAAAAAATCGACGAAGGAGGAGGGGAAGGAAGACGGGAGTAAGGTGGGAGAATCACGACCCAGGGATCAGGAGATCATTGTCACGGATGACTCCGACCTGGATAGCGTGGAATCCCTGAACGAGGCGGCGTCAGTGAGCTCGGGGAAAGAGCGAGAACTGTTGGAGAGCCCGCAAAAGAAGGACCACGGAAAGACGCGTAACAAAGAGGGGAAGAAAGCCCTATCGCGCTACAAGGCCGCATTGAAAGTGGTGCAACGCTTAGGAGCGGTGGTAGATCCAACCGGCGAAGAAAGAAAGCGTCTGGAATGGGCCCGTGGAGAAATCGCACAGGGGCGAAAACATTTTGACAAGCAGGGTTTTGCTGCTACGAATCCTCGGTTCTGTAATATAATCGAGGAAAGAGAGGCACAGGGTGGTAAGAAGAGGCAGCGATCGGCCGAGGGGGAGAAGCCTTCGCAGAAGCGGTGGAAGGATGGTGCGTATGACAACCAGCGGCCGTCCACTTCTGCAGCTGCGAGGGCTCGCTCTGACGCGCCGTTAATGTCTACACCACTAACGAGCAGAGCAGAGAAGGAGTTAGCTACACAAGCCAGTACAGAGGCGGCAAAAGCTGTGCCAAAGGGAGCGAACGTGGAGACTCCGGCCAGCAAAGCAAGCGACATCGCGCGCCAGCACCTAACGGTGGCGCTTCTGGACAGCAGCGATCCCTATGGGCAGATAACCACCGAGAGGTGGAAAGCTGTAGAGAGGGAACTGCTCAGTGCCATGATTCGGCAAATGAAGGAGGAGCCCGGGATGCCACTGCCGTCTTTCGATTCGGCAGGATGGTTTGACGGGGTTAAACTCATCAAATGTAACGACGAGGCGACGCTATTGTGGTTAAAGGGGGTGGTTCCGAAACTCCAACGACAGGGCGAGCATGCGGAGTTTAGGGTGGTGGATAGAGCGCTGATTCCCACGATCCCGAAGGCTAAGGTGTGGATCCCGTGTGTGGTGAAGCCGGAAGATGCTCTGCAGCTCCTGCAGGGCCAAAACCGGAATATACCAACTCAGGATTGGAAGGTACTTCGCGTATCTAAGCCGACGGAGGAGGGTCAGAACTACATCCTCCTAATCAATAAGGAGGCTGAGGACCTGTTATATCCTGTATTTGGGAAGATGTCCTGGGGCGTAGGCAATGTCTACCTGCGTCTCAGAAAAAGGCATCCAAAGGACGGGAACGACAACACACTCGAAGCAGGTGAGGTTGAAAAAGACCTCGAGAGCTTAACGCTTGCGGACGGTGTGGACGATGCCGAGAAGGCGGTAAAGGGAGGAGCTGAAGCGGGGAGTAAGCAGTCCAATGCTGAAGGTCCTGCAGGCGAATCTCCAGCACAGTAGGGTGGCGGCGAGCGAACTCCTCCGTACTCTAAAGGAGGGTTCGCTTGATGTGGCGCTGATCCAGGAACCATGGCTTTCGTCTGGAGGAAGGGTTTCTGGATTAAACGCGCAGGAGTACAGCGTTTACTATGCCCAGCTGGAGGGAAGGGTGAGAACCGCTGTTATGGTAAAGAAGCAACTATACTCATGCTTATTGTCTAATTTCAGTTCTGAGGACCTAACGGTCGTAGCCATTAGGCGGGAGAAAGGGGAGGACTTAATCCTAGCATCCTGCTACATGGCTCACGAATCGGAGGCACCACCGAATGAATTAAAGGAATGCGTACGGAGGGTACCGAAAAACCAGTCGCTAGTGATAGGGGCTGATGCGAACGCCCATCACACTATCTGGGGCAGCAGAGACATTAATGATCGGGGTGAGTCACTTTTCACTTACATTTTACAAAGCAAACTTCATATTTTAAATAGGGGGGATATTGCAACCTACAGGGGGCCAACCTCTAGCAACGTCCTTGATATTACGCTATGCACAGAACCAGGTGTAGATGTGTCCGAGTGGAGGGTACTTGACAGACCTTCCTTCTCCGACCACGCCTACATAGGGTTTAACATTTCCCTGAAGAGGGCAGAGAAGATCCAAAGCTTCCGGAACCCTAGGGCAACAAACTGGGATAGATTCAAGTCACTGGTGGGAAAAAAGCTTCGGCAACCCGAAGATATTATCAATATAGAGGACTTGGAGAAATCCAATAATGTCTTAACAAACACCTTAATTTATGCTTACAAAAAGGCCTGCCCACTTAGGAGATTCAGAGGTAAAACGAAACCACCATGGTGGAGTACAGAGCTCGGAGCCCTTAGAAGGCAGGCCAGAGAGCTTTTTAAGCTGGCAAAAGTCGCCGATTGCGATGAATGCTGGAAGGAATACAGGGATGTGTTGAGAATCTATAAGAGGGAAATCTGTAGAGCCAAAAGAGTTGGGTGGAAGAAGTTTTGTGAAGAAATCGAAAGCTCCACAGAGACTGCAAGGTTAAGGAAAGTTCTATCTAGGAACCCGACAGTCCAAGGGCTGATTATGAGGGAAGATGGAGGGTGGACACACAACTGTGAGGAATCCCTTAATGCCCTTTTCGATGTCCATTTTCCGGTGGGCGAAGTGGAATCAAGCTCGAATTACGTAGCAAACAATATACCCATTGAGGAGCGGTTCGTTCCGGGACTGATTACGAAATCCAAAATTATATGGGCGGTGAACTCCTTTTCCAAGTTTAAATCGCCCGGAACCGATGGTATAATCCCTGCGATGCTTCAACTAGCAGGGGACAAAGTGGTGGACTGGCTTGGCCCTATTTTTGAGGGATGCATTAGGCTGAACTATGTGCCTAGGTCATGGAGAACCGCTCGCGTGGTATTTATACCAAAAGCGGGCAAGGTTAGCCATATGTATGCGAAGGATTATAGACCGATAAGCCTAACATCGTTTCTGCTTAAAACATTTGAGAGGTTGATCGACACCTTTATCAGAGAAAATATGGACGGCAGTTGCATGTCCAAAAATCAACACGCATACACCAGAGGTAGATCGGTAGATACTGCTTTGCATAGGGTGGTAATAAATATCGAAAAGAGTCTCGAGTGCAGAGAATTTGCTTTAGGTGTCTTCTTAGACATTACGGGGGCATTCAACAACGTCTCAAAACATGCCATATTAGGCGGTCTTCAGCTTATTGGGACAAACCCTGTGCTTTTGTCCTGGATAAACTGCATGCTAAGCTATAGGGAAGTTAAGTCCCAATGGGGTCTACATGAGGCCACAATAACGGTAAACAGGGGCACGCCGCAGGGGGGTGTTTTATCGCCATTGCTGTGGACGCTAGTCATCAACAAACTGCTCAGGCAGCTTGAGGAGGGACCGGCAAAGCTGACGGCATATGCGGACGATGTCTCGGTAATAATAAGAGGCAGATGCCTGACAACAATTAGTAGTCTTATGAGCCAGACGCTCGCGAGAATAAATACCTGGGCCAATGAGGTCGGGCTGACTGTTAATGCGGGAAAAACGGACTTGGTTTTATTCACCAGGCGTTATAAGATACCAGATTGGGTTAAGCCCACGTTAGGCGGGGAGACACTGCAACCCAAAGGTAGCACAAAGTACCTAGGTGTCATACTGGACAGCAAACTGATGTGGAAGCTCAATGTGGAGGAGAGGGCCAGAAAAGCCTCTGCCGCCCTATATGCATGTAAAAGGATGCTGGGCTGCAAATGGGGTCTCTCCCCCTCCCTGACACATTGGATTTTCACGGCAGTTGTTAAGCCGATCTTATTCTACGGAATTCTTGTATGGTGGACAGCCACTCAGAAATCAACTTATGTAAAGGTGCTGGAGAGAGTGTGTAGGCTATCCATGATAGGCATAACGGGGGCCTTAAGAACCACTCCAACTGCTGCACTAGGTGCTATTTTAACCATGCCACCTGTACATCTAGCGGCAAGGAACATAGCGTTAACAACTGCAACGAGACTTATGGCCACGGGGCAGCTTGAGTGCAGGCATAGGGGACACAGTAGTATAGCGCCGTCGTCAGGCGAGCAGACTGACTACATTGTTCCGTGCCTGCGCTTCGATAAGTTTCTTGAGGCCACAATAGAGGCGGAAGGCTGGCGTAAGGGAGTAGACATGAAGGAAAGCGCTATACATGTGTATACAGATGGGTCTAAGACATCAGAAGGAGTAGGGGCTGCGGTCTACTGCAGTGAACTGAATATCAGTATCAGTATTAGGCTGCCAGATCACTGTAGTGTCTTTCAGGCGGAGGTATTAGCGGTAAAGAGGGCAGCAGAAATGTTAGTCTGTAATCCCTTACGAAGGGGACGTATCAACTTATATATAGATAGTCAGGCGGCTATTAAGTCGATACTGTCGCATAGCACCTCATCTAGGTGTGTAGAGGACTGTAAAGAGGCCTTAAGGGTAATGTGTAGGGATAATAATGTCCATCTGTACTGGATCCCAGGCCACAAGGGGATATACGGCAATGAGAAGGCTGATGAGCTAGCAAAGAAGGGAGCGGGTCTCGGAGCGGAACACTCTTTGGACGTCCCGATTTCACTCAGTGAAATTAAACATAGGAACTATAGGTATATGATGGACCAGGCTGATAAGGCGTGGAAACAATCGCATGGCTGTAGAGTGTCCAAAATTATGTGTAAGTCGCTCGATCCGAAACTAACGAAATGGTTGCTTTCCCTGAAAAGGGAAGAATGCAGACTTATAATCGGGGTCCTCACAGGACACTGTCTTTTAGCATCACATGCGTTCAAAATGGGACTGGTTGATGAAAGTGAATGCAGAGGATGCGGACTGCAGGAGGAGACAGTGGAGCACGTTCTATGCTCCTGTCCTGCGTTTTCTAGGCTAAGACTTCGGCTACTAGGGAAGGCTTTCTTCAATGATATTAAACATGTATCCACAGTAGAGGTTAAGAAACTCTTGGCATTTGCCAAAGGGACGGGAATGTTCTTCAGTTTGAGTCCGGGCTTCGAAGTATAGGTGTTCATGTTCAATGAACTTTCTGGTAACACTACGGACTTATCTAGTCTATGTGGGGCTATTAGTGGCCAGCCAGTATAACCTAACCTAACCTAACCACAGTCAGTGGTCGAGCGTGTAAAAGCGTTCGCACATTGCGGCTGAAGATGGAATATATCAAGGGTTGGATCCCCGTGATGAGCATCCACTTCCGAAAAGGATGCCAATGATCGAAAATGGTTTTTCGTGAAATAGCTATACTCCCAAAGTATACAAATTAAAATAAAAAAATAATTGGGCAATTCACAAGCTGTTGTAAAGTATTGTAATGTTGTATACTGGTAAAGGTTTACAATAGGTGTATCAGTAGGGTTGATTTTTCTCATACAAATTTCAATACAACCAATACAACTGGGCAGCCTATGTTTATTGGATTTGTTATTTGATTTAAGTTTTTCATTCTGACAGTTTGTTAAAAATAAATTTAAACAAAAATATGGAAGCGGCTGACGACATTCCGGTAAATATAATCGAATTAAATAAATACAAATGTACGCACATATTTGTTTCATATTTTTCCTTTTTACTTCTTTACTTGTAGTGCAAGAAGATACGCATACGCTCCAACCCACCCAACAAGGAGGTGGGATATGGCCGAGAAGAAGATGCTGGCCGAACTCCTTTTGGAAAATCGAGAATTTGAGGTCTCTTAGGGTTTGTTATGCATTGAATTTTATAAAGCACCTAATTTCGTTTACGTTAGAAACCAACTGCCCAATTTTACTACAATCGTTTTACCGCGGAAAAATCATAAACGTGGAATGAAAGCAAGTGCGCGCAAAAGTGCGAAACATGCGAAGTGCATATGGTAGAGCAAAGGAATTTGAGCAATCGACAGGTGCAGGCAGTATGGAGGGCGAGACGAAAAAAAAAAAAAACAAATTACTTGCATCGTGTGTATCATATATCAACTAGGACTTGAATCCGCCGCTAATAAATCTAATAAACTGTTTTTCGCATAATGCTGTTATGATTTTGTTTTTCTCACTTTCGCCTGGCATTTTTCTTATTCAAATTTTTTTAAACAACAAACTGTAAACTTTAACGAAATACAACAAAACACATACGAGAGTCTGTTCACAGGTACTGCGTTCTTATGTACATTTTCCTTTACAACATACAACTTTACAATACCCAGTGAATTGCCCAAATAATTTCGTGCTAGACACTAACATACAAAATAATAAAAAATGAAATTAAATAAATTTCGTGCTAAGCACAAAAAGATTTTACGTCCAAATAATTTATTTGACAGGAGCCAGCGACAACATTAGAAATAAATCTATTCTAGCGAATTTTCGACGGGCGATTTTCGTCAGCTTTTTGGTTCTGTTCATTCTCATATCTGGCCGTGTTTTTAAATGTTGATAGAACGCTACGACCGGGCGATATTTCGCTCAACGTTGGATCTGTTTAAAGCTTAAAGATGTAAAACAATTGATATATTTTAGTTTTTGTTAACCGTATATATTGTTTTGCTTTCAAATAAATAGCTCTAACGTTAATGGAGCATATATTAATATTATTAATTTATTTTGGTTACCTGTTTCTGGATTTGATTACTTTTATTTTGTATTTTGGTAAATTTTAAATTTTTTAAGTGGCAACGCTTATCTCTGTTCAGATTGTTGGTGACAAAGATATTAATCGAGTTATTAGAACTTTGTAGCTCGTCCCGCCATTCGCTGTGGACCCATTTCTCAATTTTGTTGTTTGTTTGTTATTTTCGCTCTTTCACACATTAAATAATGATGAATAGGTAATACCGTAAGAGCAAATCTAATCAAAATCTGCTGGTAGCATCCTAGCGGCGCCAATAAAACTACAAACAGCGGTTCGATAAAAGGTTTTGCAATTCTTAAAAACGTTTATTTGCTCCACACCAATAATTAATATGTTAAAATCTAAAAGCGAAGATATCCATATATATGTAGACACATACAACCATGCTGTGAAAGTTAAAACATGTGCGCCTTTGAAGTAGAACTCGACCCTTTTTTTCGTCAACTAATTTATAGTAAATTACGGCAGCTTCCTACTCGTCAATTTCAAGGTAAATATCCTTTACGTCTGTTGCGTTCAAACACCGAAATTTATACGAACATTCAGGACGCCTTTGGCCAGCCCGTTAACGGCTTAAGTTGATGACGACGAAATGTCCATCCCCAGATACTTTGTCAGGTTGATATAGATGGATAATTGTGAACCGCAGCGCCATTTGTCCAAAGTAGAAGTTATTCGATTTTATACCCAACGGTGCGAAAAAAAACATTTAATTTTTGGAAAAGTAAAGACCTTTTTCCTTAAACCGCTGTATGTATGTATTTCTATCCAAGCAATAATTTAAAAAGACGAAACCAGAGAGAAAACGAATAACGAAAGCTGCACTATATTTGTTTCCTTGGTTGCTGAAAAAAAGCCCTCTATTCGTGTTCATCAAGGGAGTACTGCAGATATCTTTTATGTGTTAATGTGTTTAGTCTAAAATTACTTATAAATGTCAAATTGTGGTAGTATCGCAGTTAAATCCCGCAGCAGGGTATCAAATTGTCTGCTTCCATCCAAACTTCAAGCTGTTCTCTTATTTGGCTATGTGTAGGAAGTTTTGATGGAGATTAACGACGCAGTCAAATTTACTTAACACGCCCCTCTACCCTTATGCGCGTACATACATACATATGTATGTATGTATGTATGTATTTCCACTTGTCTTCCTTTTTTTTGGGCTTAGACATCGGTAGTTCGTTTGTGTCTACATATTTATGAATTAGCCTTTTGGCGCCGAAATTCATTAGTGATTTGTAGCACGTTTTACTTTTGCCGCCAAATCGACTTTTATGGCACATTTTAACAAAAAATTATAAAAAAGCAATTTTATGGACTCTCCGTCTAGGTATATTTTTAATATTAAAAGGATAGCGCATGCGGATAGGAAGTCATTTTTATAATTGCTTGAAAATTACATGCTGTAGTGTGATCGTAAAACATAATTGCCAGTTATGAACAAAAAATATTAAAACACACACATGTTGCATTTTAAGTGAAAGAATTATGGTCATTTGTTAACTGGTTAAAGGCGAGAACCAACTTGATATCCATTTCTCTCTGAAAAACTCAATTGTTAAAAGGGTTAGCTGAATTTTTGGAATCTATTATGTTGGAAATAAGCGATACAAATGCATCCCAGCCAAACACTTACTATTTTAAGGAGCTCATATATTACAAAAGGCACTTTTCTCCGACGGATACGACCCTTGGTGAACATTTTAGGAACCCCTTTTGAAGTAGGAGAGATCCGCAAGACGTATATACTTATACATACATTTCGAATGAATTTCGGCAAAATACATATAGGAAATATTGGCCTTAATCGTTCTATCCACATTCCGCTCTGTAGAGCATTGTCAGCAATTTATATAAAATTCTTGAAAAATAAACATATGTAATTTTCCTGCTTCATTGAGCATTTAATGGAAGATAGATCTTTCAAGATTAGTTCGGGTGCAATGCACTAACGCCCGTTAAAAGTGAGGGTGTTATTTCTTTCTGGAAAGTGAAATAACGCCAACCAATAAAAACCAATAATGCACACTGTGATTTCTGTATATAATGGGCTTTAGAAAAATAAACGCCGGAATAATATCTATAGACCGATTCTCAGAACTTTTGCATATTATTCGAATCTAATTTCGCCATTCCCTCTGTTTTACATCTAGAAAAAAAGATTTCATGTAGTTTTTTTCATTTATATGCCTTTATTTATTTAGAGCAAACTTTTAGAAATCAAACAAACAAGTTGGTTGTCACTTCAACATTCGTTCCTTAATCTTTTCTCCAGTAAAGTGTTTTCATAACCCAAAAGGTGTTATTTTCTTTATTTGCCTCTTCTTCAGAAATGTTTTTAGTAATTTTTGAAATGTTAAATAACTAGGGATGGCAACAATAACCGGAACAAGTAAGGAAGCCTAAGTTCGAGTAGAATCGAACATTAGATACTCAGCTGTATGCTTTCATTGTTTGTTTGCGTTTGTTCGATATAGGGTGTATTTTATATGACACGAGTGCTGCATAAACAGGGCGCAGCCACGCCCATTTTCAAAATTTGTATCAATCATCCAAATAAGCATATAAATATTATTGTTAGTGCAAAATTGCATCCCTCTATGACTTTTAGTTACCCGAGCTTCTCTCCCAATTCGAGGTGTGCTCCTTTTTGTTTTTTCCTACTAATTGGGTGGACCTACAGTTTTATGCCGGCTCCGAACGGCGAATGCATTTTTTGTGAGAAGCTTTTTCATGGCAGAAATACTCTCGGAGGGTATGCCGCCCACTGCCGAGAGGTGACCGCTGCTCTTAAAAAACCCAATAATTGGATTTTTACTAATTAGAAAAATTTGTTTGGCTCGGACCGTGGTTTGAACCCGAGACCTCTGGCATAGCAGGCGAGCACTCTACCCACTGCACCACAGCGGCCAACTAACACATGTTATAAAAGTGTATAAACCAAGTTTCGTCATAATATCTCAGTTATTTGTCGAGTAATAGGCACGTAGATTCCTTTGTATAAAAAGAGGCGGTGCCACGCCCATTTTCCAAACTTTTTTATTTTTTGTTTCCGGTCTATTGTAGAACTCATGTCACAAAATTTCAGTGATAGATCTTTATATTTGACAGAGATATCGCTTAAAATGTTTTTATTAGGTCACTTTATAATACCCATATATAAAAGTGGGCGTGGTCGTCAACCGATTTTGGTAATCTTTCGTCCACACATTTGGCTAAGTAAATATATCACGCGTACCAAATTTCATCGATATATCTTTAACGGTTTCTGAGTTATGGCTTATAAAACTTTCAATATTTGCCCCTTAATAAGTGGGCGTGGCACCGCCCATTTTCCAAAATTTTTATAATTTTTGTTTTATTTCCCTAGTTGGTCCCCTGCCACAAAATTTCAGTGATAGATCTTTATATTTGACAGAGATATCGCTTAAAATGTTTTTATTAGGCCCCTTTATAGTTCCCATATATAAAAGTGGGCGTGGCCGTCAACCGATTTTGATAATTTTTCGCCAAAACATTTGTCTAGGTAAGCAAATTACGCATACCAAATTTCATCGATATATCTTCAACGGTTTCTGAGTTATGACATATAAAACTTTCAATGTTTGACCCTTAATAAGTGGGCGTGGCACCGCCCATTTTCCAAAACTTCAACAAATTTCTTCATAAGGGCCTGAGCTCAATACGTGGGTAAAATTTTATCACTCTAGCTATATTAGTGGCTGAGATACCAAATTTCCGATTTTTTCTATATAGGAAAAGTGGGCGTGGTCATGGTCCGATTTCGCCCATTTTCAATACCAACCGTCCCAGTCTCGATACCAACTTGCATTTCAAATTTCATCAAAATATCTCAATTTTTACGCGAGTTATCCTGCGTACGGACGGACGGACGGACATGGCTCAATCGATTTCTCTTTTCACCCTGATCATTTTGATATATATAAGTCCATATCTATCTCGATTATTTCATTATGTTACAATCCACCGTTATGAAATCAAAATTATAATACTCTGTGTACTAGTACAGCTGAGTATAAAAACGATTATAATCGGTTAATTTCTTTCGGTTAACGGTTAAAATATATCGGTTTTTTCCTTTTGATTATTTTTTCGATTAACTTCTTTCCTCTCAATTCGAAAATAATCGAAAGGAAATACTCGAAGTTGAGAATTTGCGCCTTTTCATCCGATTCCGAATTCGGTTACCAACTGTTTTGTGAGTATATCCAAAACAACCGCAATAAATTTTCCCTCCATTTCTCGAATAGACGATTTTATCGTCATTTTGACGATTTTTCCTAATAAATGACGATGTTTTTCGTTTATTATATATTTTTTTAAGGAATAATTGTAATCGAAAAACGTTTATAATCGGTTAGTTCCCCACAATTATTCGCGATTAATAATCGAACGCTTTCGATTAACCTAAAAAGCGGTTAATCGGTTATTTCATTTTTTTGCCATCCCTATAAATAACCATAACTTTTTTTTCACACATCAAATTGAGATGTGCCGGTGTACTTACTTATGTGCATAAATATTAGTATACATTGGCTAATTGAGCAAGTTTTGTTTATTTTGTAATCGCTCTTACCGAATTACTTGAATTACGTAGAAAAAACATAGATGGTATATTTACTGGTTGATTTTAACTACCTTAATATTCTATGCACACAAATATTTACATACATATCTTAAAAAAATACTAAGAATCAAAAAGTTTCAGTGAATTCACATAAAACTATGTTTATTTTGTATTTTATTCTGTTAAGAGCGTTATTGATGTAGCACAAATACAACCGATTAATAAGATACGCGTATATTTAAGCGTTTTGAGGTATAAATAAGTATAATAATAATAGAATATCGCAATTCCCTGCAGCACAAGACGTACCTATATCCAACGATTCTCGCTACTAGAAAATGTATCAAAAGAGCGACTATTAGAATTTATTATTATTATTTTACTTTTCTCTATTTTGGTAAAAATTGCATATAGAAAATTAGGCAGTGAGTTTCCTTACTTACATGCTCTAAAATAATATCTTTGTATGCTAGGCAGAACTACTTTCTAAGTCTTGTTTATAGGCCATAACTTAAACAGTTTCACACCTTTCATAGACAATTTGACAACAACTCTACTTTATTTAATTTAACGATAATTTTTTATTAAAAGTACTAATCTGATTAAGCGTTAACCAAGACATCTTCAAGACAAAACGATACAATTGAAAACCAGCTCAGACAAAAGAATAAACCATAAAAAAGGTAATAAAGCAACTGCACAAGAAAACTAATAAATAAAATAGGGGCGATGTTGCTTTCAAATAGAACTACATACATAAATAAGTAAGTACACTTTCTTTAGAAAGTACAAAACAACAAAAACAATAAGCATAAGGAAATTGTCTATTGATAAAAACTAAATAGGCAAAAGATATGGCATGACACCCGATTCTGTGTACACGCGGCGACTGTCAACTAAGTGCACACACTTCTATTGAAAGCATACCCTGCAGGGAACTCAATAACTAGTGAGCAAAATTTCTAGTTCCGAACTAGCGAAAAGGTGTCAAAGGGGAACTAGATCAATTGTAGTTAAACCCTCACCAGTTCAGAAGGAGTGAATTGAGTGACCATTATAAGACACACTTTGATTTGTATGCAATTTCGAAGTGACAAAAATTCTATGAAAATTTTTCGTTCGTTCAATTGCCGTCGGCTTTCTATATTTCTGCAATTCTCAGATGTTTAGTGAAGCGTTTTATATAAAGAGTTTTCTATTTGCATCTTGTATGAAATGAAATGTTGCCCTAATTATACTTTTCCGATCCCTCAGGCTTATTTTTAATTTTTTTTTATTTCATTACTTTTTAAATATTATTGTAAATTTTTATTAAATAAAAAAATAGTAAAAAAAAATAAAAAAAAAAATTATCATATACCTTGACACCGACAGGATTCGAATCCGCGCCCCTCAGATTGAAAGGCACATGCTTTAGCCTTTCGGCCATCGCGTCACTTGTATGAAGTGTGCCAAATGCTGCACTTAAGCGGCAGATGTAAAACTGTAGAATTTGTAGGTACTTGTAGCTAGTTCAGAACTATCGAAATTGTGCCAATAAACGAACTAGTGTAAACTGTAGAATTTAGTACTAGTTCGGAACTATCGAAAATGTAGTGCAGAGAGGGACAATTGACACCGCCTAGGACATCGCCGTGTTAAATTCGCCAGTTGATAACATGCAAAAGAGATTTAGCTCGCACTAGTAGTGTCGAAAAATGCACTAGAAGCGACCTAGTTCGGAACTAGAGATTTTCCCTACAGTGTATGTATATACATATGTATGTATGAATGTACGTGTTGCATGCCTGATCTCTGTCTCCTTTTTCCCAACTCAGCCAGGGATAAACCGAACGAGAATAATGCATTGCGAAACAACATCAAGAGAAAAGACCCTTGCTGAGCGATAAGCAATCGCACAGTTGCCTAAGTAGAAAATCATTCAGATCACAGACTTTGTTTTAGAGTTCAGGGTAATTGAAAGTGTCGCACAGTCGTTAAATTGAAAAAAATTAAAAAAATTATTATATTTTTTGGGAAGGTTTGCAGCTGTAAACTGAATTAATTTCTAAACATCAGTTGACAAGTTACAGACAATGTCACAATTAGTTTTTCGTGTATGGTCTCGGTATCTTTATGTTTCCTGGATGTTATCAACATGTGTCTATGTACATATGTATGACTGTATGGGTAAGGGTATAGTTGGCCTCGTAAGGCGTTTTTTTTTGTTTTTTATACACCTTGGCCGGCAATTATTTCTGGTTTATCACTTTGTCTACATTTCTTTTTCATTGTACGGTGTTTATTATGCTGAGTTGTTATTTGTGTAATCCTGCTTGGCACCCTCGTACAATTTATTGTACGCTCAAATTGTTTGTGCATGACTTTGATCCCACCTACTGATTACCTTCTGGTGGGGCTGCTACCATTTTTATTCTATCTACTTACATACATATGAATATATGCAAAGATATGTTTTTTGTACCCAAAACGCCACTTTTGTTTCCAAAGAAACTGTAAAAAAAAGAAACCATAGCAGCGAAAACCCCGAAATAATGTACGTAGGTACCTACATAAATATTATTTAACAATTTTTTTATAATACAAAATGTTAGATGCACACGCACACGTAATCATAACTTACTTTCGTTATTTTTCCGTTTTTTGTCTAAAAAGTATAATTCCTCTGCATATTTAATTTGTCTCTTACGTGCTTGCGGTTAATAATTTCCCCTGGCCTGTTACTCCACAATAATGTTCTCAATGAAATTACAGTCTTCGTTTATTTCTTTTAAATTGCTTGTTAAATCCTTTTTTTTTTTGTTTCAATTCAACTCTTTTGTTGAAACCCTATTTTGTTGTTGGGCAATTTTGTTGTTGCTACTCTTAATTCTACGAAAACATCAGCTGCATGTTATAGTATAAAGCGTGTCTTCGTAGCCGTCGATTTCTGGAATTGGTAAATATTTTTATCAGCCAAAACATGACTGACTTAATATTTCACTTTGGCATTGGTCTAATCAACTGATTTGACTATCATTTTATGTTTGAGGCTAAGTTATCGTAGAAGTTCGTAGTTAAATTTGTAATATTTATTTACAACTTCCGATGAAAGGGAAAATGAGATTTAATTCTGGTGAATCCCAGTTTGAGCATAGAAAACAATACATTTGCATGTGTGTATATGGATACTATTTTTATAAGGAATTGAACCCCTTCTACATGGTGATCCAAGGCTTTCTCAAGCCTGGCACAAAGAGATGACAATACGAGTACAGAGAAACCTCTCCTAACGGACACCTCTCATGGGCGGACACCTCCCTTGAGCGGACATTTTTTCATGCACCAAGGTTTAGGTTCAATTTTTAGAACAAATTACCCTCTCTTAAGCTCAAATTAGTTATGCAGTAACAGTATCGTTATAAAACAGCTGATCAACCAACCTTATGGGAAACAATGTATTTGATTAGTGATTCGCTAGTCGGTAACGCTATCGGTAACAACCAAATGAATTTTGGTTTTCAGCCGTAACGCTAACCAGCTGATCGATTAGGCATGGGTAACACTGCGCTGCGCGGCGCAATTGCGCTAACACCAACCCTGGTGTTATTGCGCTAACTCCGATTTGAGAAATGCGCCAACTCAATATAGCGCCAACTCAATGTAGCGCCAACTCAATGTAGCGCCAACTCAATGATGCGCTATTGCAATATAACACTAACTGAGTTCCCGTGGCAGTGATCCAGATCCGGATACGAATTTTGCAAGCAAATGCAACGTAAATTCTGTGATCCTGATATTTATCTTGATGAAAAATATCTATTACAATCTATACGGATCCGAAATTGATCCAGATAAATATCAGGATCACAAAATTGTTGTTGCATTTGCTTGCAAAATTCCTATCCGGATCTGGATCACTGCCACGGGAACTCAGCTACTGACTCAATTTCGTGCGCTAACACCAGCTCCAATATAGCGCTAGTGTAAAATGGCGCAACCACAACGCCAATAACAGCATCATAGTATATGTATACGTATGACAACGTCACAATTATGTGTGCTTGATAGTGATCTAAGTGACTCTAATTTCCAGCATATTTTCACATATATACGGAATATTTTTCCAAATAATTATGAAAATTAAAATTAATTGTGCCCTCGTATATGTAAGCAGAATTGCGCCAAAAGAAATAAAACGGGGATGATAAACAGTAACAAGCGAAAAAATGTTATTTATCGATTATTCGATGACAATTGCGCTAAAGGTGTTATTGCGCCAGTACCGTGAGTTGGCGCCACGGTTGGCGCTGGCGTTATTGTATCAGCGCCAAAAAAATTGCGCCATTACCCATGGCTATGTTCGATTGTTTATTTCAGTTGTTCACTGTCATGACCCAGTAATAATATGGTCGTAGCAATCAAAAGAGAACACGCAATTAGCATTAATACAAAATATGATAATTTCGCAACCTAAAAAACCAAAAGAAGAAGAGCGACTCTATTGCTATGGTCACCTTTACTGGGCTATGATCACTGTTCAGCTGTTTACTGTTACTGCACCAATAATCGACCAAATTAATACCGATACTGTTACTATTATGGAAATAAAGTTAATGCATAACTAGTTTAAGCTTTAGGCGGACACTCTCTTGGCCGGACGCGGACAGTTATTTAGGCTGTGTGCCAATCGGTAACATTTTTCTCTATGGGAAAATGAGGTAGAAAATTTTACCATGTTGAGAAAAAAAAACCAATTTTTCTGTGCCAAACGGAAGAGAAAATTTTGACAGTTACAAAGTTAAGCTGATTCCACATAGAACTTTGTGTTGCGCTACGTGACACCTTCTGCGTGACAGCTGAGATTAAAATACATGTATCTATATGAGGTTTCTCACATAACAAAAAGTAACGCAACGCCGAAGTTACGTAAAGCACAAAGTTGCCCAAATTTCAACTTTTGGGGGCGTTGAAATATTTTTCAGTTTCACTTTAATTCAAATGTAAATAAACAAATTTAAATTTCACACAATTGAAAAATAATTTAATAGATTTTTATTTTCTTATTTACTTTTTTGTAAATAAAACGGAGAATGAAAGATTTTTCAGAAAACAAATATTTTTTGAGTGATGTTGCAGCGTTCATTGTGGCATAGTTTTTCAGTTTTGCGTTGTTTGACATAGAAAGCGGCGTAACGCAAAGCGAAAAAAGTTTTATGTGGAATCAGCTTAAACTTTTGGGCGAAAACGAACAACGATACAATTTGAAAACGTAAAATGAATATAATTGTTCATGGCAATAATGATGGAAGCAGAAGAAATGTATTCGTGTAATGATCTGATGTTATTTTGTTTTTAAATATTTGTGTTACTTGTATATGTATGTATTACAAAATGTCAAAATTTTACCTAGCCCATTGAGCTAGGTAAAATTCTGACGCTAGAACTCACACCGATAACTGCCAAAATTTTACTCCCTTATGTCAAAATTTCATTTTTTCTACCGATTGGCACACAGCCTTACTATTGAATTGAACTAAAAACTTCTATTAAGCGGACACGAACCTCTCGTCAACGGACACTTTGATTTTTTTTCATAACAAATCACACAAAAACCTTTGTTAGGCGGACACGAACTCCTCTTATGCGGCCAAATATAAGTATATATAGCAATATAAATAAATAAGTGAATATTTTAAAAACATAAATACACGCGCGCCATCTGCTGGAACATAGCGGTGGTTATAACCTAATCTCATTAGTAAATATATTACATATATTTAGGCAGCAGCTAGAAATTACATACATACATACATACATACATCCATACATACAGGTGAAACTAATAAAAGCGTGATAAAAAAGTTCGCGTTATGTTCGTTAGGTAAAAAGAGCTACGATGAAAGGGGAATCACCAACTAAAATAAATGCCCGCATGACTTTATTGGAATAGATATAACTACATTCACAGATTTCCAGTTAGATGATCTAACTGACGAACACGTCGAAACCATTGAAGATGATAGTACCGATGCTGAAAGTATTACCGCTGAAAGTAGGTAATGCAATCTCCTCGAACGAAATGGCTTTGACTGCAGTTTCAAATTTGAAAAGATTTTGCACAGAAGACCTTATTGCATTTGAATTGTTGCAGAAATTTGAAAGTCATCTGCAAAACAATTTTATTTTAAATAAGCAAAAAACCCTTCGTCAATCGACAATTTCGCAATTTTTTAAATAATTTCAAAAATATCCCAACATTTCTAGTTCTCAGCAACTTACTTCATAATTGAAATGTATATGTACATATTTATATATTTAAGTGAAATTTTGAATAAGAATCCTTGTTTTTTTCAGTGAAATATGAATAAATAAATCCAAAAAATTTCTAAAATAGGAACCCACTCCCTTAAGCGGACACCTCTCTTGGGCGGACAAAATTTGCCCGACGGTGAGTGTGCGCCCAAGGGAGGTTTCACTGTATATTTATAGGCAACGATTACCTTGAAGACGCGACAGGGTAGTCATATATTTGTAAAGTTATATGTATGTATGTACTACATTGTATGTAGTGTAATCACTGGGGCAACCAAAAATTGGCACAAGCAAGTTTTTTTCTATGGTAGCTATCACAAAATGCTTAATTTAGGGTAGTTTTTAAGTAAAATTATACATTCTGCCCTACTTTTGATAGAGCTAAAATTTGCCAAATTCATAATAAATGCTAATTTATGCTAATTTCACTATTAAATGAAAATTACAAAAAAAAAAAATTGGAAAAAAATCGGAAAAATATGTCTGATTGGCTAGTCGCTTCAATTTGTCAATTGAATTGCTCCGGATATGGTATGTATAGACGTCGGGTAATTTCAACAAAACTTTATTGCACATCTAACCCCCACATATATTTCGATTAATCTTCACAACCAGGGCATCGGAGCAAAAGTTTGTTTTTTCTTTAGCTACGTTCCTGCTCCATTCTCAAATATTTTTTTCCCCTGGCTCTGCTCCTAACTCCCATTTTTTTGTTGTGTTGATCGGGAATGCCGTATGTGGCAATATGAATGACATTTTTTATACCGGAATCCAAATATGGCGTTCGGTCGGTCGCGCTTTTGACAGATGAGTGGAAATGTATGAAAATATATGGAGCAAATCGCATTTTGACCTCAAGCGTTTGATCGTAAAATTTTTGTGAATATTTATGAAAAAATAAATTCAAATTGTCCTTTTTCGATGAAAAGCTATTAAATATGTAAAAAATTCAACACAATATATTAGTGACAGTAAGCATTTTTTCACTTCAACATGTAATATCGGATGTCAGAGTAAAGCAACTTTGAGGTACGATGAATGCGCGACCGACCTAACGCCAAATTACGATTCCGGCATATTGACTTTCTCTTTTGAGACATGTACCGAAGAGTTTACATTTTGTTATTTTATTTTAGTTTACTTTAGGGCCGATTTCATAATCAAATTAAAAGTTCATTTGAAATCTAAAGGAGCCTTTAATTTGTTGATCGATTTCATAAAGTGTTTTTCAAGATAAATGTTCCTTTGAAGTTAAATACCCAAAAACGGGCATTTAAGTGATTTAAAAATCCCTTTTGCCGGAAAAAATTCAATTTCTGCAGTCTGTCAAAATCAAATATCAAGAATTTATTAAAATGTTTCAACCGATTTTGTTTGTTGAGTCCTATAATGCAATATTCATCTTCTTCCTCTTTTGTCAGGTTGGATGACCGCTTCCTATTTTTTCTGCACTGGGTTTCCAAATTAACTTCTTTTTACTTTTTTTTCAAAAAAATTAAAGCCACAATCAAGAAACTTATTTATTTTCAGAAAAAAACAAATGATAAATTTCAATATTTTTAAATTTTTTTTGAATAATTTGACGTGAAACTGTCGAAGACGGCATTGTCATTTGCAATATTTTCGCTTAAAGGAGCCTTTTAATATTATATTATTATGAAATCACTCCTACTTTAAAGTACGATTAAATGGCTCTTTAACTAAAATGAACTTTTAACAAAAGGAGCTTTAAGAGTTTCATTATGAAATCGGCCCTTATTTTATTTTGTTTTATGTTTTAAGAAAATGAACCGAAATAAAAAAAATTTTTAAGGCTAGAAAGTGCCAAAAATCATTTTTTAGAGCAATTTTTTGGTTGCCTAGAAATCACGAATCAAATGCAACTCCCGAACAAACACTGAGAATAGTGTTGAGAATGACTCAATCAGTAAAGAATATGAATGATTGGTACTGATTTGGGAATGCACATATCCAATGGTTTGATTCGATGACATCAACATTATTGATTTCAATTCAATGATTGGAAATATTAATTGCTGAATGCACATCACATCTGGGTGAGTGCTAAGTTAAAAATTTCAATAACGCATTCCGGAACAAGAAAAAACTAATTGTATGTACAAATGTATGTAATTCTCAAATCGCGAAAAGTATAATTCTCGAATCTAGATCTAATGTATGTATGTATGTATGTAAGTAATTCTCTATACTAGTTATCTAAAGTATCTAGTCTTCACAAAATCTCTAATGTTAGAGACTGTGTTTCTTTTTTTGTGTATGCTAGCAAATCCAAAACTGAAAATGTGTGCCTAACTACTTACCTTTCAACTTTGACATGTCGTTGACAAACAGCTGTCACCCCGCTCAAATTCGTTTTGTTTTGCAACAAAGTTGTGAAAAAATTTGGGTATAGCCATTCATATGTATGTACACTCAGAGAAAATATGCGGGCTAAAATCAAGCTATGTCGTACTTGATTAAGAATTACTGAAATTAAGGAAAAATATATAAAATGTAAGTTTCTTCATCCTTGAAACAGGAATGGTATTCTTGAAACATGATAAAAATCTGAAAAAATCTTGTTTTAAGAATGAAATTCTTAATTTAAGAATACTAGGGTCAAGTGTTCTCTGAAATATTTACATACATACATATGTAATTGCTCTTTGCTTTTTTGTTCAAACGAAAATATTTTTTTAACAAAAAACAAAAAAAGAAAATTGTACATACAATACTCGAAAAAAGCAGATGGAAAATAAGGAAATCTATTTTTCGGGATGCCTTAATTAATATACATACG
Organism: Urophora cardui; assembly: GCA_960531455.1. NCBI lineage: Eukaryota > Metazoa > Arthropoda > Insecta > Diptera > Tephritidae > Urophora > Urophora cardui. The sequence goes on from OY482674.1 coordinate 97,863,542, forward strand.
TACATACATATGTATGTAACTTCTGAAGATCTCTCTATACTTTTTCAAATAGTGCTCGTGGCCGTGGCAGTGGCAGCGGCTCCAACGCCACCATCTCCGAAGAGGTTTTGCAGTTTTGTGTGCATGGCTTCAATGGTCCTGACAACTTGAATCGTCCACCAGACGATACCTTCGAAATCTGAATAATTTTTATGTACATACATACATATATCATATTATTGCGCCCATTATATTATCTATTATATAAAAATGGATGTGTGTGTGTGTGTGTGTGTGTGTGTGTGTGTGTGTGTGTGTGTGTGTGTGTCCTTTATGGACCCCCAAAGTAATCAACCGATCTTTATGAAATTTTCACAGTAGATTCGTATGGTATTAGCGCACATAATAGGGTATATAGAATTTCGAAAAAGTGGGAACTTCCCGGAATATAGGCCCAAATGTGGACCCAGAGTGACCCAGCAAGTGTTTGAGCAATATGGGTATCAAATGAAAGGTGCTGAGCAGGCCTTCAACATAGAGTTATTTTCATTGCAATGCCTAGGCCGGGTCTCCAGATATGGGTCAAAACGTGGACCCAGAGTGACCCAGCAAGTGTTTGAGCAATATGGGTATCAAATTAAAGGTGCTGAGCAGGCCTTCAACATAGAGTTATTTTCATTGCAATGCCTAGGCCGGGTCTCCAGATATGGGTCAAAACGTGGACCCAGAGTGACCCAGCAAGTGTTTGAGCAATATGGGTATCAAATGAAAGGTGCTGAGCAGGCCTTCAACATAGAGTTATTTTCATTGCAATGCCTAGGCAGAGTCCCCAAATATGGGCCAAAACGTGGACCCGGATGACCCTCGAATGTTTCTAAGCGATATTGGTATCAAATGAAAGGTGTCGAGCAAGGCTTCAACATACAGATATTTTCATTGTTATTTTTTGAGTCGGTTTCCCAGAGATGGTTCAAGTAGTGGGCCCGGATGGTGATGGATGGTCCCGGTAAAGGTAAAGGTAAAGGTAAAGGTAAAGGTAAAGGTAAAGGTAAAGGTAAAGGTAAAGGTAAAGGTAAAGGTAAAGGTAAAGGTAAAGGTAAAGGTAAAGGTAAAGGTAAAGGTAAAGGTAAAGGTAAAGGTAAAGGTAAAGGTAAAGGTAAAGGTAAAGGGAGAGACATATTATAACATAAAAGCTTTTGTTTGTCGCTGCGAAGCGGGACGGGTATTTGCTAGTATATTATATATATTACTATATCTATATGTATATATGTTCATATGTACATGTCTGAAATTAAAACGAAATAAATTACCATGCATTGAAATAAACACTTTTATTTTTTCATTTTGTTAGGTGGGTTAAATGATTTCGAATTTTGAATTTCGAAAAAGTGGAAAATCAAGAATAAATATTCTTAAAACAAAGTTGAACGTTCTTGAAATAAGATTTTACATTTCCGAATCAATCATGGGCAATGCTGAAAATAAGTTTTTATAAGCTTATTTCAAAACGGAAAATTCTTATTATAAGCTTAATATACTCAAAAAATATCATCCTAAAAATAAGAATATATTCTCGATTTTAGCATTTTCGAGCTTAACAGATTTTCATAACGTTTTCGGCTTGATTCAAGCCCGCTATACTGAAATTTAGCTTGCTTTTTCTCTGAGTGTACATGTATTTAAGTTAACTCACGAATGGTTATCTATTTTATAAACAAATTGTTTCATTTCACTTCTTTTTTTTACATTCTTATGGAAATTGATTTAAGCGGATTTTGAATGATTTGAGTGGCATTCCGCAAATATATTCATAATGCCCGTTCACTCCGTGCCACACAAATAAACACATACCCTGTGGGGAAAATCTGTAATTCAGAAATAGTACATTTTTCGACACGATTCCATACAACCAACTAGCAAATTTAACACGGCGATGTGCGAGGCGGTAGTTCCGAACTAATACTGAATTCTACGGTTTGCACTAGTTCGTTTATTGGCACAATTTCGATAGTTCTGAACCAGCTAAGTTCCAACAAATTATATAGTTTACATTTGATAGTTGAGTGCAGACACGCTTCATGCGACTTGCTCGGTAGCACAGTAGCTAAAGGTGGAGTTATAGATACTTAACCTAGCAGGAACAAACTCACTCAAAATTTGTATTCAATGGGATTTAAGTACAAAAAACATTTCACTAACCATCTGAGAATTGCAGAAATATGCAAGGCCGATTGAGCGAACGAAAAATTTTCGTAGAATTTTGTCACATAGAAATTGCATAAAATTCAAAGTGTCTCTTATAATGGTAACTCAACTAACTCCTTCTGAACTGGAGAGGGTCTAACTGCAATTGAACTAGTTCCTGTTTGACACCTTTTGCTCACTTGTTATTGAGTTCCCTGCAGGGTATATAGACCTAATCTGACGGTTGGTAGGCAAGGCAGTTTACTTAGTTTGCTGTTATTTTATTTTCTTAGGTCGGTTGTGTGTATCCATATATAATTTTTGAAGTGTTTACATTTGTGTGTGGCCAAATTGTCCAAATCCTTCCTATCGAATTTCTAAAAATAAAAAAAAAAACAAATGTAAAAATATTGCTCCTTCCGGTTCTATGGGCGTTGAACACCCTTCTCTCGTTCTGTATTATTTTAGGATAATTGGCATATTATTTACTTAGCACTTAAACAAATATTTGCGGTGAAGCAATACGAAATAAATAATGGGAAATAATTTAACGATGAGTGTAAATATTATTGAAAATTCTAAAGACAACATTTTGTTCCAAAAACACCACTAAAGTTGCTTGCGACTGGATGGGTGTAGGTCTTTTTCTGAATGGTTGAGAAAGCACAAAATTGGTAAACACGATTTTTTTATGTTAATTTTTTTAGTTGTCTTGCTGGCTTTGTGTGCATGATCTAAAAATATAAAAGAAGTAAACGTCATCTATGAAACTATTTTATTACTTTTCAAATGATTCCAGTTTCTTAAGCGTGCGACCTCTTCAACCAAAGGCGCATACTGTATATGTATGTATAGGTTTTAAAACACACATGTGTAGTAATGCAAGACAGAAATAAAAACCGCCGTCCTTCCTAGGGTGATCGAATTAGACCAAAACTTTTCGTCTCTTTCGTCATGAAATTAGTAACAGAATACAACCATGCAATTTTCGGAGTTAGTAAAAAAACCCCCTGTATATTAGGGTGGGGCGATTTGTATGGAGGGAAATTAATCGATACCGCGCCATCGAAATTCGGATTCCTCTCATCTTTCTGAGTAGAAAACACCTCCACGAAATTTTTCTAAAACTAATTTTGATGTTCCGGAATTTGGTTTTTATGAACCAAGACGAATTTTTGAAAATAAAAATTGGGCAAAAATCGACAAAAAAAATATCCAGGCCAATATGCACATCGAGTTGAAGCAGAATTTTATGCTGAACCCAGATATGAAATCTAAACTAAAATCGGATGATTCGTTTTCGAGATATAGCCTGATTTCCGGTTATGGAGGCTGAATGCCCAAAATCGCATATTTTCGCGATTATCTCTTGCTGTGTACAATATATCTTAAATTTTTTTTGCAAATTTCCTAAAGATAAGTCAATACAATATATGAGCAATATTTTATAATATTAATTTATCTTCCTGTATAGGAAAACTGGAATGCATTCTTTTTTCCTTAGCCCAAAATCGTTATAGTCATCCGATACCGATGATTTTCTTAGACAGCGCTTTGTGTACAATAAATGCGCTAAATACAAAATTTCAGAATTTTAATTGCAAAAATTGAGGAGTTATAACCCAAAACGTAGACGTATGCTGTTTGGACTTGTTTTTACTTTAGTCAACTCTAAAAAAAACTCAAGGTTACTCATACGCCATAGCGTACTATTGGAAGCAAAAACAAATTTCAGAAGCATAAGTCTACGTTTTAGGGAATAACTCTTCAATTTTTGCAGCTAAAATTCTGAAATTTTGTATTTAGAGCATTTATTGTACACAAAGCGCTGTCGGCGAAAATCATCAGTATCGGATGACTATAACATATAGAACCCATACCGCGATTTTGGGCCAAGGGAAAAAGAGTAGTTTTCCTATACCGGAAGATAAATTAATATTTTAAAATACTGTTCATATATTGTATTGACTTATCTGTAAAAAGTTTGCAAAAAAAATTAAGATGTATTATACACAACAAGAGATAATCGCGAAAATATGCGATTTTGGGCATTCAGCCTCCATAACCGGAAATCTCGCTATATCTCGAAAACGGATCATCCGATTTTAGTTTCGATTTCATATCTGGATTCAGCATAAAATTCTGCTTCAACACTATGTGCATATTGGCCTGGATATTTTTTTGTCGATTTTTGCCAAATTTTTATTTTCAAAAATTCGTCTTGGTTCATAAAAACCAAATTCGGGAACATCAAAATTAATTTTAGACAAGTGTCGTGGAGGAGTTTTCTACTCAGAAAAATGAGAGGAATCCAAATTTCGATCGCGCGATATAGATTAGAAAATCGCCCCACCCTACTGTATATACATACTTATGTATATAGGAACTTATGTATGAACCCACCAATAAATCTAAGCCTTAGTTAAGAATTAAAAAAGCAGATTTGAAGGCTTCCGAAATAAGCCTTATAAGGGTTTCAAATTTGTATGGCGTAAGGCTTTATATAAGGCTGATTTTCCTGTGTTGATGTCATCAGGCCATAAAGAGTACTCTCTCTCTCTCTCTCTGAGAGCACACGTTATTGCAAAGGCTTATCTGCCATGCGAAATAAGGCCTAGATATGTAAGTACATATTGGAAAGTTAGGAGCAGATAGAGTGAGTGCATAACGGAGGTAGCGCTGCCAGCGTACTCCTGTTTTAGACCTAATTTTTCAACAATAACCATAACTTTTTTGCAGGGAATGTACGTATTTAGAACAGTTTAATACATACAATTAGTAGGAAAAGCAAAAGGAGCACATCTCGAATTGGAAGAGAAGCTCGGCCATAAAACTCGTCAGAGTTATAATAGTGCCATTGTGTTATTATTATATTATTAATACATACATACGTATGTCAGTTCAATTCTTCATTAATTAGATGCGGTGCTAAAATTAGAATCACGTCATGTCACATTTAAACTCAATGTCACACAGAGCAATACAAGAAAGCAATGAAATATATAACAAAACATTTTATGCTCGAGTTAAATTTTTATTTGTATTTTTGAAACACGAAAGATATTGAGGGCATTTGTTACCCCATAGACCAAATTACTTATGCCTACAACTAGGTACATATTTAAAACTAATGCACATATTTTATATTTTTGTAAATTATGTCCGTGTGGTATTATTGTTGCCAAAGGCATGTGGAATCGTCATTTATTTAATTCACCAATGAGCAATAAATAGCTACACATTCCAACAGGTTAGGAAATTTATTCATACTAAGTGCTACGACGGCATGCAATTTGACACGCAAATAAGCCATTTATTTTCAAAAGATTTTGACTAAGACAGCATTTTGTAAAAAAGGGGAATTGTGTAAATGCAATAAAAGTGTCGTATATGTATATACTAAACTATGTGTATCTAGGCCTATAATTTATGCAACTAATCCTTATTTAGTATGCTCATGTTTCTTTTCTACGTTAATAAGAACAAGATAAATATTGACTAAAAAGTGGGTAACTCGCGTTACACTTTTTAGTTCAGAAATCTTAGAACACTTTTTAAATCAACTTCCAAGAAATTTTAATGAAAACCCACGATTTGAAGGCAAAAACATGATTTTGATAACTCGCGTTACACAAAAAATAGGACGTATGTACCATAGATGGGCACTTTTAAGTACCAGTAGTAATTCATTATTTTTACCCTTTTTACTGCTTACTTAAAATTTTTTACAGTAATAAGTAACGCGTTACTTAATACTTAAAATTTTTTACAGTATTAAGTACCGCGTTACTTATTACTGTAAAAATTGTACAGTAATAAGTAGTCTTTACTTACTACTGTAAAAAGTTTACAGTATTTAAGCATTATTTACTGTTTACTGTAAGACTACTGAAGTAGCGAGGATACAGTAGTCTAAGAATTGGCATACACACACACACACATTGATGAGCACAAGCGCATGCGCTAACGAGCATATGAGGTATGATGCCCAATAAACATAATAGAAAAAAATCTCGAACGTTGAAAAACGTTTATACACATTTCTAATTCCAGAGCATTTTGAAATTCACAATTAAACGTACCTACACCAAGGTAAGTACCCAGCTATGTATAAATTAAGGATATGAAAAAAAAAACTATATTTTTACCACAATGCTCGGTAAAACGTCAGGAAGCAAAAATTGACTTAATTTTTTTTTATAAAATCTTAACCTAGAATACAATTAAGATATTTGTTGCCACTGCTTCTAATAACATTTGGATGAAAAGCAATTTTATTTTTTCAATTGATTTTTAAGTAAATGTTTGCTTCCCGACGTTTTACCGAGCATTGTGGTAAATATATAGTTTTTATTTTTATATCCTTAATTTATACATACCTGGGTACTTACCTTGGTATATTTGAGAAAAAATTGAGAATGGGTACGTTTAATTGTGAATTTCAAAATGCCCTGGAATTAGAAATGCGTATAAACGTTTTTTCAACGTTCGAGATTTTTTTCTATTATGTTTATTGGGCATCATACCTCATATGCTCGTTAGCGCATGCGCTTGTGCTCATCAATGTGCGTGTGTGTGTATGCCAATTCTTAGACTACTGTATCCTCGCTACTTCAGTAGTCTTACAGTAAACAGTAAATAATACTGAAATACTGTAAACTTTTTACAGTAGTAAGTAAAGACTACTTATTACTGTAAAATTTTTACAGTAATAAGTAACGCGGTACTTAATACTGTAGAAAATTTTAAGTAATAAGTAAAGCGATACTTAATACTGTAAAAAATTTTAAGTAATAAGTAACGCGTTACTTATTACTGTAAAAATTTTAAGTAAGCAATATTCTTTTACTGCTTACTGTTTGCTTTACTGAATTACAATTTTACTTCAGTATGCCCATCTATGGTATGTACATATCGTCCGTCTCCTGCCAGAAACACGAATGTGAAATTTTTTTAAGTACGATGTCTACTCTTTATCGGGTATATGTTGATATAATAACAATTAATATTTTTATATATGCTTACTAGCTGACCCGGCAAACTTCGTTCTGCCCAAAATAGATTTTTTTTATTAATTTCATTTCAAAAATTGTTATTACACCGGTATTATTTTTAATAGAAAATTAACGATTTTTCACTACTTCATTGTGTATAGAACTTCAAAAATATATAATTTTAGTATTCAGTTTAAGGCTACACGATACACAAAATTTTTAGTTTTCTGTTCCGGATATTTATTTTCACTGAGTATTGGCTATTTTCACTAAGTAAGTAATAGGATTGATATAGTATACCTCCATAATGGTTTTCAGGCCCCTCCTCCAACCCTTTTAGATATATTCAGCCTCAAAAGTTTAGTACGTATGGGAGGTGCAATGCCCCATTTTTCGATAAATCTTTTTTTTTTTTGGTGAACATGGTATTGATATCGTATATCTGCATAGTGATTTCTATGTACATGCCATGAACGCTTTTAAGGATATTTAGCCTTAAAAATTAAGAACGCATGGGAGGTGCCACGCCCCCTTTTCCCCAAACTACTGTTTTTTTCAAAAGCACGCTATTGATATCGTCAATCTCCTGACCAATTTTCAAGTCCCAACCTTAAACGCCTCGCCCCCTTTTCCGATAACCTACACTTTTATGCGTAAAAATTGTTTTGATATAATATAGCTCTGTACCAATTTCCAGGTCCCTGACTTAAATCCTTTTAAAGATATTCAGCTTAAAAAATTAAGTGTTGTTGGGAAGTGCCACGCCCCCTTTTCGTATAACTCCTATTATTTTGCGTTAATATGGAATTGTTATCGTTTATCTCCACACCCATTTCCAAGCCCCTAGCGTAAACAATTTTAGAGATATTCAGCATGAAAAATTAAGTTTGATAACCCCCACTTTTATGCGTGGGAATGGTTTTGATATCATTTAGCTCTATACCAATTTTTAGCTCCCTACCTTGAACTCTTTTAGAGATAATCAGCTTTAAAAATTAAGGTTGTATGGGAGGTGCCACGCCCCTTTTTCTGATAACCCCCAATTTTCTGAGTGAGAAGGGTTTTGCTATCACCTACCTTTATACCAATTTTCAGCTCCCTACCTTAAACTGTTTTAGAGATAATCAGCTTTAAAAATTAAGGTTGTATGGGAGGTGCCACGCCCCCTTAACATTTTTTAATTTTTTCTTCGACTAAACCTTCGCGGGGTAACAACAAACAAACCCCCCTAAGGAAGTATTTGATTTGGTTCAGCCGTTTTCAAGTTTTAGCGTTACAATTAAATACCAAATCATTTTATATATATAGATGTACATACAAGTACATATTATGTATGAATGTTTACACAAGAATTTATACAAATATTAATTGTTATTACATCAATATAATATATATATAATAATATAATAATACATAATAATAATAATAATAAATAACAAGTAAGGAAGCCTAAGTTCGAGTGGAATCGAACATTAGATACTCAGCTGTATGCTTTCATTGTTTGTTTGCGTTTGATGGAAACACGGTGCACTTAATATAAAGCGAGTGCTGCATAAAATGGGCGTAGCCACCCCCATTTTCTAAATTTTTATCAGTCATCCAACTAAGCATATAAATATTATTCTTTGTGCAAAATTTCATTCCTTTATGAATGCTAGTTACAAAGATGTCACGTTACAAATTCCCAAAGAGTGTTCCAGATATATCTTTCTTAAAAAGTAGGCGTGGTCATAAACCGATTTCAATAAATTTTTGCGTGGCTATTAACACATGTTATAAAAGTGTATAAACCAAGTTTCGTTATAATATCTCAATTATTTGTCGAGTTATAGGCTAAGAAATCTCGTATATCCCTTTGTGTAAAAAGAGGCGGTGCCACGCCCATTTTCCAAAATTTTTCTATTTGTTGTTTCCGGTCTATTGTAGAAATCATACCACAAAATTTCAATGAATTATCTTTACATTTGACAAAGATATCGCTTAAAATGTTTTTATTAGGTCACTTTATAGTTCCCATATATAAAAGTGGGCGTGGTCGTCAACCGATTTCGCAAAAATTTTCAACATGTATTACCACAAGTAATAAAAGTGTACACACCAAGTTTAGTCATTATATATAAATCATTTGTCGAGTTATGGGCTCAGAAATCTCGTATATTCCAGCTTCTAAAAAGAGGCGGTGCCACGCCCATTTTCCAAAATTTTTGTGTTTTTCGTTTTATGTCCGCAGTTGGACTCCTGCTATAAAATTTCAATGATATATCTTTATATTTGACAGAGATATCGCTTAAAATGTTTTTATTAGGTCACTTTATAATACACATATATAAAAGTGGGCGTGGACCTTAACCGATTTCGGAAATTTTTCGTCCAAATATTTGACTAAGTAAGTATATCACGCGTACCAAATTTTGTCGATATATCTTCAATGGTTTCTGAGTTATGACATATAAAACTTTCAAGGTTTGACCCTTAATAAGTGGGCGCGGCACCGCCCATTTTCCAAAATGTCATCAAATTTCTTCCTAGGGGCCTGAGCTCAACACGTGGGTAAAATTTCATCGCTGCAGCTATATTAGTGACTGAGATACCAAATTTCCGATATTTTCTATATAGGAAAAGTGGGCGTGGTCATGGTCTGATTTCGCCCATTTTCAATACCAACCGTCCCAGTCTCGATACCAACTTGCATTTCAAATTTCATCAAAATATCTCTATTTTTGCGCGAGTTAGAGTGTTTACAGACGGACGGACAGACGGACGGACGGACGGACGGACGGACGGACGGACGGACGGACAGACGGACGGACGGACGGACATGGCTCAATCGATTTCTCTTTTCACCCTGATCATTTTGATATATATAAGTCTATATCTATCTCGATTATTTCACTCTGTTACAATCCACCGTTATGTGATTAAAACTATAATACTCTGTGTACTAGTACAGCTGAGTATAAAAATAATAATATATATTATACCCCATAAAGAGCAGACATCGTGCTTAAAAAAATTTTCATATTCGTGTTTCTGGCAGGAGACCGACGATACGTATACATATATTTTTATTAAAAGCTACGGACCTGTAGGTTTATAGTTTAGAAGATTATGAAAAAATTACAAATGAGATGTCACTAGCCAATGTTATGTATAGGAAACTGAGATTTAAAGAAAAAAATTAACATTGGGTCATATTAATAAAAGCTGAGCATTTGCTTTTACTTAAAATTTGCGACCTTTTACTCAAATTTTGAAATTTGGTTCATAAAAATTGATGTCAAATTTCTACAAGTAAGGAAGCCTAAGTTCGAGTGCAATCGAACATTAGATACTCAGCTGTATGCTTTCATTGTTTGTTTGCGTTTGTTCGATATAGGGTGTATTTTATATGAAACGAGTGCTGCATAAACAGGGCGCAGCCACGCCCATTTTCAAAATTTATATCAATCATCCAAATAAGCATACAAATATTATTGTTAGTGCAAAATTTCATCCCTCTATGACTTTTAGTTACAAAGACTTCACGTTACAAATTCCAAAAGGGTGTTCCAGAAATATCTTTGTTAAAAAGTAGGCGTGGTCATAAACCGATTTCAATACATTTTTGCGTGTCTATTAACACATGTTATAAAAGTGTATAAACCAAGTTTCGTCATAATATCTCAATTATTTGTCGAGTTAAAGGCTAAGAAATCTCATATATCCCTTTGTCTAAAAAGAGGCGGTGCCACGCCCATTTTCCAAACTTTTTTATTTTTTGTTTCCGGTCTATTGTAAAACTCATGTCACAAAATTTCAATGAATTATCTTTATATTTCACATAGATATCGCTTAAAATGGTTTTATTAGGTCACTTTATAATACACATATATAAAAGTGGGCGCGGTCGTCAACCGATTTTGGTAATTTTTCGTCCACACATTTGGCTAAGTAAATATATCACGCGTACCAGATTTCATCGATATATCTTTAACGGTTTCTGAGTTATGGCTTATTAAACTTTCAATATTCGCTCCTTAATAAGTGGGCGTGGCACCGCCCATTTTCCAAAATTTTTGTAGTTTTTGTTTTATGTCCATAGTTGGACTCCTGCCACAAAATCTCAGTGATTGATCTTTATATTTGACAGAGATATCGCTTAAAATGTTTTTATTAGGCCCCCTTATATTTCCTATATATAAAAGTGGGCGTGGCCGTCAACCGATTTTGATAATTTTTCGCCAAAACATTTGACTAAGTAATTATATTACGCGTACCGAATTTCATCGATATATCTTCAACGGTTTCTGAGTTATGACTCATAAAACTTTCAATGTCTGCCCCTTAATAAGTGGGCGTGGCACCGCCCATATTCCAAAATTTTTGTGTTTTTTGTTTTATGTCCATAGTTGGACTCATGCGACAAAATTTCAATGATAGATCTTTATATTTGACAGAGATATCGCTTAAAATGGTTTTATTAGGTCACTTTATAATACACATATATAAAAGTGGGCGTGGCCGTAAACCGATTTTGATAATTTTTCGTCAAAACATTTGTCTATGTAAGCAAATTACGCGTACCAAATTTCATCGATATATCTTCAACGGTTTCTGAGTTATGACATATAAAACTTTCAATGTTTGACCCTTAATAAGTGGGCGTGGCACCGCCCATTTTCCAAAACTTCATCAAATTTCTTCATAAGGGCCCGAGCTCAATACGTGGGTAAAATTTTAAAACTCTAGCTATATTAGTGGCTGAGATACCAAATTTCCGATTTTTTCTATATAGGAAAAGTGGGCGTGGTCATGGTCCGATTTCGCCCATTTTCAATACCAACCGTCCCAGTCTCGATACCAACTTGCGTTCCAAATTTCATCAAAATATCTCAATTTTTGCGCGAGTTAGAGTGTTTACAGACGGACGGACGGACGGACGGACGGACAGACGGACGGACGGACGGACGGACGGACGGACGGACGGACGGACGGACATGGCTCAATCGATTTCTCTTTTCACCCTGATCATTTTGATATATATAAGTCTATATCTATCTCGATTATTTCATTCTGTTACAATCCACCGTTATGTGATTAAAACTATAATACTCTGTGTACTAGTACAGCTGAGTATAAAAATCTTGAGGAAAAGTATTTGCTTCGTTTGTATTAATACGGCCCATGACCTTTTCAAAAGAAGTAATAATATAACAAGTAAGGAAGCCTAAGTTAGAGTGGAATCGAACATTAGATACTCAGCTGTATGCTTTCATTGTTTGTTTGCGTCTGATAGAATCACGGTGTATTTTATATAAAGCGAGTGATGCATAAAGTAGGAGTACCCACGCCCATTTTCAACATTTTTGTCAGTCATCCAACTAAGCATATGAATATTATTTTTTGCTCAAAATTTCATTCCTTTATGACTTCTAGTTACAAAGATGTCACGTTACAAATTCCCAAAGGGTATTCCAGAAATATCTTTGTTAAAAAGTAGGCGTGGTCATAAACCGATTTGCATAAATTTTTGCATGTCTATTAGCACAAGTTATAAAAGTGTATAAACCAAGTTTCGTCATAATATCTCAATTATTTTTTGTTTCCGATCTATTGTGGAACTCATGCCACAAAATTTCAATGAATTACCTTTATATTTGACAAAGATATCGCTTAAAATGTTTTTATTAGGCCACTTTATAGTTCCCATATATAAAAGTAGGCGTGGTAATAAACCGATTTGCATAAATTTTTGCATGTCTATTAGCACAAGTTATAAAAGTGTATAAACCAAGTTTCGTCATAATATCTCAATTATTTGTCGAGTTATAGGCTAAGAAATCTCGTATATCCCTTTGTGTAAAAAGAGGCGGTGCCACGCCCATTTTCCAAAATTTTTCTATTTGTTGTTTCCGGTCTATTGTAGAAATCATACCACAAAATTTCAATGATATATCTTTATATTTGACAGAGATATCGCTTAAAATGTTTTTATTAGGTCACTTTATAGTTCCCATATATAAAAGTGGGCGTGGTCGTCAAACCGATTTCGCTAAAATTTTGAACATGTATTACCACAAGTAATAAAAGTGTACACACCAAGTTTCATGATTATATATAAATTATTTGTCGAGTTATGGGCTCAGAAATCTCGTATATTCCTGTTTCTAAAAAGAGGCGGTGCCACGCCCATTTTCCAAAATTTTTGTGTTTTTCGTTTTATGTCCGCAGTTGGACTCCTGCTATAATATTTCAATGATAGATCTTTATATTTGACAGAGATATCGCTTAAAATGTTTTTATTAGGTCACTTTATAATATACATATATAAAAGTGGGCGTGTCCGTCAACCGATTTTAACTATTTTCCGTCCAAATGTTTGCCTAAGTAAGTAAATCACGCGTACCAAATTTCATCGATATATCTTCAATGGTTTCTGAGTTATGACATATAAAACTTTCCATGTTTGACCCTAAATAAGTGGGCGTGGCACCGCCCATTTACCAAAATTTCATCAAATTTCTTCCTAGGGGCCTGAGCTCAACACGTGGGTAGAATTTCATCGCTCCAGCTATATTAGTGACTGAGATACCAAATTTCCGATTTTTTCTATATAGGAAAAGTGGGCGTGGTCATGGTCCGATTTCGCCTATTTTCAATACCAACCGCCCCAGTCTCGATACCAACTTGCATTTCAAATTTCATCAAAATATCTCAATTTTTGCGCGAGTTAGAGTGTTTACAGACGGACGGACAGACGGACGGAAGGACGGACGGACGGACGGACGGACATGGCTCAATCGATTTCTCTTTTCACCCTGATCATTTTTATATATATAGTCTATATCTATCTCGATTATTTCACTCTGTTACAATCCACCGTTATGTGATTAAAACTATAATACTCTGTGTACTAGTACAGCTGAGTATAATAATAATAATATAATACAATGGCGCTATTATAACTCTGACGAGTTTTATGGCCGAGCTTCTCTCCCAATTCGAGGTGTGCTCCTTTTTTGTTTTTCCTACTAATTGGGTGGACCTACAGTTTTATGCCGGCTCCGAACGGCGAATGCATTTTTTGTGAGAAGCTTTTTCATGGCAGAAATACTCTCGGAGGGTATGCCGCCCACTGCCGAGAGGTGACCGCTGCTCTTAAAAAACCCAATAATTGGATTTTTACTAATTGAAAAATTGTTTTGGTGTTTGGCTCGGACCGTGGTTTGAACCCGAGACCTCTGGCACAGCAGGCGAGCACTCTACCCACTGCACCACAGCGGCTACTTTCAAAAGAAGTAATATTAAAAAAAAAATGCAGATTGCTAACAAACACGTCTGCACCTTGTGTGGGTCTCGGGACATAGAGATATCGATGGCAATTGTAGGGCAGATGAACTCGCCAGACAAGGCACTACCGATCAGGTTCTACCTGACAAAGATCGCATTGGTATGCCGTTTGACACATGCAAGGTAATGCTTAAACAGCATATCTATAAACTTGCAAACGATAGACGGCAAAAGAACCCAGTATGTCGAACATCAAGACAAACCTGTCCGAAATGGGATCACAAGCGATCTCGTCGATTATGTACTCTAAGGAGAGAGGAAATTTCGAACCTTGTGGGGGTGCCCACAGGACACTGCCTCATCGGGAAATACGCAGATGAGGAAGAAGATGCAATCGAACACCTCATTTGCCATTGTCCGTCTCTTCACAGCGCCAGACAACGCTTTCTTGGGACACCTTTCCTGGATGGCCTATGTGGTATGTATGTTTTTACTATAACTTGCAATTATTTTTATTCAAAACAAAAAAATGATTTGGCTTTTTCGATTTTGGTCTGCGTAAATGCCCCTATGTATGTACGTATGTACATTATGATCGCGATCATCCTAAACGACGAAATGGACAAATATTGTCACCTCAACCCTATTCTGAAACCTCAAAAGAGCCAAGAAACTGCATTCATTACAAAACTCATTACCTACAAAATTAAAAATAGCTTTGAGCTCAGGAGGTACATTCCAATTCTTCCCTATACCTGAATTTATTGGTATTTTTTTGCTGTAAACTATTGTTATTTAAGTGCAATCTTTTAGTGGCTAGCACGAAAATTTTTCCCCACAAGGGTGGAAGTTGTGATGGTCCCAAGATCAAATCTCACTTGGCTCAAACATCCACTCTCGAAAGGGGTACTGATGAGAAAAGTTTATGCTCTTTTCGAAATAGCTACATATGTATATACCGCAGCTTCGCTGTTAATAGTTTTGAGCTAATTTTCCACTTACCCAAATCAATTTAATATTGTTATTTAAACCTACATGGGTAAATATAAATAATTACTCCAACTGCCTCTGCTGTACGATGTACTGTGGAACGAACATCCTCCATCTCTTGTCAAGTTTGATTTGGTTATAAACCAGTTTCGGCGATGTGCCAACTTCAGTATCGTTTTTCGTTCTCTGCTATACTTACTATGCATACTTTCACATTTAACTTTAACTTAAATAAATTATATCGAAATATACATACATATGTACGTGCATATGTTCATATGTATTCCTATTTAATGATTTACTTCCCACACAGAATTCAAAAGGCTTAAGTAATGATTTAAATGTAAATATTTTACACAAAATAGGCTCAGCTGCTCAAATGTGTTTTCTCATTAAAATTCTGCCCTTTTAATGTTCATACTCATTTTTCTCTAAAACAAATCTTTTGGAATTGTTGCAAAATCAGACGCACATAATAAATACCCTGCACCGTATGCTACACACATACGCCAATCATAGCCACCAAATCTAATAAAGATAAAAGGCAATAAATTATGAACATTTCGACTGCCTTTTATGATCCTTAGAATAGCCATCCCTAAGAAATTTGATGAAAATTGTACACCAATTTTGGAACGAAATGGAATGATGGTCGGTTATATATATGTTTGCATATGTAATTTGTATGAATGTATGTACATACATACATATGTACATAGTAGGGATTCCAATTTTTCCGTTTTTACGATCCCGGGATTTTCGAGATTTGTTTTTATAATCCCGGGATCCCGGGATTTGGACCATAATTATTTTCCCACATTTTGGGGTTGAAAAAAGTAAATATATATTTCGAGAAACGCTACAACTTTAAAGTGTAAAGAAAAAATTGATTTTTATTGCCATTTTCATTATTTCATTAGTAACAAAATAAAATAGGAACGTAAAATCATGCGTATTATTTAATAATAAGAGTTACTTTAGAAAACGCAACCAACAAAGAAAATTACATACAAAACATTTACCTTTACAGTTGGTACTTTTAGGATATTAATAATAAAGCTTGTGATTAGGAACACGATATCGAATCAAAAGCATCGATCTGGTACTCATTTAAAATATCGGTTAAAAAGAATCGCGAACCCGATAATATCGAAACTAAACTACTCGATACTCTAAGTATCGGTATCGAAAGCGGTAATTTTCTAGAAGGTGTAACCTTAAAATTTGCTCTAAAATAGTTAAAAGAGGTACCAATCGACGCGTTCTGACCTTTCAGTAGAAAAATAAATGGTTATCTTCATGAAATAAATCCTTATACTTCATAAATTATTTTTCAAGGCAAAATGTTATGAATTAGTATTAATGAACAATGAATCTGATTTTTTATATCGTCGTACCATACGAAAACTAGCATATTTAAAATTTCTGGCGAAAGCTATCAATAAAAAAATTCTGTACGAAAAGTAACAAGTGCGACTTTTGGCTGACGAAAAATAACAAGTTCGACTTTTAGCCGACGAAAAATAACAAAATCGACTTTTGGCTGACGAAAAGTATCAGTAATTATATACTGTTTTTGCATTGAAATTGTTGTTGTTTAAACGAAATTGATAGTTTTCATCAGCCAAAAGTCGAACTTGTTAATTTTCGTCAGCCAAATGTCGATTTTGTTATTTTTCGTCGGCCAAAAGTCGAACTTGTTATTTTTCGTCAGCCAAAAGTCGAACTTGTTACTTTTCGTCAGTCACAAAATAACGTATGCTAGTTTTCGTATGGTACGACGATATTATATAAGAGTAATGTTTAGATATGTAAATGTGTAAGGTTTTTGGTAAATTTATTCGAATTTGGATGAATTCCTACCTCTTTAAAATTGTTTTTGGAAAATTTTTCACCCCGAAAAACTGGGTTTTCAGGGGATAAAGGGATTCTCACAAGACTTCGAACTGAAATCCAAACTTGCCGGAGGCTTACATATACATACATATGTGTTTAGAACAACTTTCTGCCCTCGGCCACGCTAAAAAAAAAATAAACCTCAGCTGACAGAATTCTTTTTGTGGGGTAATATCTATGGACCCATCCAAATTTAACAAAAAATATGTCGTAAATTATAAACCTACGGCAAGTTTTGATTTCAGTTTTGAGATCTGTGAGAGGTCCTTCATCACCCTGAAAAAGTTATTTCTCGCGGGGCGTTCCTTATGCCTATATGACACTACGTTTTTTATACTCAGCTGTACTAGTACACAGAGTATTATAGTTTTAATCACATAACGGTGGATTGTAACAGAATGAAATAATCGAGATAGATATAGACTTATATATATCAAAATGATCAGGGTGAAAAGAGAAATCGATTGAGCCATGTCCGTCCGTCCGTCCGTCCGTCCGTCCGTCTGTCCGTCTGTCCGTCCGTCCGTCTGTAAACACTCTAACTCGCGCAAAAATTGAGATATTTTGATGAAATTTGAAATGCAAGTTGGTATCGACACTGGGACGGTTGGTATTGAAAATGGGCGAAATCGGACCATGACCACGCCCACTTTTCCCATATAGAAAAAATCGGAAATTGGTATCTCAGCCACTAATATAGCTAGAGTGATGAAATTTTACCCACATGTTAAGCTCAGGCCCCTAAGAAGAAATTTGATAGAATTTTGAAAAATGGGCGGTGCCACGCCCACTTATTAAGGAGCAAACATTGAAAGCTTTATGAGCCATAACTCAGAAACTGTATAAGATATATCGATGAAATTTGGTACGCGTGATATACTTACTTAGGCAAATATTTGGACGAAAAATTGTCAAAATCGGTTGACGGCCACGCCCACTTTTATATATGGGTATTATAAAGTGACCTAATAAAAACATTTTAAGCGATATCTTTGTCAAATATAAAGATATATCATTGAAATTTTATGGCAGGAGTCCAACTGCGGACATAAAACGAAAAGCATAAAAATTTTGGAAAATGGGCGTGGCACCGCCTCTTTTAAGAAGCAGGAATATACGAGATTTCTGAGCCCATAACTCGACAAATAATTGAGATATTATAACGAAACTTGGTTTATACACTCTTATAACTTGTGTTAATAGACACGCAAAAATTTATTGAAATCGGTTTATGACCACGCCTACTTTTTAACAAAGATATTTCTAGAACACCCTTTGGGAATTTGTAACGTGACATCTTTGTAACTAGCAGTCATAAAGGAATGAAATTTTGCACAAATAATAATATTCATATGCTTAGTTGGATGACTGATAAAAATTTTGAAAATGGGCGCGGCTACGCCCACTTTATGCAGTACTTGCTTTATATAAAGTACCTACACCGTGTTTCCATCAAACGCAAACAAACAATGAAAGCATACAGCTGAGTATCTAATGTTCGATTCCACTCGAACTTAGGCTTCCTTACTTGTTCTCTGGTATTTTTGGTTTGAAAACCCACCGAAAGTCAAAATACAAAAACAATTCTTCTGTAGGTTGAAAAGAGACAAATACTCCTTCAAAAACAATTTTATGACATTAAACTTCAAACTAAATGAATATATTATTTATTACAAAAATTAATTTTTTTGGAAATTAAAATTTGAATTTAAATTATCGAAACAAAAAAATGATGAAACTCAAGTGGCAGAATAGCTGTGAATTCCATGTTATAAAGAGAAGCCATTGCGCAGTATGATTTTTCTTCCGGACTTCTTCTTTCCCCTTACGGCTAAAGCATAAGCTTAAAATTTGTATTTCCAAAGATTTTATATTTTAAAAATAATTTATTTTATAGTTGTCAAATTGAAACAATTGTCAGAAAAAAGTGCCGAATGTCAAAAACCTATCGATATATACAAGCTGGCTCATTGGTTTTTAACCGCCTAGATGGTATTTCGTTGGTTTTTTCCAACATAGCTTACTCCCAACACAAAACTGTATTTGACCACCTCTTTCACACAAAAAACCTTGTAGAATACCAGGAAAAAACGTAGTGTCATATGGGCATTAATGGAAAACAGACCCTTTTTTTATAACGTGTTTTTAGTTAAGTGAAAAAGAAAAAAAATAGATATTGACGATTTTTTCGCTGAAATGATGATTTTTTATTTGCAAACATCAAATTATCGTATAAAAATGAAAAAATATATAATCCTATATCTCCAGTTATCATTATTTCTATCGCATGGTAATTGCAAATTTTAAGCAAGTTTCGGTGGTAAGTGTGCGCCTCGTTTAATGTGAAAATCAATAAACAGATTTGGGTAACTTCATACAACGTCATACAAAAAACCTTACGAAGTAGCCCAAACCTGCAATTATTTCAGCACGTGGATCAGACCTATTTTTCGATGTGTACCAGTGATGGAACATTACTCGTGCTTGTGCATTTTTCGGCCCTTTAGGAAGCAGCTTGTCACTTCTGCACACTCGACCGATTTTCGGCACTATTTTGCGTTGCACAATTTTTGGACAAATATGACACAATTTTAATTTTCCATCACTGAATGTACTCATTTGTTCGATACCGTGGTTGAAGTACTCGATATCAAAAAATATCGTTGCAAAAGAATCGAGTAAAAAGTATCGGTATCAAATGCAAAAAATATCGATTTGGTATCGTATCGTATCGAAATTCGTGTCCCTACTTGTGATCATTTGATAATTTCCAATACAAATTTTTAGAATTTAATGACGTACTTCGTTTAAGCGAATATTTCCAAGCTTGCCGAAAAATACTGAAAATTAATACAACATTCGGAAAAAAATTAAAAATCGGATGCAGAAATTTTGAGATGAATTCCGAGTATACAACTGCGTATTTTATTTTAGTACGTAATGTGAAATTCTCAAATAAAATTAAACTTTTTACTGGTTTTTACTAATTTTATTTTTGAAATTTTTTTGCATTTTCTTCCATTATTTACTTTTCTTGGGAGGAAATTGCAAAAACCTTTGAGAAATAAATGGCCAAAAATCAGGAAATAGAAATTATCAAATGAATTTTACCACAAGAATTCTAACGATTCTAAAAATACCTAACGTACGTTTCCTTACAACGCGTATTTCACAACAAAAAAAATTTAACTACACTAGTTTATAGCCAAAAAATATCTAAAAATTCAGGTATGGGGGAGGATAGGTATGGGACTGCTGAGCTCAGAACTATTTTTTTTTTTAATGTTTTGTATAGTTAGGTTTTGAGATAATGGTAATTTGGTGTTTCTTTGGTTATCACTTCACTCAAAAATTATTTTCGGAAATCACAAATGCGATAACCACAATTAAGCAGGCTAATTTTTAAAAGAATAAAACTTTCCTGAATTTTACAACTTCCTACAAAAACTTAATTTTAGAATCAAATTTTTTTCAAATATCGCAAGTAGTTAATAACATTTTGATTTCGACCAGCGAGGTAATGTCCAATTACTACAAGTTGTACATCGACAATTTTAATTTTCTTTCGAACGTGGTACTGTACTGCTTGTGATTATCCCATTTGTGACTCCCGCGAAAATAATTTTTCAATGAAGTGATAACCAAAAAAACCTAACCATACAAAAAACTAAAAAAAAATAGTTCCGAGCTCAGCAGGCCCATATCTATTCTCCCCCAAACCTGAATTTCTTGGTATTTTTTTAAATTATTTGTAGTGTTATTAAATCAAAAATATTAATCCTTACTTTGCTTTTTTTATTCTGGCAAAAATGTCAAACTTATTCTGCATTTTCTTCATACTGTCAAGTTTTTTATTCTCTTCCACCAAGATTCCACAACATTTTTTAGGGCTGTTTGTTCTATAGACAAAATGTAAAACTGGCCCGACTAAGGGGCAACATTTTCTGTTCTTAGCACAAAAGGGTTGCATTATTTTTGTTTCATTTATCACATGAAAAATGCACCATTTTCATAGGTCACAGGGCATATGTTGATAATGCTGCTATGTAATAATGCAACATTAGTATACATATCTGAAACCAATAAAAATTATATAAAATACAATTTTTCTTTGCTATAATAGGGGAATATTCTCTCTTTATTTTATCCCGAAAATCCCGGGATGAAATTCTAGTAATCCCGTAGTCAAAAAGGTCGGGATCCCGGGATCCCGGGTCTGGAATCCCTAGTACATAGCAGGGATTCTAATCCCGAAATACAAGTAGTTTTACGGCACGAACATCTTGCGATCGTTTCAGTTTGTAAACAAAATAACTATCGTTTCGAAACTTATGTTGAACTTCTACCGCACATACATACATATGTATATGATATTGCTACACATCCAATTATTTCTTATTTATTTTAAAGCAGGGACCGATTTTAATCGTTATTTTTATTTCTTCGGATGAAAAAATCATTATGAAAACTTCGTTAACAATAAAATGCAAGTATGCCGATACAATGATTTTAGCACATTCTATCCAAATATGAGCTCATCTTTATTCTAAAGATTTTTATTTTTTAAATTTTTAAATAACCATTATTTACGATTTTTATTTTTTCGATCAAAAATAATTTTTATTATTGAATTTAAATTTTTCCGATGAAACTTGATCGATATTTTATGATTTTTATTTTTCCGATCAAAAATAATTGTTATACACGGTAGGCAGGAAGCGACGATAGGTTGCATGAAAATGTCGAGAAAAAAGGAAAGTGGGGTTGTGTTATGTGATGTTTATAGATGAAACATCCGTTGAAATTAAAATCCGAGCTGCTCCTTTTTCAAGGATATCCACATTTTTTGTTTTTTTTGAAAGGATCAAATATTGAGGAAATCGAAAATTCGCCACCGTCCAAATTTTTCCGATTTCAATACATTATTTGGTCGCTAAGGGATACAAAAAAAGGTATTAAAAAGAAAAAAGGACACCTGTAGTGGAAAAATCCAATGTGAACAGGACCTAAAGGATAACCACTGAAATATAAAATAACACAAAAAGTACCCACTTTAATTTGCGTATAACTCCTAAAATGTTAACTCTACGTGAAAATTCCTTATAATATGTTTCATTCAGAATAAATAAGGGAATATTTCTTTGATATACAATTTTGTTGTACCTGCAGTGGTTAATGCACTTTGGTCCATCTAAAGTAAAAATTTCAAAAAAAAAGTACTTTTTTTATGGTGTTATTTTAAGTTCAAATATTTTTCTAGTTTATGTAAATATTTTAATCTAATGATCCAATTCTCATTCTTACATATCTATACGTTAATATTAAAAAGAATTAGAGCTGAAATACGCGCTAGGGGTGCACGGTGGGCGGTAAGCAACAAAAGGTTGCATGAAAATATCGAAAAAACGATCGCCGGCTAAAAACTTACGTAAAATGATATTCTAATATACTTCATAAACACACAGCAAGCGTGAATAAAATCTCCAACATTTTTTTTTAAACGAAAATTAGTACCAGCACACAGCTAGGCACATATTCGTTGGGCCATCGTTTTTACGATATTCCCATGCAACCTATTGTTGCTTCCCGCCCACCGTGCACAGCGGGCGCGTATCTCAGCTCTAACTCTTTTTTAGTATTAACGTATAGATATGTAGGAGTGATAGTTGGATCATTAGATTAAAATATTTACATAAACTAGAAAAATATTTGAACTTAAAATAGCACTATAAAAAAAACGTACTTTTTTTGAAATTTTCACTTTAGATGCACAAAAGTACATTAAGCACTGCAGGTACATCAAAATTGTATATTAAAGAAATATTTCCTTATTTATTCTGAATGAAACATATAATAAGGAATTTTCACGTAGAGTTAACATTTTAGGAGTTATACGCAAATTAAAAAGGGTACTTTTTGTGTTATTTTATATTTCAGTGGTTATCCTTTAGGTCCTGTTCACATTGGATTTTTCCACTACAGGTGTCCTTTTTTCTTTTTAATACCTTTTTTTGTATCCCTTAGCGACCAAATAATGTATTGAAATAGGAAAAATTTGGACGGTGGCGAATTTTCGATTTCCTCAATATTTGATCCTTTCAAAAAAAACAAAAAATGTGGATATCCTTGAAAAAGGAGCAGCTCGGATTTTAATTTCAACGGATGTTTCATCTATAAACATCACATAACACAACCCCACTTTCCTTTTTTCTCGACATTTTCATGCAACCTATCGTCGCTTCCTGCCTACCGTGTATAATTGGATTTAAATTTTTCCGATCAACTTTAATCAATATTTTTTTATTTTTTCTCCGATCATAGTAAACTTTTTCAAACGTTAGTGAATTCTATATTTGATGACTTGAAGTTGACGATTGTGCCAACATTGGTGCAGTTCTATTTGAGAACAAAATTTGCAAAAAAAAAACAAGTTTTTAGAGTTTATTATAATCGGAAAAATTTAAATCCAATAATAAAAATTATTTTTGATCGAAAAAATAAAAATCATAAAATATCGATCAAGTTTCATAGGAAAAATTTAAATCCAGTAATAACAATTATTTTTGATCGAAAAAATAAAAATCATAAAATATCGATCAAATTTCATCGAAAAAATAAAAATCAAATTATAACGATTAAAAATGATTTTTTTTTTTATAAAAATGATAATCGTTACGGTCCCTGTTTTAAAGTTGAAAAGCCTCGTCAAATCCCGATATTGTAATTTGGAAATAAAATTGGAATCTTTAGTAGAGCATGTGTGTACATAGGATTGCGTGATTTCGAATCAATTTTGATTTCAAATCAAATTTCAAATAAAGAATCACCTTGATTCGTGATTCAATCTATTTTCAAATCAAAGCTAAGTTTGATTTTTGATTTATTTCTCAAACTTTGAATTACTATTCAAAGGGTATTTAAATAAAATAAATTTTTTATTTGAAAATAGTTTGAATCACAAATCAAAGGGTATTTGCGATTCTTTTTGGAAACGAATCACAAATAAAAGTTATCTTTTATTTAAAAATATTTTAAATCAAGAATCAGAAAATATTTTTGATTCGTGATTCAGCCAAATCAAAATCACGCAACTCTGGTGTACATATAATATGTTTGCTATAATGCGATAAAATATCGCCAGTCAATGACATGCTGTCAGCAATGTTGCCACCCCTCGTCGACTGAAATGGCTAAATGCAAACATGTAATATATCAATGTACATTAGGCCGTCTCGCCTTATAGGGACGAAAAAATAAAGTTCGCCGTACGCCCCCGCATAAGATGTCTTTTTGGAAAACATTTCCGGAAAAGTTTTTAATTTTTTTTTGGACGCCGCTAGATGTCGCTAAAATTTATTTTTCTCATATCTTCGGTATTTATAGTCCGATCTCTGAGTTTAATACATCAATATCTTTGGCTTGAAAGGGCGGCTTATACTATAGAATAGTATTAACCCTATGTGCGTCATTGGGGTCACTACCACCCATTACTTATTTTATACGACCCTAATGCAATTTTTATGCCTGCATGTTAAACCTAGTCTAAAATCATTAATCTTTTGTAAAAGAAGTATTTCGAGCGCTTCAGTAGAACCCGAAATAAAACAGGTTAAACATTCAGAGGAATATAGGTTTTTCGCTCCCTTTGGTCCTTTAGGTTCATTTTACAAAGATTTCTTCTGAGGAGACCCCTACTGAAATTTTTTGGTGAATAATTTTCTTGAACATTTTAACCCTCTAGCACCGCCAATAAAGGGTTATTTTGACCCCTTTTTTTTAGAAAATCAGGAAAAATAGTATTTTAAGGTCGCTAGAGGGTTAAAATGTTCTAGAAAATTACTTGGCATAAAATTTTACTAGGGGTCTCCTCAGAAAATTTTTCTGTAAAATTAACCTAAAAGACCAAAGGAACCGAAAAACCTATATTCCTTGGAGTGTTGAACGTGTTTTATTTCGGGTTCGGCTCAAGCGATCGAAATACTTATTTTGCAAAAGATTAATGATTTTTGACTACGTTTATCATGTAGACATAAAAAAGGTACATTAGGGTGGTATAAACTAAGTACTGGGTGGTAGTGACCCCAATGGCGCACATGGGGTTAATAATATTCCATAGTATAAGTCGCCCTTTCAAGCCAAAGACATAGATGTATTAAACTCAGAGATCGGACTATAAATACCGAAGATATGAGAAAAATAAATTTTAGCGACATCTAGCGGCGTCCAAAAAAAAAATTAAAAACTTTTCCGGAAATGTTTTCCAAAAAGACATCTTATGCGGGGGCGTACGGCGAACTTTATTTTTTGCGATACGGTCTAATGTACATATGTATGTATGTAAGTACATATGAGCGATAGTAAATTGTATATCAAGCATTTTTGTGTGTTCCTCCGGCCAGCATGTAGGGCGGCCCATAACTGCAAATTTATTACAATAAATCGTTTTTGTTTCTTGGTCCTTTTTTGTTCGACTTTCCATTATTTATATACTTATGTGCATGTACGTATGTATGTGTTTTTGTTTTTCATACTGTTTTGCCAAATGAATTTACGAGCATTGTAAAATGCCAAAATGCTTGTCAATTTTCATACGAGCGTATCGTTTACGGCTTGGTTTTTTCTATATGTACATGTGTTTGGTTGTATGTGTGTTTGTATGTCCTTCCCTTCGTCCGTTTATCTCACTTTCTTTTCATCAGTGAATTATTGTCCTTAATGAACGTAATGATTTTTGGGTGTTGTTTGCAATCTGTTATCTGCAGATTTGTGTGTTTTGTTTTCCTTGTCGGCGATTCCAGAGAAAGTGAAACTTGAACCCAAAATCCCATTTCTTTATAACTAAGAAATACCCTGCAGTAAATTTGTTTCACTGATGAATGATCATTGGTGATCCTTTGTTGAATATTCATCACTTTCGTCATAACTGAGTACAATTGTTATTTTTTTGTTTTTTTTTTTTTACTGAGGAAAGCAAACCATTTATATGAAAAATTCATCAGTCTTTATATGAAAGTATTCACTGATGCCTCCTCGTCATAGGTGAATTGTATCAGTGATTAATTAGGGATTCATTACGGATTTTTACTGCAGGGTACTTGGATAAAAGGTTTGTAAGTATTTGTAATCAAGCCAAATTTACTCAGAATCACGAAGCCAATGTATTGATCGATTCTGTTTCTGAACCCTTAGCATCCTTCATAAGTTTCTGACGTACTTGGAATTCGCACATGTCCCGCCGTTCACTAAGGTTTTGGATTATAATAATAAAAATAAAGAAAGTAAATTTGTTTTATTTGTATTATTATAATGCTCAGTCATTTCAAATGAAAATATGTGAATAAAATGAATTACTACTATAAATTCGCAGTTTTAGTAATACATTTCTTGACCTAAATATGACTTCCATATTTTGTCCTGCCCGTTACAATTTTTAAAACTAATATTTTTAAAATATATATTACATTATTGCAGGTTTTCGTTTTAACGCAACATTTACTAAACGCTATGTTTTCTGACAACGCTATCAAAAGCTGAAATCATTAGTTGGTTTTAAAGAAATGTTTAAGTAAAGTCAAAAATTCGCGTAAAACTGTCCCGCCCGTTACGATGGAATCGGCCTTGTGGTTCTTCTATATTTTTTTTTGTAAGAAAGGTGTCGGGTAGAAACTTTAAGACTCTCGTCACGTGTGTTTATAATGCCCATAGGTCCACTAATCTAAAAACTTTGTTTGAAGTTGTATCTGTGCATCTTGTTGATTATGATAGTATTGTTATTTGTGGTGATTTCAATGTTAACTTACTCGTCCGGGATTGTTTCAGTGATAACCTGTGTGACACCGTGTCTGGTTTTGGACTTTCTGTAGTAAATGAATCAATGCCAACAAGATTTGCTAATAACTCAAAACCAAGCCTACTTGACTACTTCATTGTTTCCGACATAACTAGAATTTTAAAGTTTGACCAAATAAGCTTCGTATCTGACCATGACTTAATTTTTTGTTGTCTTGACGTAAATCTTGAGCGTCCCGTTGATAATTTATGTTTTTCGTATAGAGACTTTCGTAGTCTCAATGAGAATGAACTCTACTGTGCCCTAAACAGTATTGACTGGACGGAATGCTGGCAGTTTTCCACTGTTGACGACAAGCTACAATTTTTGACAAACAAGTTAATATCTACTTTTGATAAACATATTCCCATTTGTGTCGTCCCCGTGAAACATTCGTCATGTCCATGGTTTAATAGTAGGGTCTTAAAGGCGATTCGATTGCGCAATAAACTATATTCAAAATGGAAGAAGTTTCCTACTCAAGAAAATTGGGCGAATTTTAAATCTGCTAGAAACCGAGCTACATTTATCACTAGACGTGAAAAACAATCCTATTTTAGAGTAAAACTAAATGCTAAACTACCTAATAGAGTTCTCTGGCGCAATATAAACAGACTTAAAGTTCGCCAAAAAGAAAACCCCCAATGTTCTTTAGACCCTGATGTTGTCAATCTAGCATTCCTTGAGAATAGTGTACAATGTAACAATATCCCACCGTTTGATCCTTGTGAAGATTTATGTTTTAAGGGTCATATGTTTGAGTTCGCTGCCGTATCTGAGTGTGACGTGGGGAGATGTGTGCTAAGAATAAGTTCCAATGCTGTAGGGGAGGATGGTCTACCCATTAAATTTATTAAAATTGTATTGCCTTGGATCATCGGACCCCTTACGCATATTATAAACCATGCAATTACTACTTCTTTTTTCCCTAGCCTCTGGAAAGTTGCAACCGTCTTGCCCATAGCAAAGAACTCCACTACTATTTCCCCAACTGATTTCCGAGACCCATAAGTATACTGTCTGCACTTTCTAAAGTCTTCGAAATGCTTATGGCTGAGCAAATACATATGCACATTCAAGAGCACAACCTTCTCTCAACCTTTCAGTCAGGCTTCAGGAAAAATCATAGCTGCAACACTGCTATGCTAAAAATTCTAGATGATATCAGGATAAGCTTTGATAAAGGTCATCTAACATTGCTCTGCCTGCTTGATTTTTCTAAAGCTTTCGATTCGGTCAATCATCAGCTGTTATGTTGCAAACTTGAGAGATTTTTTGGTTTTAGCAGTAGTGCCCTGAGTTTGATGCAAACCTATCTAATGGGGCGATGCCAACGTGTACGAATTGGCTGCGAGGTATCTCAGTTGAAAACGGTCTCAAGTGGAGTGCCCCAGGGGTCCATTTTGGGTCCTCTGCTGTTTAGCTTATTTATAAATGATGTCTTTCGCGTGTGCAAGTTTTCTCAAATGCATGCGTATGCGGATGACCTACAGGTATACTCTTGTGGCCCCTTCAATCGACCTGATATAGTATCTGATAATCTAAATCTTGACCTTATAGCTATCTCTGACTGGGCAACTGCTAATGGCTTACTTTTAAATAGCAAAAAGTCTTATATTTTACCTATAGCCAAAAAGCGTATGAAGTCATTTGACTTCATTCCGTCGATACTAATTGGGGTAGAGCCATTAAAAGTAGTTAACAAAACTGTGAACCTGGGTTTTGTAATCAACTCAAGTCTCACCTGCGGTGACCATGTCAACTCGGTTGTCCGCAAGGTTTATGCCACTTTAAGAAGCCTATGGCAATCGGGATTTTACACACCTGTTGATACTAGACGCCAGCTTGCTTTGCAATTAATTATGCCCATTATTACATACGGGGAAGTGGTCTACAGCAACTTAGACAGTATCTCGGCTCGCAAGATCAACTTATTGTTTAATAATGTGACGCGTTATGTTTATGGCCTGTCCAAGTTTGACCACATCTCGGAGTTTAAAACCCGGCTATTGGGCTGTGATATTATAAATTATCTCAGAGCCATAAACTGTATATTTTTATATAAGATAATCTCGTCAGAAGCTCCTAACTACCTTTATTCGAAATTAACTCCAACAAAGTCAGCCCGATTAACTGACCTGATTGTCCCGCAATATTCTTCCTTGACTTCAGCACGACTATTCTTCGTTAGCGCTGTTCGCACCTGGAACACTGTTCCTGCTGCTATCAGGGGAAGCCTTAACAGAACGAATTTTAAAACATCTATTTATTCGTATTTCAGTAAATAATTCATTCAGTAAATAATTCATTGACCATCTATAGATTTAAACCACTATGTATTCTTTGCTACTTGTATGTATACGTATTTATATTTATATATGTATTTGTTTATTTATTATATGTAATAATGATCTGATCATTGCGTTTTAGAATGTAAGAATCACTCGTTTTTTTCCCTATTTCTCTTTGTACTAAAAAAGATGAATATCTTATTGTACTAATTATATTATGAATAAATTGAAATTGAAATTGAATTGAATTGAAAAAAATTTACTATTACTTAATTTTGGTTCCCTCGTTTTGTGTACCAAATTTTTAATATTTCCCTGGACTGGGTACGGGCAAATATTTAAAAAACAAGGTTAATTGAAAATATTATAATGTAGAGATACCTATAAAATAAAAAAAGTGTCGCTGAATTAAGGGCATGGCAATTAAATACCATGTGCAAGCCAAAGAACTATATTTAATCTGCTTTACCACAGTAAATAATTACTTGTGTTGCAAGAATTTATGGTTGTATTTGTAATTGATGATTCTTCTACTGTAGCATATTGCAGAGGTGGTCCTGGGTTCAATTAATGTAGTAACTTGTACACTATAGACAGGAAATGTTTCAAAATTATCTCCAGCAAACCAATGAATGGTCCCGAAGTGCTCCCTAAGTTTTCAAGATGAAGAAGTTGTAATT
The DNA here is from genome assembly GCA_960531455.1 of Urophora cardui. Taxonomy (NCBI): domain Eukaryota; kingdom Metazoa; phylum Arthropoda; class Insecta; order Diptera; family Tephritidae; genus Urophora; species Urophora cardui. Next base: position 97,893,654 of record OY482674.1, read on the forward strand.
CAGCATAGGCCATATACTTATAATCTTCGTATCAAAATAAGTGTTACTTCAAATGGCTCCTAAAATATTTAATACATAATTATATATGTTTTTATGTTTATATTTATATGAAGAAAATTCACGTAGTTTTAATAACACTCCAGGGTTTTGCACAATATAGAGACGTATTAACGAATTCTATGAATTATTTTAAAATTTTATTGATAAATAGTCATCAATGTCCACAATATTGAATGTAGAAAAAGCAGCGGACAGAAAGCATTAATTGTCAATAGTGTTCAAACCGAGCTAAGAAATAGAGATATTTCACGTCATTGCATTTCTGTTTTTCTTTTTTTTTTTACAATTTTCCTTTACCCTGCCGAGAGAAAAGGTCAATCGCAAATGCGTACAAAACATGCGCCTTGCCATTGTCGTATGACAATATTACATATTACGAATCTCTTTAATAGACACAAAAGACATATTACCACACATAAAAACAATCGAATTGTCGGAACTTGTCGATTTCCGATACCGACAGCAAATGTCGGTTAAGCGATTATTTTAAGTAAAACGGATCGTTCGGTCGGTCGGGCTCCTGACGGCACGCCACCTCATTCATCCTGAAACACTGACAGCGTCAGCACAACCTTCTACGAAAATCGACGGCAAGCGCCCAGCACAAAGGAGTTGGTAGAAGAAGAAACATCTACTTATGGTATAAAATAAATTTGTAATCACGCAACATACAAACTTACATATATGTAGACATTTACTTGTACGGATATACACACTATTGACACTTTGACATCGAGAGGCCAACATTTTTCGTATCGATTGTGCGGCGGCAGTCTCGCCTTCTACGGATTTGAACATTTTTCTTTTTGTGGCAGGAAAGCACTTAATCATGGCTGGGTGGCAATAGCGGGGCAATAACAGCGACACCAGCAGGGAATTTAAGCAGCGACAGCACGAGATGCCTCCCTGTAGTCTCGATGGGTTCGCAAGAAGGCTGAAGGACTGGATGTCTGGCTGGGCTCAGCAGGAAAAGTCATAGAGCATGTGTTTTCGCTTCAAAGGATACGTTTCGCATTTAATATACATAACATAATACATAGTTATACATATACATACATATTTTTACTACGTAAGGCGAACGAAACATTTAATTCTTTTGGCGGGTGGCAGCTCTGCCTGTTGGTTGGGTAGGTTAGGTCGCTCCGCTCTGCCGTCAATGTAAATAAGATTAATGATGGTGTGATGGGAATACTAGTTGCGAAGTGTGAGTGCAAAAAGGGGCAACAGCCGAAATGAATTATGCACATTGTTGCGAAAAAAGTTCGATCTACGATTGTCATTAGTCCAAAAGTTGCTGTTTGTTATTGTTAAGTGTTATTATGGGCAAACTGCGTATAGCCGATGACGTGACTGATTTGCTTTGCGGCCAACCATCCAGTAAGAATATCTAGTTTCGGGTGGATTCTAAGATTTGATACTCTGCTGTGCACATTAACTGCAATACGATTGAAGTTTACGTTAAGTATTTAATTATTCTATTACATATTAGGTTTGTTTCTTATTAAACTAGCAGCTAGCTGTCAAGTGAGCAAAACGGAAAGAATTGCGCTCATAAAGAGCGAAACGAATCAAGAAACGGAATAATAGTAAAAATTAACGATTAGTAATTTGAATGCTATTTTTGAATGTTAATGGGTATTTTTTCTAAAAAACATTTAATTTTCTTTATTTCTATTTCAAAAATTCAGAAAATTTCAAAAGTAATAAAATCAAAAGTATTCGTTTGTTTATTTTTTCAACAGCTGTTTCTTACTTTGGCAGCAAATATTTTCAGCTAGGGAAAATTTTACTAGCTGAAATTTGGAGCTGTCAATGGCTCTCTTCTGCTTTTTTTTTTGGCTCAAGAAACGATTTTCCAGCCGAAACTTGGCTAACTATTCATAACTAGCTAATAATAAACGGACCTATTGTTTGTAGGCAAAATTTAAATGTCGGAATAATCATTGACGATAGTGGACAGAGTTATATATAAAAATACCACGTTCGTTTCTAATACACCCAATAAACACACAAAAGCGAGGATGATATCGTGGCAAATTCGAGATGAATTCGCGGAGGTGAATGTTATTTTTCGGATTCGTATCAAGTTCGAGATGGACTCGAGAAAAATCAATTATAGCAATAGCATTTATTAATTTTGTTGGATCTTGCTTTACACGAAGAGATTTCCTGTTGGGCTTTAATTTACTCTTTAAAACACCACTCGAGAAATTTAAAAGTTCGGATTATATCGTGAGGAATTCGAGGCGGATTCGCAGAAGAAGATTTTCTAGAATGTATTCGCCAATGAGCCCAAATCTCGAATTGCCAACGATCCGAGAACATAAAAATGCGCGAATCGCTAATGAGAGGTGACTCAGCTGGGAATTCGGATTCGCCGATCTATCGTCGCTAACTATCGCCGCGATAATATAATCAGAGAAGCGAATTCGTCTCGAATTCGAGGCGAATCCGTTGTGTTTATTGGGCATGTAACCATCATGAGGCTCAGCGTTGCCGTTTGGGCCACTAAAGTGGCAATTTGAACCTTTTTTAAAGCCAGGCCACCTGAACCTAACTTTTTGAAAATATGCAATATTTGAACCTTTTTAAAAATTCGGGCCACTTTTGGTCCTTTTTTACTTTCAAAACTATAATTATTAAATAATTTTTAGTATTTTCTTAAATATAAGAACAAAAAACCTCTTTGTTACTATTTTACTTTGCATTAGCAACTGTCCGTTTCGAAAAGTTCTTTATTTAATTTGTTTGCCAACACTACCCTTGAATACTTTGAAATTTGGGCTGTTCGTTAAGATAATGAAAACGCACGGAGCAGCCAAGACACACACAAACATATATAGCGTTCGTTGATCCGTAGGAAAGTGCAAGAAACGTAGGAATTTTACCACAATTTACATTCTTTGCACTCATATTCGCTCTTTTTTGGTAAAATTCCTACGGTTCTTGCACTTTCCTACGGCTCAACGAACGCTATAACAGTTTTTTTTTAATCCCTTGCCTTTCTCGGGTTATTCCGTCTGCTCAACGAACAATCATATTAACGTTGCGTTAGTATAGAGAATATTTTAAATTCCATTTTCTTTAAGCATTAAATAAACCACAAAAATAAAATGTGTTTTAGCTAAACAAAAATTGCGGCCACTTTTTTTAATTTTTTGGGCCACCTTTTGAAATTTTAGAGCGGCAACACTGATGAGGCTTTTGTGTACTCTGTGTACTTTATACCTATGTACAGCTGAGTATAAAAAACAAGAGTGTAAAGAAAATTTTGTAGCAAATTTAAGTGCAAACAAGGGTTGCGAAAAACATGCATGCGAAAAATAATTTTTTTTTTTAAGAAACTAATGTAATTTTAATGCTTTTTCTCAAAGTGAATCGACAAAATCCCCTCGAAAGATTTGTGATTAACTAAGATTTTGTTTAGTTTATACAAAGATGCAAAAAAACGTGAATATAAAAATGTCCAATTTTGAGGTTTCATTGCTTCACTGTGACACAAATTAAGGGTTATTGTCTGGGGGCGAAATAATTCCCACTCAGAACGAAAGACCACTAGCCATATAGTAAAATCACCAAACCGCTTTGCTTCCTGAGCTCAATTTGCTTATTATTGCGGGAGGAGGCCGCGGGTTTTTATGAATATTAAATAAAATTTGCGAAATTTCGTCTGAGTGATTTTTAAATAAAGGTAAAAATGGCTAAAATAGATATCGTATGGAAAAATGTTGTTAGAAAATGTATGTATCGTAGAATTGCACAAGTTTTCATTTCGTAGAATAATTTAATCCTTTAACATCTCCCCGAAATATAAGTTTTTTGGTCCTACTTTTTGGTTGCTTGTTTTTCCGACAGGGTGGGAATATGATGTATTGTGGAACGATTTTCCGTCATCTCTTGTCAAGTTTGGTTTGGAGACAAACCGGTTTCGCCTAATATGCGCCATCTTCAGTGTCTTTTTTCGAACGAGAACGAAAAAAGACACTGAAGATGGCGCAATATGCGAAACCGGTTTGTCTCCAAACCAAACTTGACAGGGATGACGGAAAATCGTTCCACAATACATCATTTTTTGTTCCTCTTTCTTTTTCTGTTTATCTTTCATCTTATTTCTCATATTTGGTAGCGTTAATTTAAGGACACTTTGTTTCATATACATATATTTGTCCTCACCTTTATATCTTATATTTTATATTTTATATCATATATCTTATATCTTATATCATATATCTTATATCTTATATCTTATATCTTATATCTTATATCTTATATCTTATATCTTATATCTTATATCTTATATCTTATATCTTAAATCTTATATCTTATATCTTATATCTTATATCTTATATCTTATATCTTATATCTTATATCTTATATCTTATATCTTATATCTTATATCTTATATCTTATATCTTATATCTTATATCTTATATCTTATATCTTATATCTTATATCTTATATCTTATATCTTATATCTTATATCTTATATCTTATATCTTATATCTTATATCTTATATCTTATATCTTATATCTTATATCTTATATCTTATATCTTATATCTTATATCTTATATCTTATATCTTATATCTTATATCTTATATCTTATATCTTATATCTTATATCTTATATCTTATATCTTATATCTTATATCTTATATCTTATATCTTATATCTTATATCTTATATCTTATATCTTATGTATTATATCTTATATCTTATATCTTATATCTTATATCTTATATCTTATATCTTATATCTTATATCTTATATCTTTTATCTTATATCTTTTATCTTATATCTTATATCTTATATCTTATATCTTATATCTTATATCTTATATCTTATATCTTATATCTTAAATCTTAAATCTTATATCTTATATCTTATATCTTATATCTTATATCTTATATCTTATATCTTATATCTTATATCTTATATCTTATATCTTATATCTTATATCTTATATCTTATATCTTATATCTTATATCTTATATCTTATATCTTATATCTTATATCTTAAATCTTATATCTTACTAGCTGACCCGGCAGACGTTGTTCTGCTAAAATTTATTCCTATGAAGCCTAAAGAAAAGTCTTTGATTACCGTATTGCTAACCATTATCTTAGAGTCCATCTTAATGACTGCGAATAACAAAAAATTGTCTATTCTCTGAATAAAAGTTATAGTTATATTCGCCGCGACAAACCTACTTCCCCCGATCCCTATCTCTATCTCAATCCCTATCTCTATTTCGGTCTCAATCTTAATCTCAAAATCAATCTTTATCCTTATCCTTATCCCTATCCCTATCCCTATCCCTATTCCTATCCCTATCCCTATCCCTATCCCTATCCCTATCCCTATCCCTATCCCTATCCCTATCCCTATCCCTATCCTTATCCCTATCCCTATCCCTATTCCTATCCCTATCCCTATCCCTATCCTTATCCTTATCCTTATCCCTATCCCTATCTCTATCTCTATCTCTATCTCTATCTCTATCTCTATCTCTATCTCTATCTCTATCTCTATCTCTATCTCTATCTCTATCTCTATCTCTATCTCTATCTCTATCTCTATCTCTATCTCTATCTCTATCTCTATCTCTATCTCTATCTCTATCTCTATCTCTATCTCTATCTCTATCCCTATCCCTATCCCTTTCCCTTTCCCTTTCCCTTTCCCTATCCCTATCCCTTTCCCTATCCCTATCCCTATCCCTATCCCTATCCTTATCCTTATCCTTATCCTTATCCTTATCCTTATCCTTATCCTTATCCTTATCCTTATCCCTATCCCTATCCCTATCCCTATCCCTATCCCTTTCTCTTTCCCTATCCCTATCCCTATCCCTATCCCTATCCCTATCCCTATCCCTATCCCTATCCCTATCCCTATCCCTATCCCTATCCCTATCCCTATCCCTATCCCTATCCCTATCCCCATCCATATCCCTATCCCTATCCTTATCCTTATCCTTATCCTTATCCTTATCCTTATCCTTATCCTTATCCTTATCCTTATCCTTATCCTTATCCTTATCCTTATCCCTATCCCTATCCCTATCCCTATCTCTATTTCTATCTCTACCTCTATCTCTATCTCTATCTCTATCCATATCCCTATCCCTATCCCTATCCCTATCCCTATCCCTATCCCTATCCCTATCCCTATCCCTATCCCTATCCTTATCCTTATCCTTATCCCTATCCCTATCCCTATCCCTATCCCTATCCCTATCCCTATCCCTATCCCTATCCCCATCCCCATCCCTATCCCCATCCCTATCCGTATCCCCATCCCTATCCTTCTCCTTATCCCTATATCTATCCCTATCCCTACCCCTATCCCTATAGCTACCTACCTTTACCTTACCGGGACCGTCCATCACCATCCGGGCTCACTACTTTAGCCATCTCTGGGAAACAGCCTTAGAAATCACAATGACAATAGCTGTATGTGGAAGCCTGCTCAACGCTTTTCATTTGCTACCAATATTGCTCGAAAACATTCAGGGGTTATCCGGGTCTACGCTTTGACCCAAATCTTGGAATCCGGCCTAGACATCACTATTTAAAAAACTCTTTGTTGAAGTCCTCCTAAACAGCTTTCATTTGATACCAATATCGCTCAGAAACTTTCAGGGTCACTCGGTCCCACGTTTTAACCCATATCTGGGAACCCGGCCTAGGTATCGCAATGAAAATAACTTTATGTTGAAGGCCTGTTCAACACCTTTCATTTGATACCAATATTGCTCGAAGACTTGCTGGATCGATCTGGGTCTTCATTTAGGCCTGTATTCCGAGAAGCTTCCTTTTTTTTCGAAATTCTATATACCCTATTATGTGCACTAACACCACATGAATCTACTGTGAATATTTCATAAAGAATGGATGGTTACTTTGGGAGTTTATAAAGGACACACATCCACAGATGCACACATACACACATACACACCGATTTTTCCAAATTTTCGGACTTTTCCGGAGGGATTTTCCAAAATTTTCTTCCGTACAAACCATCTCCTCGAGAATACGAACAACTGACAAAAAATTTTACAGAAATCGGCCCAGCCGTTCTCATCTGATGAGGTTAGTAACATTTTTTACACCATTTTTATATATATAGATATCTTATATCTTATATCTTATATCTTATATCTTATATCTTATATCTTATATCTTATATCTTATATCTTATATCTTATATCTTATATCTTATATCTTATATCTTATATCTTATATCTTATATCTTTTATCTTATATCTTATATTTTACTAGCTGACCCGGCAGACGTTGTTCTGCTAAAACTTATTCCTATGAAGCCTAAAGAAAATTCTTTGATTACCGTATTGCTAACCATTATCTTAGAGTCCATCTTAATGACTGCGAATAACAAAAAATTGTCTATTCTCTGAATAAAAGTTATAGTTATATTAGCCGCGACAAACCTACTTCCCCCGATCCCTATCACTATCTCAATCCCTATCCCTATCCCTATCCCTATCCCTATCCCTATCCCTATCCCTATCCCTATCCCTATCCCTATCCCTATCCCTATCCCTATCCCTATCCCTATCCCTATCCCTATCCCTATCCCTATCCCCATCCCTAGCCCTATCCCTATCCCCATCCCTATCCCTATCCCTATCCCTATCCCTATCCCTATCCCTATCCCCATCCCTATCCCTATTCATATCCCTATCCCTATCATTATCCCTATCCCCATCCCTATCCCCATCCCTATCCCTATCTCTATCCCTATGCCTATGCCTATGCCTATGCCTATGCCTATGCCTATGCCTATGCCTATGCCTATGCCTATGCCTATGCCTATGCCTATGCCTATGCCTATGCCTATGCCTATGCCTATGCCTATGCCTATGCCTATGCCTATGCCTATCCCTATCCCTATCCCTATCCCTATCCCTATACCTATCCCTATCCCTATCCCTATCCCTATCCCTATCCCTATCCCTATCCTTATCCCTATCCCTATCCCTATCCCTATCCCTATCCCTATCCCTATCCCTATCCCTATCCCTATCCCTATCCCCATCCCTATCCCTATCCCTATCCCTATCCCTATCCCTATCCCTATCCCTATCCCTATCCCCATCCCTATCCCTATCCCTATCCCTATTCATATCCCTATCCCTATCATTATCCCTATCCCCATCCCTATCCCTATCTCTATCCCTATGCCTATGCCTATGCCTATGCCTATGCCTATGCCTATGCCTATGCCTATGCCTATGCCTATGCCTATGCCTATGCCTATGCCTATGCCTATGCCTATGCCTATGCCTATGCCTATGCCTATCCCTATCCCTATCCCTATCCCTATCCCTATCCCTATCCCTATCCCTATCCCTATCCCTATCCCTATCCCTATCCCTATCCCTATCCCTATCCCTATCCCTATCCCTATCCCTATCCCTATCCCTATCCCTATCCCTATCCCTATCCATATCCATATCCCTATCCCTATCCCTATCCCTATCCCTATCTCTATCCCTATCCCTATCCCTATCCCAATACCTATCCCTATGCCTATCCCTATCCCTATCCCTATCCCTATCCCTATCCCTATCCCTACCCCTATCCCTATAGCTACCTACCTTTACCTTACCGGGACCGTCCATCACCATCCGGGCCCACTACTTTAGCCATCTCTGGGAAACAGCCTTAGAAATCACAATGAAAATAGCTGTATGTGGAAGCCTGCTCAACGCTTTTCGTTTTCTACCAATATCGCTCGAAAACATTCAGGGGTTATCCGGGTCCACGCTTTGACCCAAATCTTGGAACCCGGCCTAGGCATCACTATTTAAAAAGCTCTTTGCTGAAGTCCTCCTCAACAGCTTTCATTTGATACCAATATCGCTCAGAAACTTTCCAGGGTCACTCGGTCCCACGTTTTAACCCATATCTGGGAACCCGGCCTAGGTATCGCAATAAAAATAACTTTATGTTGAAGGCCTGTTAAACACCTTTCATTTGATACCAATATTGCTCGAAGGCTTGGTGGATCGATCTGGGTCCTCATTTAGGCCTGTATTCCGGAAAGCTCCCAATTTTTCGAAATTCTATATACCCTACTATGTGCACTAACACCACATGAATCTACTGTGAAAATTTCATAAAGAACGGTTGGTTACTTTGGGAATTTATAGAGGACACACATCCACAGATGCACACATACGCACATACACACCGATTTTTCCAATTTTCGGACTTTTCCGGAGGGATTTTCCAAAATTTTCTTCCGTACGAACCATCTCCTCGAGAATACGAACAATTGACAAAAAGTTTTACAGAAATCGACCCAGCCGTTCTCATCTGATGAGGTTAGTAGGGTAAGCTGGGGTGCCTTTGACACCTTTTTTTTTAAGTCTCATATCTCAGACATTTTTGGAGAAAACTAAGGTTTAAACAATTGACAGTAACTATTCATTATTTATCTGAATATTTGAATAGCTAATGAGTTATAAAAAAACACGTAAATACCTTTTTCAGATACTTTTTAAAAAAAAGCCATTTTGTCAAATGTGCCCCGTGGTAGGGGTACCTGTGACTTGAATGGGGGCACATTTGGCCATCACAATGTAAAGTAAATTTTATTAATTTTTAACTTAAAAAAAACGAGGCATTATATCATAACACAAAATTAAAGTTTTTATTTAAACAGTATAACAATATTATAATAATAAGCGAAAATATATGGTAAATTCACTAGCTCTTTTAATCTTGTACGTTGTAAATTAAATGTGTATTAGAAAGCAACACCTGTGGTATGTAGGTTGTATTGTATTTTGTTACCAGATGCTTACTAAAATTTTAATATCGAAAACACCAAGCAAAAGCGAAAAAGGTAATATTATAAAAATATAAATGATAAAAAACTTGAAAAAAAGTCAAAAAATAAAAACAAAATCGAATAGGAAACTCAATAAACATAGGCTGCGTTGTTGTATTGATGTTATTCTAATTTTTATGGGAAAAACTAACCCTGCTGATACAATTGTTGTAAACCTATACCACTTTATAACGTTATACTACTTTAAAAGAGCTTGTGAATTACCCAATGGATATTTGAAAGTTTATATCGAAATAATATTTTATACGGCATCGAGATGTTCTAGATGGGTTTGTTTTGGCAGGTTTAGCTTTCTTAGAGGCACATAAACGTTTATTTGGTCTTATTATTTTATTTGACATTCGTCAAAGGCTCCCCAAACTGGAAAGTCAAATGTACTCCAAATGACTTTATCCAAAATAATCATCACAAACATATTTTTTCTTTCAAAACATTTAATAATTAAGATTTATTTTCAATCTTTAAGCTTCGAAGAGCCAGTTAAGAACACTCATTTAAGAAAAAAATTTAGTTTTACTTGTGAAAACGCTTACGTGGCACTACACAAAAATTACATCAGCTAACGGAAAATCATCGAATCATGTGTTACTTCGCTAGGCATTAAAGCAGAGCTGCCAAATTAGGTATACACATGTGTTATTGTATAAGGCTGCATTCAACTCTATTTCTGTGAAGTTTTTATAACGTTTTTACACCGAAAATGGCAAAGTCAACGGTGCCCCAAAGTCAAAAGGACCCCAACTTACCCTAACATTTTTTACACCATTTTTATATATATAGATGTCTTATATCTTATATCTTATATCTTATATCTTTTATCTTATATCTTATATTTTATATCTTACATCTTATATCTCATATATTATTATTTTTAATATATACGTATAGTTTACATTTTATATTTTAAACTTTTATTTTATGTTTTATATTTTATAATTTGCTTAGTGTCTTTATGTGACTAACACTTTAAAATAATTTTTGTTAAAATTGTTGTGTTAGGATTTCTCATAAATACAAATTTAAAAATACAAATGTCGCTAGAGAGTTAAAATGTTCTATAAAATTATTCGCCATAAAAATTCACTAGGGATCTTCCAGACATGGGCATACTCGATTACAAGTAATTGCAATTGGAAATTTTTGTAATTGCAGATGCCCATGTCTGGGGTCTTCTGAGACAAAATCTTTCTACAAAGAACCTAAGATACAAACTGTTTTCTAGAGAGAGACGTATCTTCTTCTTCGGGTATTTGTACTGAAAACAGTCTTGGATAATTGACTTGAAATATCTATATATATAAAAATGGTGTAAAAAATGTTACTAACCTCATCAGATGAGAACGGCTGGGCCGATTTCTGTAAAATTTTTTGTCAGTTGATCGTATTCTCGAGGAGATGGTTCGTACGGAAGAAAATTTTGGAAAATCTCTCCGGAAAAGTCCGAAAATTGGAGAAATCGGTGTGTATGTGTGTATGTGTGCATCTGTGGATGTGTGTCCTTTATAAACTCCCAAAGTAACCATCCGTTCTTTATGAAATATTCACAGTAGATTCATGTGGTGTTAGTGCACATAGCAGGGTATATAGAATTTCGAAAAAAAGGAAGCTTCTCGGAATACAGGCCTAAATGAAGACCCAGGTCGATCCAGCAAGTCTTCGACCAATATTGGTATCAAATGAAAGGTGTTGAACAGGCCTTCAGCATAAAGTTATTTTCATTGCGATACCTAGGCCGGGTTCCCCGATATGGGTTAAAACGTGGGACCGAGTGACCCTGGAAAGTTTCTGGGCAATATTGGTAGCAAATGAAAAGCGTTGAGCAGGCTTCCACATACAGCTATTGTCATTGTGATTTCTAAGGCTGTTTCCCAGAGATGGCTAAAGTAGTGGGCCCGGATGGTGATCGACGGTCCCAGTAAGGTAAAGGTAGGTAGCTATAGGGATAGGGGTAGGGATAGGGATAGATATAGGGATAAGGATAAGGATAGGGATGGGGATAGGGATAGGGATGGGGATAGGGATAGGGATAGGGATAGGGATAGGGATAGGGATAGGGATAGGGATAGGGATAGGGATAGGGGTAGGGATAGGGGTAGGGATAGGGATAGGGATAGGGATAGGGATAGGGATAGGGATGGGGATAGGGATGGGGATAGGGATAGGGATAGGAATGGGGATAGGGATAGGGATAGGGATAGAGATAGAGATAGAGATAGAGATAGAGATAGAGATAGAGATAGAGATAGAGATAGAGATAGAGATAGAGATAGAGAAAGAGATAGAGATAGAGATAGAGATAGAGATAGAGATAGAGATAGAGATAGAGATAGAGATAGAGATAGAGATAGAGATAGAGATAGAGATAGAGATAGAGATAGAGATAGAGATAGAGATAGAGATAGAGATAGAGATAGAGATAGAGATAGGGATAGGGATAGGGAAAGGGAAAGGGTAGGGATAGAGATAGAGATAGGGATAGGGATAGGGATACGGATAAGGATAAGGATAAGGATAAGGATAAGGATAAGGATAAGGATAGGGATAGGGATAGGGATAGGGATAGGGATAGGGATAGGGATAGGGATAGGGATAGGGATAGGGATAGGGATAGGGATAGGGATAGGGATAGGGATAGGGATAGGGATAGGGATAGGGATAGGGATAGGGATAGGGATAGGGATAGGGATAGGGATAGGGATAGGGATAGGGATAGGGATAGGGATAGGGATAGGGATAGGGATAGGGATAGGGATAGGGATAGGGATAGGGATAGGGATAGGGATAGGGATAGGGATAGGGATAGGGATAGGGATAGGGATGGTGATAGGGATAAAGATTGAGATTGAGATTAAGATTGAGACCGAAATAGAGATAGTGATTGAGATAGAGATAGGGATTGAGATAGAGATAGGGATCGGGGGAAGTAGGTTTGTCGCGGCGAATATAACTATAACTTTTATTCAGAGAATAGACAATTTTTTGTTATCATTATGTAGTCATTAAGATGGACTCTAAGATAATGGTTAGCAATACGGTAATCAAAGACTTTTCTTTAGGCTTCATGGGAATAAATTTTAGCAGAACAACGTCTGCCGGGTCAGCTAGTATGTACATATATTTCCATTCTTACAAGAGTTTTCAGTTAAATTCATTGTTTTGCCCTTTATGCGCCCGTAAAAAGGGGTTCATCAACCGAAAACAAAATCGAGAATAGATAAAATTTAAGGAAAGTTCAAAATTGTGTTTGCATTTTTCTGTTGGCCTAGAATTCAATAAGAAACAAAATATTTTTCTTGTAAATAAAACTCATTCATCATTTCGCTTAATCTCCATATGCAAGGGATGAACTCCCACACTACATTCGCTTATCCGCACTTGTGTTCATATTTCATTTTGATTTTATTTAAATCCTGAATTCCCAAAGCAAACCTTTTCCATATGCCAATAAAACAATATAGTGGGGATAAACTGTGAAACTAAATTATTGACCACAACACCAACAAAAGTCAAATAGGGTTTGTATCTTAATATCTATGTACAAACATTACAAACACAATTCTATGATTATTTTATATCGCAGAAGCATTAAACTAATTCTTCCCTAAAGGCGCGCGGCCGGCTAGTCAACACAAATTTTATGCCCCACTCCATGTCGACTTTTCATTGTCTATTTGTCGCGCTTAGCTGGAGAATGGGGCGGATACCAACAACGTTGTTAACTCGGCAGGATAACAAATCTGTTAAAAAGTGACAAACGACTTTGTTAAAACGTTAAAGTAGTTTGTATGCCAAAAGGTTGACAGCGAGGTGACATGCCAAGCAGCGCTCCATTACAAACCTGTACACTGTACTACGTCTACAGCACTCACTTGCGTGGCCTTCTGCGAGTTGGTCGTCCTTTTCGTTTTCTTTCTGTTGGTCTTCGAAATTTCTTTGGCATTCACGATTACTAAGTACACCAACAAATTCATCTGAGAATCTTTACAAGTTACTTTTTGTGTGGGTGTGTGACTTTTGTATCTATGCTTCGCCCTTCGTGTCGTGCTTGTCTAGCCTCGCCATTGTGTCGCATTCTAGTTGTGTCATTTTTCACGGCAGTATCCCACTGTTTTCGATTGTCATCTGTCCTCTTTATTATTGTTTTTTCTTTCCACTTTTTGTTATTGGTTTTCCGGTTTGAGTATTCGCATGTGGACAGGATATTGTTATACATATCCTTCTGCCATAAAGTGCATCCTTGCCATAAATAGTTTGTACGAGTATGTCTCAAGTTGTAAGGCCACTGCGACCTTACACGTTTCTATTTCAGTTATTGTAATTCTACGTTTATGTACATTATATGTACATATGTATATGTGTGTGGGTTAACATAAAATGCCTAATGATGATTTCATGGTGGTCAAAATGTAATAAATTTTTATTGGACCTTATTACTGTGACAGGCGGTTCAGTTGTGTTAGACAATTTATGGCTTTCCTGTGATTTTTCTTGTTTGCGCGTGTTTCACTAGTTTCGTTTTACTTATTTATGAATCCTTGTTTGCTTCGTCGACAGACTTCTTGGATCGCCTGCTGTTTCACCATCATTTCATGACAATTTTATTAAGAGCTAAGTCCATTATTCCTAGGAATTGCGTGGACTTACAGTTTTATGCCGACTGTGAATGACATCTGCGAAGTAGGTAAGTTTCCAAAAAGAAAGTGTCAGAGAAAAATGGGCGAACATGCGAAATAATCGAGATAGATATGGACTTAGATATGTACCTACATCTATATATATAAAAATGGTGTAAAAAATGTTACTAACCTCATCAGATGAGAACGGCTGGGCCGATTTCTGTAAAACTTTTTGTCAATTGTTCGTATTCTCGAGGAGATGGTTCGTACGGAAGAAAATTTTGGAAAATCCCTCCGGAAAAGTCCGAAAATTGGAAAAATCGGTGTGTATGTGCGTATGTGTGCATCTGTGGATGTGTGTCCTCTATAAATTCCCAAAGTAACCAACCGTTCTTTATGAAATTTTCACAGTAGATTCATGTGGTGTTAGTGCACATAGTAGGGTATATAGAATTTCGAAAAATTGGGAGCTTTCCGGAATACAGGCCTAAATGAGGACCCAGATCGATCCACCAAGCCTTCGAGCAATATTGGTATCAAATGAAAGGTGTTTAACAGGCTTTCAACATAAAGTTATTTTTATTGCGATACCTAGGCCGGGTTCCCAGATATGGGTTAAAACGTGGGACCGAGTGACCCTGGAAAGTTTCTGAGCGATATTGGTATCAAATGAAAGCTGTTGAGGAGGACTTCAGCAAAGAGTTTTTAAATAGTGATGCCTAGGCCGGGTTCCAAGATTTGGGTCAAAGCGTGGACCCGGATAACCCCTGAATGTTTTCGAGCGATATTGGTAGAAAATGAAAAGCGTTGAGCAGGCTTCCACATACAGCTATTTTCATTGTGATTTCTAAGGCTGTTTCCCAGAGATGGCTAAAGTAGTGGGCCCGGATGGTGATGGACGGTCCCGGTAAGGTAAAGGTAGGTAGCTATAGGGATAGGGGTAGGGATAGGGATTGGGATAGGGATAGGGATAGGGATAGGGATAGGCATAGGGATAGGGATAGGGATAGGGATAGGGATAGGGATAGGGATAGGGATAGGGATAGGGATAGGGATAGGGATAGGGATAGAGATAGGGATAGGGATAGGGATAGGGATAGGGATAGGGATAGGGATAGGGATAGGGATAGGGATAGGGATAGGGATAGGGATAGGGATAGGGATAGGGATAGGGATAGGGATAGGGATAGGGATAGGGATAGGGATAGGGATAGGGATAGGGATAGGGATAGGGATAGGGATAGGGATAGGGATAGGGATAGGGATAGGGATAGGGATAGGGATAGGGATAGGGATAGGGATAGGGATAGGGATAGGGATAGGGATAGGGATAGGGATAGGGATAGGGATAGGGATAGGGATAGGGATAGGGATAGGGATAGGGATAGGCATAGGCATAGGCATAGGCATAGGGATAGGGATAGGGATAGAGATAGGGATGGGGATGGGGATAGGGATAAGGATAGGGATAGGGATAGGGATAGGGATTGAGATAGTGATAGGGATCGGGGGAAGGTAGGTTTGTCGCGGCGAATATAACTATAACTTTTATTCAGAGAATAGACAATTTTTTGTTATTCGCAGTCATTAAGATGGACTCTAAGATAATGGTTAGCAATAGGGTAATCAAAGACTTTTCTTTAGGCTTCATAGGAATAAGTTTTAGCAGAACAACGTCTGCCGGGTCAGCTAGTACATATATAAAAATTTGTTTCTTCTTCTTCTTAACTCGCGCTAAACCGTTTAGATGATTTTTGCTGTGTTCAATAAAGCACGTCAGTCGTTTCTCTTCCGTACCTACTGCCTTGTGCCAATTGGAAATACCAAGTTAGGATGAGTTGGTTGGATGGTTGGTTTGAGTGGCGAGTCCCACATACTCGCTTTCCAAGGAAACTCATTCTGCCTAGGCTGTAAGAAGGACATTCCCATAGTGTTATGATCCAATCCCAATCGGTCCTCGTGGGTACCAATAGCCCAATGTCCTGTGCATACCCCAGTTAAGAGGGAAATGTCCCTTATGTCCATCTTTAACTGCTGCGGAACGCATCTCATTGCACGAAGGCCGCAGACTTCTGCAGACCCGCTTCCATATTGCCTCATCCAGCCAGTACCGAGTGATTTTATGAAGCCCAGGGGCACAAGAACCCTCCGCGCCTCCGCGATATCAAGAGCCGAGACTTGTTTGGCCAGCTCATTTGCCATTTCGTTACGTTTGATGTCACGACAGGGGTCGAAGATAAGATTACCATATGAAGACTCAAAAAATTTATTTATGTATATTTTTTTTAAATCTAATACTGCTGTACTCTAAGATACTCTAACATACCGCATATCAATTTTGGTGCCGATCGGAGACGGATAAGGGCTGTCGCAAAGTAGTCAAAGTGCATATGGGACCCCCGTGCGACACCCCTTAACCGTCTCCATAGGGACCAAAATTTGCATTTGGTATTTTTGAGTAGAGGACAATCGATCATCGGCACAAAAATTTATATGTGCTATCCTGGACTATGTTAGCGTCAACCCTGGGGGCGAGGTTGAGTAAATTTGCTAGGAAATTGGTTCCATACATTATGGGACCACCCTAATGTACCTACATACGAAAAGTGAAAATTGTATTCTTTTCTCCCCGTCTGAAACATACATAAATTATGGAAAACTATACAAATATATGTACATACCTATGTATATACGCATACTACATACATATCTACCTACATATGTAGGTATAGGCACATACATACATATATACATATAATTAAACGCCAAAAATATTTATGACCATTCCAAGAATGTTTCTATAAAACATTTAAATAAGTTTCTTTATGCAAAAGTAATGGCATTCGCCCAATCCAATGGTATTCGGCATCACGCCGGAGATTTCAAATATCAATAGAAACAGAAGCAAAAATAATAAAAAACATCAATAAAAACAGGAAATTCTCGAAATTTTGTGGAAAATTTAAAAATCTACAAGCCAATGGAACTGGGAGTTTAGATACACATGTATACAAGTGTATAAGTATGCATATATGTATGTATATGTAAATGCGTGAGAAAATCTAAAATGCAAATGTTAATTGGAATGTGAATGAGAATTAACATCGATCCGCTAAAATACATAAATTGAGTTGTCCGTTGCACATCAATCAATTGCTTGAAATTAGTTTCAACAAACCGACGAATTCTTGTAATTTCACTGTGTGTACAATAATTTTTACGCACAATAATTGTATACCTACATATACCTACATGCATATGTACATATGTATGTATGTAAATTAAAGTGTTTATGAGACGTGTGAGTTTGCATCTTTTTGACGTTTGTTCTTTGGGCTGTTGACGGATCATCAATGAAATGTACAATTTCAAATAAAAGCATCCAATAAACCAATGCATTAAATGTTAAAAAAAAAAAAAAAAAAAAAAAAAAAATACAAGCGCCCGCTCACATCTCTGCCACCGCCAAAATATCACAAACTTCCCGACTGTGTAGTCGGTGTGTTCAACATCAAGTTTGTCGGCTAAACTTCAAAGATTACAATGTGATATGTAATGACAGCTTTGATCATTGTACTCCCTTTGAAAATTACCGCTATGCCAATGCAATCGAGGGCTAAGTCAATCTGAACTATTCGCTGTTCTTTATTTTTATTATTTATAGCTCAAGTCATTTTTAATAAGTTAACTATGAAGTTTTTTTTTTAAATGAATCATTAATTTTGTAAACTTTGTTCGAACAAAACATCCGTGGTCTCCAACGAAACGACTAATTACAATTAACTTTAACTAAAAATATACATCATTGCATTGGTTCAATTCCAGTGTGTGGCAATCGAAGGTAATTGTTCCGCATTAATCCAGCAGAGCATTAAAGTTATATACCCAAATAAAAAAAGCCTCCAACTCGATTTGAAATCCTATTGCAACTTTTCTCTCAATGTATTTACAAGAAATTAGTTACAGTTAAATTAAAAATCAGTTCTGAATACAATGATATGTAAATATATGTAAAATTACACTAGGATTATATTTTTGAATCTTTTAATCAATTAGCTTCTTCATTCAGGTGTACTTTGGGGGGTCCACGGTTTACTATTGTCAGAATATGGGTCACACATTCCACTCCACTTCTCTGGTTCTACTGATGCCTCTGTAATATGTTCAGGCGGAAGTCCATTCTATTCCTGGAAGATTGCATTCTAATTGTGCCCCTCATAGTAGATTCTCTTGATAAAATAAAAACTGCTGAAATGATTCTCCTTGTTATAGCATTTAATTTATTTTCATACATATACACAAAAAATGAACGGAAATTTAAATATATAGATACATATACATACACTTATCAAAGTAATAAACACTGTTGGCCATTCGATTTTTTCACCTCATAAAACATCTGCGGAATTATGAAATAATTGATGCAACATTAAAATGAACAGAATATTGATGCTAAAAAATTTATAATCAAAACAGACATTTCTTGGAATTCTTTTGCAATAAAAGAGGCATTTCCATAATTATGTATATGTAGATGATATAATGCAGATGATCCACTGCTCCAAGTCCTGACAGACATCACAATGAAAAAATCACTTATTGAGGTTTTAAAATTATATTCTAGCCAGAACTGTATTAAAAAATAAAGTAGCACAACGCAGATTTGAGAAAAGACTCGGCCTCAAGTAACCCAGGTACTTTGAAATCGTATATAAAAAAGTGTATTTACTCTTGATGAAATTAATTACGCAGTTTCTTGACGCAAAATGAGTCTTTTCTGAGTTATGTATAAACAAAAACACGTAAGTATCTTTTTTAAGTTAGGTTTAAATTATGATAATGGAAAATAACAAGACTCTGATAATATTCGTTACTGAGTTATTATAGACATTTAGGAAGTTAAACAAATGGTTGGCAATGTGAAATTTTTTTGAAATTCTCATAAGATACACGCTAGTTTTTTTTTTTTTTTTGTTAACATACCCTAATGTACGCAGTACACTCTCATATATACAGATGTAAAACGTCTGAATAAAGTAATAGGAAATCATAAATATCATTGTTTTCTGGTTAGTTTGATGAGAATGACTCGAGTTAAAGAGAAATGCTTTGATCTTTCAACACAAAATAATAAAATTCTAATTGATGGCTAAGCATAAAATAAAACATTTGGGTAAAGAATATCGCAACTAAGCGGGTATTCTCTGAAAGTAAGTATAAATTAAAAAGATTGAATATAAATTAACATATAGACTTACATGTACATACGTATGTAAATATGTAGTATGTGTGGAAGCCCGTACAAGTGTCTGGTATTAAAAAAATGCTAATTGCCGCAACGTAAGAAAACAACTGAAAAATTCTAAAAAAAAAACTACTAATAATAATAATAATAATAATAATAATAATAATAATAATAATAATAATAATAATAATAATAATAATAATAATAATAATAATAATAATAATAATAATAATAATAATAATAATAATAATAATAAGAATAATAATAATAATAATAATAATAATAATAATAATAATAATAATAATAATAATAATAATAATAATAATAATAATAATAATAATAATAATAATAATAATAATAATAATAATAATAATAATAATAATAATAATAATAATAACAAGTAAGGACGCCTAAGTTCGAGTGGAATCGAACATTAGATACTCAGCTCTATGCTTTCATTGTTTGTTTGCGTTTGTTCGATATAGGGTGTATTTTATATGAAACAAGTGCTGCATAAACAGGGCGCAGCCACGCCCATTTTCAAAATTTGTATCAATCATCCAAATAAGCATATAAATATTATTGTTAGTGCAAAATTGCATCCCTCTATGACTTTTAGTTACAAAGACTTCACGTTACAAATTCCAAAAGGGTGTTCCAGAAATATCTTTGTTAAAAAGTAGGCGTGGTCATAAACCGATTTCAATAAATTTTTGCGTGTCTATTAACAAAAGTTATAAAAGTGCATAAACCAAGTTTCGTCATAATATCTCAGTTATTTGTCGAGTAATAGGCTCGTAGATTTCTTTGTATAAAAAGAGGCGGTGCCACGCCCATTTTATAAACTTTTTTTATTTTTTGTTTCCGGTCTATTGTAGAACTCATCTCACAAAATTTCAATGAATTATCTTTATATTTCACAGAGATATCGCTAAAAATGATTTTATTAGGCCACTTTATAATACCCATATATAAAAGTGGGCGTGGTCGTCAACCGATTTTGGTAATTTTTCGTTAATATTTTCCAAAACTTCATCAAATTTCTTCATAAGGGCCTGAGCTCAATACGTGGGTAAAATTTTATCACTCTAGCTATATTAGTGGCTGAGATACCAAATTTCCGATTTTTTCTATATAGGAAAAGTGGGCGTGGTCATGGTCCGATTTCGCCCATTTTCAATACCAACCGTCCCAGTCTCGATAGCAACTTGCATTTCAAATTTCATCAAAATATCAAAATTTTTACGCGAGTTATCGTGCGTACGGACGGACGGACGGACGGACATGGCTCAATCGATTTCTCTTTTCACCCTGATCATTTTGATATATATAAGTCCATATCTATCTCGATTATTTCATTATGTTACAATCCACCGTTATGAAATCAAAATTATAATACTCTGTGTACTAGTACAGCTGAGTATAATAATAACACTGTGGAACAAATTTAGGTCAACAAAAGTTAACTCGGTTCTGAAAGTTAGGGGTGAAAATAGAGGCTAAATTAGAAGACCCGTATCGCGGCGTTTGCTTAGGTTAGTTCGAATTTGTTTTTAATCGACCTTTGAACTTTGCAGGCAAATGCCGATTTTCAGCATATTGTTTGTATGGTTTTTTTGGTATAACTCGTCGACTAATTGAGATTTTTGTGTTGGAGTGACAGCAAACGAAAGAAAATTAAATTTCCTATACAAGGGGTCTATAACATTTTTCTCTACCTCTTATAGTTTCTGAAATATTGATGATTCAATTTGAATTTTTTCGATTTTTCAAAGAAAAAATTGACTTTGTCAGGCAATATCTTTAAAACCAAAATTTTCACCTTCGGTTTTACTCCTTTACGTGAAGCTACATTCTATTAGCAAAAAAATAAGCTATCAACGAAGAAAATCCATGGTAAAATGGAAAGGTTATAGGCGATCATGTAAATACAGCCAAGTCGCGCAATGCCTCTGCAGTAGCAGCACATTGGCAGCGCAGTAGATACAAGCCCATTTACGGGTATAACATGCATAAATATACCCGTGCAGATGCATTGCCCGACTTGACTGTATTTACATGATCGCCTATAACTTTTCCATTTTACCATGGATTTTCTTCGTTGATAGCTTATTTTTTTGCTAATAGAATGTAGCTTCACGTAAACGAGTAAAACCGAAGGTGAAAATTTTGGTTTTAAAGATATTGCCTGACAAAGTCAATTTTTTCTTTGAAAAATCGAAAAAATTCAAATTGAATAATCAATATTTCAGAAACTATAAGAGGTAGAGAAAAATGTTATAACCCCTTGTATAGGAAATTTAATTTTCTTTCGTTTGCTGTCCCTCTAACAAAAAAATCTCAATTAGTCGACGAGTTATAGCAAAAAAACCATACAAACAGTATGCTGAAAATCGGCATTTGCCTGCAAAGTTCAAAGGTCGATTAAAAACAAATTCGAACTAACCTAAGCAAACGCCGCGATACGGGTCTTCTAATTTAGCCTCTATTTTCACCCCCAACTTTCAGAACCGAGTTAACTTTTGTTGACCTGAATTTGTTCCACAGTGTAATAATAATAATAATAATAATAATAATAATAATAATAATAATAATAATAATAATAATAATAATAATAATAATAATAATAATAATAATAATAATAATAATAATAATAATAATAATAATAATAATAATAATAATAATAATAATAATAATAATAATAATAATAATAATAATAATAATAATAATAATAATAATAATAATAATAATAATAATAATAATAATAATAATAATAATAATAATAATAATAATAATAATAATAATAATAATAATAATAATAATAATAATAATAATAATAATAATAATAATAATAATAATAATAATAATAATAATAATAATAATAATAATAATAATAATAATAATAATAATAATAATAATAATAATAATAATAATAATAATAATAATAATAATAATAATAATAATAATAATAATAATAATAATAATAATAATAATAATAATAATAATAATAATAATAATAATAATAATAATAATAATAATAATAATAATAATAATAATAATAATAATAATAATAATAATAATAATAATAATGACAGCTATCAGCCTAACATGTTCACAAGTCAAACACATCATATTGAAAACACATAACTGGAAAGCGCCAGGTGCGGACAAAATTCAAAATTATTGGTTTAAAAAACTCCCGGCTGCACACGAAAAACTTACAGACCTCCTTAATGCATGTATTCGAGAGCCTGTAAAGTTCCCCAAAAAATTTACACATGGAATAACTTATTTGCTGGCAAAAGATAAAGGCTTCAGGGGTAACCCAGCAAACGGACGCCCAATTACATGCCTACCGACCATCTATAAAATCCTAACAACCAGTCTAAGTCTGCTTATAAATAATCATTTAATACAAAACAACATATTATGTGAAGAGCAAAAAGGGTGCTGTAAATACGCTAAGGGATGTAAGGAACAATTAACCATAGATCAAGTTGTGCTGGAGCAAACATTTAGACAGACGAGGAATCTATATGCCTGCTTTATAGACTACCAAAAGGCTTTCGATAGCGTGCCACACAGTTGGCTCATTGAATGTCTGAAAATTTATAAAATTCATCCAACAATAATCGAATTTCTAAAGCACAATATGGCACATTGGCAGACAAATATTTTAGTACCAACAAAATCGACTGCTATTAGGACAGATGACATAAAAATTAAATGTGGGATCTTTCAAGGTGACTGTTTCTCACCACTCTGGTTTTGTATTGCACTAAATCCACTCAGCTATCTAATAAAAAATAGCAAATACGGATATAAAATAAAGGGGAACTCTTCTCAACAGGTATTAAGTTATCTCCTATATATGGATGACCTTAAAATATATAGCTCGACAAAACAGAGTATGGATCAGCTAATTAAAATAGTTGCCATGTTTAGCGAGGACATCAATATGAAGTTTGGCTTAGAAAAATGTAGGACGATACGAATTTATAAAGGAAAAGTAACAAATACTGAAGACCAGGATACACTGGGAATAAAAGAAATGGATGAAAAGGAGCTGTACAAATACCTTGGAATGTTACAAAATAGGCGTATAGATGCTAAAACTGTAAAAACAAACCTCATGAGGGAATTCAAGGCACGCATCCATAAAATTGCAAAGGCAAACCTTAATGGTAAGAATTTAATTAAAGCTGTGAACACCTATGCGGTCCCAATATTGTCTTATAGCTTTGGAATTATTAAATGGACAGCGACTGAGATTCAATCGCTACAACGAAAAATTAGAACAATGCTTACTGACTATAAATTCCATCACCCAAAATCATGTGTTGAAAGGATGATAACACCACGTAAAGACGGTGGAAGGGGTCTGGTTGATTTACAGACACTCCACGACAATCAAATACAATCACTTCGGAATTACTTCCATCTAAAAGCCGAAGAGTCAGCACTCATTAAAGCAATAAAAGAAGCAGATGAAAACCTTACCCCTCTAAATTTAAATGGGCATTTCGAACGGCAAGCTGAGGACAATAATATAAGGGAGCAAAACTGGGCAATCAAGCCAATTCACGGACGGTACTATCGAGCTATTCACACCCAAAATGTTGATAAATTTATGTCACACAAATGGCTTTTGAATGACAAACTGTACGCTGAAACAGAGGCATTTATGATTGCAATACAGGATCAAGTTATCCCAACCAAAAACTATAGAAAAGAAATTATAAAGGACCCTAATGTAACCGATGATAAATGCCGAAGATGTGGAGACCAACCTGAGACAATTGACCACATCATATCAGGGTGCACAAGCTTAGCTCATAATGAGTACACCAGAAGACATAATAACGTCGCAAAAATTCTTCACATGAAGCTACTGGATAAATATAAAATCCCACTACCTAAAACACCATATTACAAATATGAACCAACATCGGTAGTAGAAAATGAAAACGTAAAAATCTATTACGATAGGACCATCTATACTGACCACACAAGAATACATAATCGTCCAGATATAACTGTTCTGGACAAAATGCAGCGAACAGCAATTTTCATCGATATTGCGATTCCGGCAACAAGAAACATCAGCCGCACTC
Source organism: Urophora cardui (assembly GCA_960531455.1). Classification (NCBI taxonomy): domain Eukaryota; kingdom Metazoa; phylum Arthropoda; class Insecta; order Diptera; family Tephritidae; genus Urophora; species Urophora cardui. The sequence continues at coordinate 97,918,571 of OY482674.1, forward strand.
ATAGTGAAAAGTGCAGTAGATACGCTGAGCTAGCCGTGGAAACAAAAAGGAACTGGAATCTTGTGGCAGTGAAAATATTACCAATCATATTAAGCGCAGAAGGAGTGGTCGATAAAAACCTATTGGAAAGCATGAGAATGCTTGGACTGAATCAAAATATCATAGATGCTATGCAGAAGGCTGTTATTATTGATACCTGTAACATAACCCGTAAAATACTAAATGTTAATTAATAGATAAGTAGCTATGTAGATAATATGTTTTGTATTTGACTAAGGTCACCAAAATGTATTTAGTTACCCACCAAGGAGACAATAAAAATAATAATAATAATAATAATAATAATAATAATAATAATAATAATAATAATAATAATAATAATAATAATAATAATAATAATAATAATAATAATAATAATAATAATAATAATAATAATAATAATAATAATAATAATAATAATAATAATAATAATAATAATAATAATAATAATAATAATAATAATAATAATAATAATAATAATAATAATAATAAACAATAAATTTTATAGAATTCAATTAATAACGGATAAAATCAAAAGAAACAAAAAATGTATTAAATTAAACTAAACTTCAATGGAATAAAATGAACTATTTTTCAATTGGTTGAGTTCTGATTTTGTAAATTTTTTTCATTGTTAATTGCAATTTAATATACTTATGTATGTATGTACCTATTATTTCTAATTAAATATATAAATAATAGAGAAGGAAAAATGAAAATTCTAGTTTTACAACTGCAGAGATAAAAATCGTAAATAAATTGAAGACTTGACAAATTATCGTCATAAAATTTCAACAAGCAACATTTCAATAGTCAAATAAATTAAAACAAACTATGCAATATTTCTTAACGCATGATTGCAGGGGAGGATGTCTGTGATTTTTCATAATTGCCACAAGCACATTAACACCTACGCTAATAACGCTAATATCTAGACACATATGTATGTTAGTATGTATGCTTGTATGACTGGACGTACGAAGCACATAAAGATTTGTATCGCCGCGTCGAAAGAAAACATATGATCAGTGTTGTCATCGCCAAATTTGAAAGTGAAGTGAAGCGGCTGAAAAATGGAAGAGATTCGAAGTAAATCGAAGTGAAGCGCGGCTAAATAGTTTTTCATACGTTTCCCGCGAGGTCAAGAAAATTTGGATCGTAAAAACGGAATAATATATGCATTTTGTTTTTAAGTATCATTTCGAAGAAACAATATTAAAACTACATATAAAATATAATGCTTTAATTTGGTTTTTATTCGAGCTTTTTGGCCGGTGCAAATAAAAGCGAAACAAAGTTTCCTTTTCCTCTCCTACGCGTTTCGGCAAACTTTTCCGCCTTCCTCAGGGAGACTCTTTATTCAATAAAATAAAACAATACATTATTAAAGCACTACAATTTAAAAACCATATACATATATAAATCCCTAAAAAATTGCACAATTTGGACTTACTTTTGGTAAATTCAAAGCTATCTTACTCCTACCAACATTTAAACAGATATAAGTACAAATATTCATACATACATAGTTCACCGAAACGCGTAGGAGAGGAAAAGGAAACTTTGTTTCGCTTTTATTTGCACCGGCCAAAAACCTCGAATAAAAATCAAATTAATTTTGAAAAAATGGCCTAAAATCAACAAGAATTATAAAATGCTTTAATTTTTTAACAATATGTTATTTTTTATTATTTCTAACAAGGCAAAAAAAAAATCCATCAAATTCAAATTCACGTACATATGTACATACATTATGTATGTATATATATATATATATATATATATATATATATATATATATATATATATATATATATATATATATGAATGCAGCATCTTCAATTGTTTATATTGGTTCATGTATATAAATACGAGATCTTTTTTATTCCTGGGCCCTCACACTGTAGTTCTATTCGAAAGTGAAATTAGATTCGAAAGCACATTCGTAAACTGTAGAATATTGTTTATTTGGAATTTGAAATTTCTTTCGAATCGAACTACAGAGTGAGGGCATTGGATAACGAGAATGTACTAAGTATTCTTTTGTTAATTTTATTTAAGTATAACAGGTACCGGTTATAATTCATTCAATGTAAAAAAAAATTAAACTTATAAAATTTAAAAAAATCGATTATTCATCTCTATGAGAGATGCCATATCTTATGATTGTATAAACATTTACCTCTTGCATACTTGCATATGCAACTTTTATTAGAATTTGTAAGAATAAATTATAAAAGTAAGTTAATTCTGATTGGTCAAAATCGAAATGATTTGGGGAAAGAGGAAGTGTCGAAGTGACGGGCATAAAAGCGAAGTGAAATACTTCGATCGAAGTGAAAATGACATCACTGCATATGATGCATTGACATTGGGGTGGTTCTTAAAATCAAATTGGCGATTTTCTTTTGTCTCACCCACTACATCGTTAATAGCACAGTCAAAGATATCACATATAAATTTATTTCCGATCGGAGACGATTAGGAAGTGTCACACAGGGGTCTCTTTGAAGTTTGGCCCTTCTGCGAAAACTTTTAGCCGTCTCCGATCAGAAGCAAAATTTATATTTAGTAACCTTGAGTACAGGACAATCGATTTTGGGTATTAGATATGCAAAAAATTTAATTTAATTTTTTTCAGTCTCCATAGAGTTTTCTGAACTTTGACTAGGGGGTGCGGTTGAAGAAATATGATACAAAATTTGCCTTCGTACATCTGGGGACCACCCTATTGTACATACATACACATACATACATACATACAAATATACACCCATAAATATAGGATAGAGGAAGATTCGTGCGAGGGAAAACTAAAAGGAATGACTGAGCAACTCGTAAATTTCGTGTTTGATCGACAGCAGGGAACAACAGGGAGGAACAGAGCGATCTAAACGTAGGTTCAGCAAGAACAAGGCCAGTGACGACGGCATAATGTGCGGTTGATTGTAGTCAAATTGTTGCTTTATTCATGTTATTTATGTATGAACTAGTTGTGTGCGTTGCGCGCGCGGAAATGATCAAAGGGATCTGTGCGCTCGCATCCATCAACACAAACCATCAACTTGTATACAAACAATGAAAAGATCAAACGACCGAAAAGTGCTGGTGCTGATGCTGCCACACTGCCATTGCGACTGCCGTTTACATTTGTGGTGCTGATGGCTGCCCGCTAACGCATAAAATGACGCATATTCCTTTTTACGGCAAGACAATAACAGAAACTCGACAGCTTTGAGTGCTTCATTCAAATTTCATTAAAATGTATGTATGTAAGTATGTGATAGTAATGGTTTGAAGATTGGGTACAGAAAGAGCCGAATGCGCTTTGGGGCCACAAAGAATAGGTACATATGTATGTATACCCAGTTGAGCATAAACATTCTGATAGACAAAAACTTTCAATTAAAAACAATTATCAATCTTTCGGGAATTGGCATACGTACTTCTGATCGTCCATCTTTCCGTTGCAAATCGACACATAAGACCTTATCATTCAGGAATATGATGTATTGTGGAACGATTTTCTTTTTTCGTTTGTCTATAAACCAAACTTGACAAGCGATGACGGAAAATCGTTCCACAATGGAACTTATCATTCCTTCGACGATGTGTCCGATTTTCTTTATCTGCTTCGTAAGTATATAAAAAATTGGAAAAGAAAGTCGCGATGCTAAAACTCGCAATTGGGTATTTATTTTTAGTTGCAACCGAACTTTCTCACATAAAATTGTTCCGTATTTTATATTTCAGAGTTAACAAGTGAGTTTTGGTTACTGATGTCTGATAATATAGACACATCTGCTACTGGAAAGATCTTTATATGTCGCCATTAATATTAACGTTCCTGTTCCTGTTGTTGATTAAGTACATATTTGTTTTGTGGATTGTTTTTTTTTTTTGTATCGCCATCAACGCTGTTGTTGATGATTATGTTTATGATCATTTTGAAGTTGTTGGCAATAAATGCTGCTGTGCATCTTATTTTGTATTTAATTATGTTGCATGTGAATGGTAAATGTGCATGTTGCACGTATGAATGTGTGTACTTAAATGTTAGTTGTTTTGCATATGTACCTACAGGTTTTATTATAGCCTCCACTTAAATAAGTTCTTCGCTCTCATAAAAAATAATGATGGGTACACTGACGCAAATACATATGTATCAACCTAAAGCGTTTTTTGTGGGAGAACAACAGGCAGAAATACAGTGAAAAGAATCAACCATTAACGCCAATAGGGAAACCGTTAGTCTTAGTGTACACCCTTTATAAAGCCAGGACTTCTAACTTTGTCAAGAGAGATATAGAAAACAAATGCTCTGTACATTCCTTCGACACTCAAACTATATGTCTTTGCTTTTGGATTTTTAGTCTGCAGTGTCCTATAAATCCTGTAAAAGTTCTATAATTATTTATTGAGAGGTCTTAAAATGCTTTGAAACGATTCACGTTGTACCCTTCCTATATGGTCTTTGTCTGGCGCAATCAAGTTGTCTACTTCTATTTCCAGTGTTCCTTTTGATATTATTGAGCCCCTATGGGCCTAATAGTTTCTGTATTATAAATTTTGGCTGACCAACTGATTAATAATTTCTGGTTTCTTATCAGGATTATCGTGTAGATGCAAGCATTATTACACTCAGGGAAAAACAGCATTTTAAAATCAAAAATAAAATTTTTGTTTTCATAATGCACGTTTTAAACCAAACCATTTTTACTTGAAAGAGTTTTTTTTAGTGCTTAGCACGAAATTTTTTTTTTTTTTTTTTTTTTTTTTTTTTTTTTTAATTCAATTTTTAATTGTTGGGGTAAGTGGAAAAAAATTCAACAACTATTTACAGCGAAGGTTGAGTGTATAGCTATTTCACGAAAAACCATTTTCGATCATCAGCACTCTTTTCGGAAGTGGATGCACCGGGGATTGAACCCGAGTCCATTCCAACTTCAGCCGCAATGACCCAACGGATAAACACACTCGGCCATTGAGACTCTGTGCAAGCTGTTGGATTTTCCCCACTTTTGCCTTTTTCATTTTCAACATTAACGTTAGTGTGTATATGCTTTTTGCATATATTCTCCACAAACGTGCTGAATTTTTGTTGTAGGCAGTTCGCAATGAACTGAACTTTTTTTCCACACCCCAACAAACCATTTTTATTTTAACAATGAAAATTTTTAAATTAAAAAGAAATTTTTGAATTAATGAAATTTTTTAAGTAAAAATGCATTTTGGATTTAAAAACAAACATACTTAAATTAAAAATGAAAATGAATGTTGATTCAAAAACTCGTTCTTGATCAAAAGTTTTTTGTGAGAAAATATTTTTTTGTGAGAAATCCAACAAAAACAATAATGAGAATCGATTTTTTTTAATTTGGTTTTTACAATGATTCATATAATTCATGGATACTTTTTTAGGAAAAGGGATATAATATAATGTTTAATGTTCCACTATGTGATGGCGTTGGATTGAATTTCAGGTAGATGTCATGATTCGAATCCGGAGAAGAATATAAAATAAAGAAGAAAAAGGAGAATAAGAAATAAGGATAGCAAACAGTTAAGGCGAAGTAGAAAAGAAGAGGAGAACAAGCGGAGGCTATATTTTTGTAGTTGAGACTCGGATTGAGAGAAGATGAAGAGAATGCCGTTGGATACAATTTCGAATCCGGAAGAGAAAATGATATAGAGAACACTGAGCGTTTTGTTTTCTCATAGTGCTTAAAATAAAAATAAACATTTTTAAATTTAAAATGTGTTTTCTTCATTTAAAAAGTTTACAATGAACATTTTTAAAATAAAAATGTTGGTATATTTAAATACGTTTTAGCCCATTTTAAGCACGTTTTCATATGTTTTAGTAATTTTTTTCCCTGAGTGTATATACATATATGTATATATCTAGATGTACAAAATAGCATAATTTTATTTAAAAAATAGTTTCATTAATGAAATATTTTTTAATAAATTAAAAAAAAAAATATTTAAAATGCAAATTTTTCTTATTCATAAATTAAAAAAAAATATATTTAAAATGCCATTTTTTCTTACTATATAAGCCCTTGTGGAATGAGAGTTGGAAAAAACTCCCAATCCATAAGTACAAATGGAGGTGCCGGGGTTTGAACCCGGGACTTCTCACATGCGAAGCGAGCGCTCTACCACTGAGCTACACCCCCTTAGATTGCGGCGCTGCCAAAAGTTGCTGATAAACACAAGCAGTTTGTTGTGAGCAACGTTCGTATAGACATACATTTGTACATACACACATGTGTTCGTGATAATACTACGAGTATACACCTAACGAATACGCTAACGCTAAAGAAAGAATGGATTGGCAAATCGCTGATAAATGAAATAAGCTCATTAACACTCTACGCATTTATGTAAAGCTTTTTAGCTTGCGCGAAACGAGTTAAATACAAAAGCCAAGCAAAAAGCACTAAAGCGAGGGGAAAGATTAAAGCCACTGATCGCTGTGCGGAGGTATCGGAGAAAGGTTATGGCAAATAGTGTGAGAGCGCGAACGAGCAATCTAAGCAGATAAGCCGGCGCACTCTTGCTCTATTGCATAATTGTATACATATGTATTTATTTCTAATAGAAATTGGTGTTATATCCCTGCAGGGAACTCAAAAACTAGTGAGCAAAATTTCTAGTTCCGAACTAGAGAAAAGGTGTCAAAAGGGAACTAGATCAATTGTAGTTAGACCCTCACCAGTTCAGGAGGAGTGAATTGAGTGACCATTATAAGACACACTTTGATTTGAATGCAATTTCGAAGTGACAAAAATTCTATGAAAATTTTTCGTTGGTTCAATTGCCGTCGGCTTTGTATATTTCTGCAATTCTCAGATGTTTAGTGAACCATTTTATATAAAGAGTTTTCTATTTGCATCTTGTATAAAATGAAATGTTCCCCTAATTATGCTTTTCCGATCCCTTATGCTTATTTTGATTTTATTACTTTTTAAATATTATTGTAAATTTTTATTAAATAAATAAATAAAGAAATATTAGTTAAAAAAAATATAAAAAAAATTATCATTCACCTTGACACCGACAGGATTCGAACCCGCGTCCCTCAGATTGAAAGGCACATGCGTTAGCCAGTCGGCCATCGCGCCACTTGCATGAAGTGTGTCAAATGCTGCTCTTAAGCTGCAGATGTAAAACTGTAGAATATTTAGGTACTTGTAGCTAGTTCAGAACTATCGAAATTGTGCCAATAAACGAACTAGTGTAAATTGTAGAATTTAGTACTAGTTCGGAACTATCGAAAATGTAGTGCAGAGAGTGACAATTGACACCACCTAGGACATCGCCGTGTTAAAATCGCCAGTTGATATCATGCAAAAGAGATTTAGCTCGCACTAGTAGTGTCGAAAAATGCACTAGAAGCGACCTAGTTCGGAACTAGAGATTTTCCCTACAGGGTACATATCTATGTAAGTACATGTGTTGGTATAGGCTTCTAATAGAATTCTTCTATATAAACGAAAGAATATCAACAACAAAAAGGAATCAGTTGAACCACGATCACAGATCCATTCACTCATCTCTTCAACCATTTATGGGACATAGAAAACTTTGTACCTACAAAACTGAGGACGCTATTCATAATGGGCGAAATGTCAAAATTTCGAAGAAACAAAAGTTATTGCCACTAGGACTAAAATAGTATGGACATGAAGTGTGTTTGGATGTTTTGTGAAAGGCCACGTCTCAATTTTAAGAAAAACACTTGGAAATATTTTCGGCCAGAAATTAAAGTACGTCGCATACCTAGAAGGCGAGTTGACAAAATTGGTTTATGATCACGCGCTTTTTACATAACATTTTCAAAAAAAAGTTTGTCTGCAAATATTCATACTTATATAGTATCTTAGTCTGTTTTTGAACACTTTGCTTTAGGGACTTATTTATAGGGTTCTAACGATACCACCGAGTACATACTATACTCGATACTTTTGTTGCGAAACCGAGTACTTTTTTACTCGATGCTTTTTCACTCCAATATTTCGCCGATACCAATAAGTATCGATACTTTGGAATTGGGGCACTTCCAAATAAAGGACTAGGCCAATAATATTTTGCAGTCTTACTTCTGTAATAGAAAGGCCACTTTCTGCAGGTAGAGCAATAATGATTTCAAAAAAGGCCCCAATTCACTCCGCCCTAATGTACATATTAAGAAAAATCCAAGCCAAGCTCTGCCCAGCAATATGATTTTTGGGACCACCATACGCATTTCGTAATGGGACAGGAAAGGAAACAGCTGAGAAAAATATAATAATCGTTTCGTACTATTGCAACAGGAAAACTAAGCTACCATTTACAAGCCTATTGAGGTGGTAACTTAAATTTCCCGTTGGAATAATACGAAAATTTTGTTCAAAGTGCCTGACTTTTAGCGGAAAATTCAGTAACTGCTCCAGAATTAGGCTATTTAACGATTTTCGATACCAAATAGGTATCGATGCTTTTCATCCGATACATACTCGAGTACCGATACTTTTTGGCGATACTAGAAGCAAGTAGAAGTATCGATACCTTAATGGTATCGTTGGAACCCTACTTATTTACAAACTTAACTGGTGTTTAACCCTCTAAGCGATTTTGGCCGACTCCGACAAGGCAACTTGACTAGTTTTACACTCAAAAAGAATATAAGAAAATAAGCAAAACTACCAATTTTTGCAGGAACGTTGATAATACTCGTTTAAAGTTCGGTGGACTTATAGATTATTTCCTAGTATCAACAGTTGGGCAGATAGAGAGCAGGGCGAACACAATTTTCCTCGTACCAAGTTCCTTAGCGGACCGAGGTAGGCGTTAGTTGTCCTTTTGTTGAAAGAATACATACCTTACGTCTAACCGCATTCTTATAAAGCATTGCTTGCGCGGTGGTTACGTAGGAGCGGGTTCAGAGGGGAGTAGTTAAGGTTTAGCGAATTAATGTCTCGCACTTCGACCTTCAATGGTGCGCCCCAGTACTTAAAAAGAGCATCTGTTTATTTGGATAAATTTGTTTTCTTTTTTTTTTTGCAAGAAAATTACTGCAAAAAAGCTTTTAACGAGGCGTTCAAATTGATTTGAACAATCCCAATTTGTTTCCATAAATGGTATGGTACTATGCAAATATGTACATACAATGTCTGCATTTTTTTAACTAGAAGCGACTTTCTCTTGTTTAGCAAATTACTCCTTGATTAAAACTAAAATGCAAATAACAACTCAATTTTCTACAAGTCAGCAATTATTATGTGATTTTCTACCAAAGGAATTACATTTAAATTGAAATATACGCCACCGTACATACCTACATATTTTTATCCATATATATGAATGTAGATGCAACAAGAATAAAAATACATATATTTCGAAATTCAGCCAGTTAACAAGGAATTGCTAAAATGCATGTGAAATGCATAAAATATTTTTTTCTACATACATACATTAGGGTGGGGCGATTTACTAACCTATATCGTGCCATCGAAATTTGGATTCCTCTCATTTTTCTGAGTAGAAAACTCTTCCACGACATTTGTCTAAAATTAATTTTGATGTTCCGGAATTTGGTTTTTTTGGACCAAGACGAATTTTTGAAAATAAAAATTGGGCAAAAATCGACAAAAAAAAATATCCAAGCCAATATGCACATCGAATTGAAGCAGAATTTTATACTGAATCCAGATATGATATCAATCCAAATTAAAATCGGATGATCCGTTTTCGAGATATAGCCTGATTTCCGGTTATGGAGCCTGAATGCCCAAAATCCCATATTTTCGCGATTTTCTCTTGTTGTGTACAATATATCTTAATTTTTTTTGCAAATTTCTTAAAGATAAGTCAATACAATATATGAACGGTATTTTAAAATATTAATTTATCTTCCGGTATAGGAAAACTAGAATGCACTATTTTTCCCTTGGCCCAAAATCGCGGTATGGGTTCTATATGTTATAGTCATCCGATACTGATGATTTTGGCCGATCGCGATTTGTGTCCAATAAATGCTCCAAATCTAAAATTTTAGAATTTTAGCTGCAAAAATTTAAGAGTTATTCCCTAAGATATATTGTACACAACAAGATATATTCGCGAAAATATGCGATGTTGGGCATTCACCCACCATAACCGGAAATCAGGCTATATCCCGAAAACTGATCATCCGATTTTAATTTCGATTTCATATCTGGATTCAGCATAAAGTTCTGCTTCAATTCGGTGTGCATATTGGCCTGGATATTTTTGTTTTCGATTTTTTCCCAATTTTTTTTTCAAAAATTCGTCGTGGTTCATAAAAATCAAATTCCGGAACATCAAAATTAAATTTAGACTAATATCGTGGAAGAGTTTTCTATTCAGAAAAATGAGAGGAATCCGAATTTCGATGGCGCGGTATCGATTAATTTCCCTCCATACAAATCTCCCCACCCTAACATACATACATATGTATGTACATACGTACATACTAAACTTGATAGACTTGGAAGATGGCGGGATCGAGCTAATTTCGGGTTCCCATTTTCTTGCTGCTAAAAGGGTGTACCTAGTCGTTATGATCTCAAAAGTAATTGTGGCCTTATATATTAAAAAGAGTTTCTCGTTATTTCTAAACCCCTTGCAAGGATCGGTAAGTCATTCGAACAAATTGGAGATCTTTGAAGGGTCAAAGGCGGATCGCGGCCTAAAACAAAACCGAGATATTTTTACGGTTTTAAAATGAAATTTTGTTCAGCATAAGTGCACAACTTTAAAAAAATGGAATAACAAAGTATACCTAGGCTGACCATCCGTTCTGTTTTTTGAGGGACCGTTCTGTTTTTCAGACGTCTGTCCCTCGTATTTTTGTTTTTTCGGAAAACCTCAAAATGTTCTGTTTTTTTCCCAGTGTCCCTCATTTGTCCCTCATTTATTTATTTTGGGGCATATTCATAGTCTTGATAAAATCTGATTTTAAGTTAGTTAAAATCAATATTTTATTTTGACTATGAATATTCCCCTTTTTGTTTAAAATCTGTTTTATATTAAAAAGGTTGAGGTGGCAGCCCTTTTTCTCATCAGAATTTAAGTAGTTATCGATAATAACTACCATCCTCATTGACTATATGTTTGTTGGAATGTAATTTTTGTGGTTGCTGTGTGGCAAATTAATTTGAAAGAAATTGGTAAATCGTATTAAAATTGATTTGTGGACATTAAACTAAGTTACCAAATTCTTTTTTATCGTAGCATTACGCTTGCTTTATTGTAGATACCTATAATTAAACTTACAAATTTGTTTATTTTTGTTAAAACAAAAAGTCTGAAGAGAATGTGAATTACATATGTTTGTAAGCCTATTATTTGATGAATAAATATTTTTTACGATTTCAAGTTTCATAAATATACATACATATCGTCGTTTAAAGTGCATTTTTGCGTAAGAGGTATTTTCATTTTCGAGTAAGGGACATTTTTGCCAAAAATGAGATTTTCCAACCCTGAGTTCCTGACGCTCAGCTCTATCGATCCATACCAAAACTTTGCAATTCTAACAACAAAAACGCACAATAACAGTAAATTTCATAATCGCTTATGAAGAGTATTGTTAAAATTTGGCAGCATTACCGCGTATGATTTCAGTTCATTCCTACAAGCGAAGTTATATGTTATTAGATAAATAAATTAAATGGCGAATTTATATGAAAGGGAGCAAAAGTTAAATATTTTAAACAAATAATGTCAGGTAAATATCAAGCAGGTATTATTTTAAACAAATTAAATGAAGTTGCTAATTGGTAAGCTCTGATACTACGTTTTTTTGCTACAATCTTTACAATTTTCCCAACCAAATTATGACTAAAGGTATCAAAAATTAAAAAATAAAACAAGAAAGGAAGCCTCAGTTCGAGTGGAGCCAAATATTATAAGCTTTCATAGTTTTTTTACGTTTGCTGGACACACGGTGCAATTTATATCAAGCCCGTGCCGCATAAAGTGGGCGCAGCCACGCCCATTTTGAAACTTCGTATCAATAATCCGACTAAACGTATAAATATTCTTGTTATTATAAAATTGCATCCCTTTATGACTTTTAGTTACAGAGATGTCACGTTACAAATTTCTGAAGGGCATTCGAGAAATATTTTTACTAAAAAGTAGGCGTGGTTATAAACTGATTTCGCTAAAATTTTGCACATATACTACCGCAAGTGGTAGAAATAAGTCCACCAATTTTCGTCATAATATCTCAATTATTTGTCGAGTTATGGGCTCCGAAATCTCGTAGATTCCTTTGTCTAATAAGAGGCGGTGCCACGCCCATTTTCCAAAATTGTTCTGTTTATGGTTTTCTATCTATCGTGGTACTTGTGCCACAAAATTTCATTGAATTATCTTGATAATTGACGAAGATATCGCTCCAAATGTTTTTATTGGGCTCCTTTGTAATACCCATATATAAAAGTGGGCGTGGTCATGGTCCGATTTCGCCCATTTTCAATCGTCCCAGTCTGGATAGGAACCTGTATACTAAATTTCATAAAAATATTTAAATCTGTGTACTATTACAGCTGTGTATAAAAATTAATGTTTACATTGCGATAAAAACATGTTTTTTGTAGGCCATGATTCTTATGCGAAAATTTATAAGACATTCAAGTCAGGTTATAAACCAGATAGAACACGGATGTCCCTAATCCAATACACAAAAATCACCTCAAAATTACAAAAAGTAAATATCAACATTTAAAACACTTAAAACGAGTGATGCCCTACGATTGTCATAGCTTTTATGAAAATTTACCACATTTACCTTACGACTTCTCCAGCAATGTGTAAACAAAGTTACGTTTTCTTAATTAAAAATATTAATTTTAGCTTTAAATTTAATATAAGTTTAAGTTTTGTTACTTTTTTTCTTTATAAAATACTAAAAAAAAGAATTATATTGAACATTTTGCCATTTCATAACCGCTTGTGCGTGATTTTTGTGCCAAATAAAAATTGCACAACCGCACATGAAGAAAAAGAGTCCTAATAATTCAATTTGTTTCTTTTTTTACACTAAGTTGATGTTTTAGCTAACAAACTGATCTACGTAACTATTTAAATTTAAGTTTGTACGTAGAAAGAAGTAACGGTTTTGAAATGAAACAGTTTTTTTGCTCTCCTGTAAAGTTCAACCAATGTCCGCTACGCGAAAATGAAAATACCTCTTACGCAAAAATGCACTTTAAACGACGATATGTATGTTCGTACTTATATCATTTGAAATTTTGTCCCTCATTTTCGATTCATATTTATGGTCAGCCTAAGTATACCCAACAATACCGAATACTTAGTACCGAAAATTTACGAAATCACAACAACATCTGAATACCTACCGGAATCTCTAAAGTAGACATTGCCGCGCTAAAGCGATCTGCCTGCGTGTGTCTGTTTGTACCGAAAGTTGTTAACAATCGCAAACTTGTACTTGGCATGAACAAATGTACATACATACGTAAATGCATAACTGTGCTGTCTACTTTGCAGATACAGATTAAACTGCCAAATACTCGCATTTTGTTGGCACTCGTGTCCGACATGCAAATTATCAAAGCCAATTTGAGTAGTAATTGCCCATTGCAATCAAATCTACATCAAAAGCATACCAGCAAATCAACACCATTTTTGCACCACAACAACCATAGCCAACCGTATCCGTATCTTGTTGCTGCTCGCTCTCCTGCACCGCTTGCCACACGGCTCGATCAAATCATTCGATGGCATGTAGAGAATGAATCAAGCATACAGTTAACATGGCCTAGAGTGCAACAAAGAAGAAAAGCATGTGATCTGAATGTGACACAGTGTTCAGTTGAAATAGAAAATATAGCCCAAATTAGTATTTGCACAACTCAAGTCTTCTCGAGAAATTTAAAGACATTTTGCGGAAAATGCATCTACGGCGCGTGTTCAATGGACTAACTTAAAGAAAGATACAAAGTATGATATATTCGATCTCGATTAACCGAAAAGTCTGTCACAAATATAGCTGTAACGGCTTCTAATACAATTCAGGATAAGTTTCTTAATTTCTTTTTCCACAAAAACAAGTTTTCTTTATTGCGAGAAGCTCTTTGATTGTAAAGGCACACTTGATGGCTATGACGAGAAGTGACCGCTAGTTTTTTTAAAACCCAATAAATGTCTTTCAACTGTAATGCTTGCTGGGATTGGGTGAGCACCCTTCATATTTCCGTCCCACTGTACAATACACCCATCATCATATCATCATCTACAGCGCCAGAAAGTGAGATTCTGAAAATATTCGATGCCATTACAAATACGTATGTATGTACAAGTCAGTCATTCAGTCAGTCCGTTTATCCGTTGCTCATCGTACAGATATTTCGGCTTTGCAGTTTTTATTTGCCTTTCAGTCAGTCAGTCAGTCTATTCGTGTGTTTCATCAAGTAGTACTACATAGTATATTTGTCAGTCCTGTTGGCCTTTCGACTGAGTTTCTATTCGTTTGTCCGACTGTCAGTTTTCGCGCTGCTTTGTATATTTATGAGAATAAAACAACAACAAACAGTTGTCACTATGGTGCTCCTCATCGAGCTCGGCGCTCGGCGCTGCGGACTGAGCTGCTGTCCAAAGTGTCGGCATACATCAACGCTGACAAGTCCTGTCAGATGTGCTCTGAATGAACCAAGCAAAATACAGCAAATGAATTCGCTTTTGTGTTTTTTTATTTTCAGTCTCCCCCAACCGTTAACACTTCGCACTTTTGCCGATTCCCTTTTTTTTTCTTTTGTGAATTTTTAAACTTTTAGTTTTCTCGTAATGAGACAAAGTCGTATATGAAAAATGCGGACAAAAGTCTGACCGTTTTTCTGCCTGTTCGCTCATCCATCCAGCTGTCCGTCGTCTGTCTGTCTGTTTGCATTTGTGATCTAACCTCGCATTTGCACATTAGCTCAGAAAAACGCTTTGCCTGCCACTGACATCGTTGCTGTTGCTGCCGTCACCGTGCGGCGGATGACGCTGTTGCTCGACTGGTGCTGACGGCTGATGGGTGATTGGTGGCGATGTTGATGTTGATGCTAGATGTGCGCGCGAAAAGTTTTCAGTTTTCGCTGATTGTTGCCTCCATACTAGGAATGGCAATTTTTAGCATTTTGTCCATCCAAGGATTTTCGGGATCGGTAAGTATAATACCAGAATATCGGCTTACGTTCAAGTCGTTGTGACATCGTATATTTTTTAATTTTTTAAATCTCTAACGCCAGAGGACGATTCGAGGAACTGTCCAGAATCATAACGTTCTCAAACAAAATGAGACACAGACTAGAACAGTTAGCTAATGTGGTTTCCACCAATTCTTTAACGTAAGAGATTATATTTGTTGGAAACAAGCTAATCTCGTCTGAATTAGAGGACGGGATCCTGCGACATCCCTGCTCCACAAGTTGCCGGTGTTGCTGCCGTTACCGTCTTGGCTGCGAATTGCTGCCGCTTGACAGTTGACGGTTGATGCTTGATGTAAATGCGAATGAGCCATGAATCACATCAGACATCTTTTAATTAAAATAAACAACATTGTTTCCTTCAACTGTTGCTTCTGTCGCTTCACGGTGGCTGTCAACAATGTGCTCCCCGAGACTGGGGAAAGGATGAGTGCAAAATCATGTAAATCTGCATTTCTTATTGCATATGAATTGTACGAATATTTTCTCATTTATCACATACTAGCTGACCCGGCAAACTTCGTTCTGCCCAAAATAGATTTTTTTATTAATTTCATTTCAAAAATTGTTATTACACCGGTATTATTTTTAATAGAAAATTAACGATTTTTCACTACTTCATTGTGTATACAACTTCAAAAATATATAATTTTAGTATTCAGTTTAAGGCTGCACGATACAGAACATTTTTAGTTTTCTGTTCCGGATATTTATTTTCACTGAGTATTGGCTATTTTCACTAAGTAAGTAAGAGGATTGATATAGTATACCTCCATAATGGTTTTCAGGCCCCTCCTCCAACCCTTTTAGATATATTCAGCCTCAAAAGTTTAGTACGTATGGGAGGTGCAATGCCCCATTTTTCGATAAATCTTTTTTTTTTTTTTTTGGTGAACATGGTATTGATATCGTATATGTGCATAGTGATTTCTGTGTACATGCCATGAACGCTTTTAAGGATATTTAGCCTTAAAAATTAAGAACGCATGGGAGGTTCCACGCACCCTTTTCCCAAAACTACTGTTTTTTTCATAAGCACGCTATTGATATCGTCAATCTCCTGACCAATTTTCAGGTCCCAACCTTAAACGCTTTTATAGATATTTAGCCTTAAAAATTAAGAACGCATGGGAGGTACCACGGCCCCTTTTCCGATAACCTACACTTTTATGCGCAAAAATTGTTTTGATATCATATAGCTCTGTACCAATTTCCAGGTCCCTACCTTGAACTGTTTTAGAGATAATCAGCTTTAAAAATTAAGGTTATATGGGAGGTGCCACGCCCCCTTTTCTGATAACCCCCACTTTTCTGAGTGAGAAGGGTTTTGATATCACCTACCTCTGTACCAATTTCCAGGTCCCTACCTTGAACTGTTTTAGAGATAATCAGCTTTAAAAATTAAGGTTATATGTGAGGTGCCACGCCCCCTTTTCTGATAACCCCCACTTTTCTGAGTGAGAAGGGTTTTGATATCACCTACCTCTATACCAATTTTCAGCTCCCTACTTTAAACTGTTTTAGAGATAATCAGCTTTAAAAATTAAGTTTGTATGGGAGGTGCCACGCCCCCTTTTTTGATAACCCACACTTTTATGAGTGAGAAGGGTTTTGATATCACCTACCTCTATAGCAATTTTCAGCTCCCTACCTTAAACTGTTTTAAAGATAATCATCTTTAAAAATTAAGGTTGTATGGGAGGTGCCACGCCCCCTTTTCTGATAACCGCCACTTTTCTGAGTGAGAAGGGTTTTGATATCACCTACCTCTATACCAATTTTCAGCTCCCTACCTTGAACTGTTTTAGAGATAATCAGCTTTAAAAATTAAGGTTGTATGGGAGGTGCCACGCCCCCTTTTTTGATAACCCCCACTTTTATGAGTGAGAATGGTTTTGATATCACCTACCTCTATACCAATTTTCAGCTCCCTACTTTAAACTGTTTTAGAGATAATCAGCTTTAAAAATTAAGTTTGTATGGGAGGTGCCACGCCCCCTTTTTTGATAACCCCCACTTTTCTGAGTGAGAAGGGTTTTGATATCACATACCTCTATAGCAATTTTCAGCTCCCTACCTTAAACTGTTTTAGAGATAATCATTTTTAAAAATTAAGGTTGTATGGGAGGTGCCACGCCCCCTTTCCTGATAACCCCCACTTTTCTGAGTGAGAAGGGTTTTGATATCACCTACCTCTATACCAATTTTCAGCTCCCTACCTTGAACTGTTTTAGAGATAATCAGCTTTAAAAATTAAGGTTGTATGGGAGGTGCCACGCCCCCTTTTCTAACAACCCCCACTTTTCTGAGTTTTTTTTTTTTTCGGATATAGTTTTTATTGTATCATTCTTGAAGAATATGACAATTTTTATAGAATCTTAACCTAGAATACAATGACGTTATTCGTTGCCACTGCTTCAAATAACATATGGATGAAAATTTTATTTGATATAAAATAAATACTTATGAATACATTTATTATGTGTATGTGAATGTTTTTGTTTCTACTAAGAGTACCCAGCAGTATTTATCAGCTGGAAAACAGCACATATTTCCTACTGAATATTCAGTAGAGATGTAGTTCTAATATCTGAACTTTCCCTTTCGTTTTTATATAGAGGTGGCGTCGAAAATCAACTACCTAAAAACTGCCGAACGAGAAGGGAGTGTTTCTGTAGGAAAAAAGGCCTGAATACGCAAGGAGAACTTCCGTAGGATGTACTTCAGTACACCTGATGTCTTCACTGCGTGTTCAGTTATTTTTTCAGCAATGAATTTTGAACTTACTGTCAGGCTATTTTTCATAATGAATATTCTATTGAATATGCACCTCCTTACCTCAAATACTGCTGGGTACGTACGTTATTTTATTTTATATTCGTTCATTATGTTATTCATTTTCATTTGTACACAGTAAAAATTTTAGTTTAATTTTAATTCCATTTTGGTATTTATATATAACAATGCCAAAAAGCATAAAATTAAAACCATTCTTGTTTAAAAAAAAAGAAGAGAATATTGAGAGACAGAAATTATTCTTGGTGTCAAATAAATACTTTTTTGGAATTAAATCAAAACCAAATTTTCATAATTTTTAGAATATTTCTGGTATTAAAAATAGTTGAAATGGTATAAGATCAATCCAAAATTGGAATAAATTCTATACTTTTATGGAATTAAATCAAAACCAAATTTTGATTATTTTTATAATATTTTTGGTAATAGAAACAGTTTAAATGGTATAAGATCTATCCGAAAATTGGAATAAATTTTATACATTTTTGGATTTGAAAATAAAATTTCCAGCGGATATACCGCAAATAACCCATTATATCAAAGATTAATGAGAAATTGAATAACGTTAACATAGTTTATTTACATAAAAGTCCAAAACAGTAGTAGCAAACACTAAAGTACCTTATATATCGAGTCCTAATCCTCATAAAAGTGTATCCAACAAAAAGTAAATTTTACAGGACACAGTTTTTTTAATTTGTTTTGCATACAGTTTGTATGCCGCCTTGAAACTCATTTAGTCTCTAACTTCGAAACTGCACATTTCACAGCTATGAAATTTTGGGAGTTGATGCACGTGATAGTAAATTGTTGATTTCCATAAAAAAGCTGAAACCGATAATTTTGTTGGATACACTTTTATGGCGGTTAGGTCTCGATATATATACATATTGTCACTTTTATACTAATATTTTGGAGATGTCCAGGGAAAATTCGGCATCGTCGCGGTTCTTGCAGTGATACCCTCAACTGCCTTATGACTGAAAAAATAAAGAAAAATTTATCCTCATGATATTTAGTTAATCTCCTGCATTACTTACTTGATAGAATTATTCGATTCGGGCCATTTATTTGAGTACATTTAATTACATACTCCTCCGGATTGCAATTTTAGAAACATTTGGTTGATTTTTTTTTTTAACTTTTTTCTGATAATTTTTTTTAATATTTTGTTTGGTTTTGATTTCAAACCAAAAATACTTTGATGGTAATATAATTGAGAAAGAGAAAGTTTTTTATACTTTTCAGGATTTGTTTTTAAACCATACATGATTAAATTTCTTTAGAGAGGATTTTAATACTTTTTAAGAGTTTGTTTTGAAACTACTTTGGAATAAATAAAATTGTAAAACTTCTCATAGTTTACAAATAAGACTTTTTGGCATTAAAATTCAAATTTAATTCCAAGAATGATTAAATTAAGTACCTAATGATATTAGAAATAAACTATAATTTTTTACTGTGTATATGTATTTATGCCGTCGGAATGGAATGGAATGGAATTCCAAGCAGCTGATTGTATAGTATTAAAAGTTCATACGTCTTGACAGGACAGGATTATCGATGACACAATCGTGTGTTGCATTAGTAAGTGCTGTTTCAGCTTTCGGAATGGAAGGAATTCCAATAAGCTGCGTGTATGAACTTAGGAATTTTTACGGCCTAATGGTATAGTCTCGTCCGGAACAGAATCATACATATGTTATACATGTGTATTAGTAAATGCTGTTGTAGCTTTCTGAATGGAAGGAATTTCAGTAAGCTCCTTTTTGAAATTTAGAGGTTTTACGGACTAATAGGATAGGCTATTCGAAGTTTTAATTTTAGTGGCTCTAGCCTTGGTCACAATTTAGCTGGATATCCTTTCTCTTTAACCGCCTGGGGTATCTCTGTTCTAACAGGCTTTTAGCCAGTATGTTTGGATGATTGCCTAGTCTTGTGGCGTAGTTAGTTTGTATATTTTTTCTGAGTGAGAAGGGTTTTGATATCACCTACCTCTATACCGATTTTCAGTTCCCTACCTTGAACTGTTTTAGAGATAATCAGCTTTAAAATTAAGGTTGTATGGGAGGTGCCACGCCCCCTTTTCTAACAACCCCCACTTTTCTGAGTGAGAAGGGTTTTGATATCACCTACCTCTATACCAATTTTCAGCTCCCTACCTTAAACTGTTTTAGAGATAATCAGCTTTAAAAATTAAGGTTGTATGGGAGGTGCCACGCCCTCTTTTCTGAGTGAGAAGGGTTTTGATATCACCTACCTCTATAGCAATTTTCAGCTCGCTACCTGAAACTGTTTTAGAGATAATCGGCTTTAAAAATTAAGGTTATATGGGAGGTGCCACGCCCCCTTTCCTGATAACCCCCACTTTTCTGAGTGAGAAGGGTTTTGATATCACCTACCTCTATACCAATTTTCAGCTCCCTATTTTAAACTGTTTTAGAGATAATCAGCTTTAAAAATTAAGTTTGTATGGGAGGTGCCACGCCCCCTTTTTTGATAACCCCCACTTTTCTGAGTGAGAAGGGTTTTGATATCACCTACCTCTATACCAATTTTCAGCTCCCTACTTTAAACTGTTTTAGAGATAATCAGCTTTAAAAATTAAGGTTGTATGGGAGGTGCCACGCCCCCTAACATTTTTTAATTTTTTCTTCGACTAAACCTTCGCGGGGTAACAACAAACAAACCCCCCTAAGGAAGTATTTGATTTGGTTCAGCCGTTTTCAAGTTTTCGCGTTACAATTAAATAGCAAATCATTTATATATATATAGATAATACAATGGCGCTATTATAACTCTGACGAGTTTTATGGCCGAGCTTCTCTCCAAATCGAGGTGTGCTCCTTTTTGTTTTTCCTACTAATTGGGTGGACCTACTGTTTTATGCCGGCTCCGAACGGCGAATGCATTTTTTGTGAGAAGCTTTTTCATGGCAGAAATACACTCGGAGGGTATCCCGCACAGTGCTTCGTCCCATAGGCAAAATTAAGATAAAACAAGTAAGGAAGCCTAAGTTCGAGTGGAATCGAACATTAGATACTCAGCTGTATGTTTTCTTTGTTTGTTTGCGTTTGATGGAAACACGGCGTATTTTATATAAAGCGAGTGCCGCAGAAAGTGGGCGTAGCCACGCCCATTTACAACATTTTTATCAGTTATCCAACTAAGCATATTAATATTATTCCTTGTGCAAAATTTCATTCCTTTTTGACTTCTAGTTACAAAGATGTCACGTTACAAATTCCTAAAGGGTGTTCCAGAAATATCTTTGTTAAAAAGTAGGCGTGGTCATAAACCGATTTCAATAAATTTTTGCGTGTCTATTAACACAAGCTATAAAAGTGTATAAACCAAGTGTCGTCATAATATCTCAATTATTTGTCGAGTTATAGGCTCAGAAATCTCGTATATTCCTTTGTCTAAAAAGAGGCGGCGCCACGCCCATATTCCAAAATTTTTATATTTTTTGTTTCCGGTCTATTGTGAAACCCATGCCACAAAATTTCAATGAATAATATTTATATTTGACAAAGATATCGCTTAAAATGTTTTTATTAGGCCACTTTATAGTTCCCACGTATAAAAGTGGGCGTGGTCGTCAAACCGATTTCGCTAAAATTTTGAACATGTATTACCACAAGTAATAAAAGTGTACACACCAAGTTTCGTTATTATATATAAATTATTTGTCGAGTTATGGGCTCAGAAATCTCGTATATTCCTGCTTCTAAAAGGAGGCGGTGCCACGCCCGTTTTCCAAAATTTTTGTGTTTTTTGTTTTATGTCCATAGTTCGACTCCTGCCATAAAATTTCAATGATATTTCCTTATATTTGACAGAGATATCGCTTAAAATGTTTTTATTAGGCCACTTTATGAAACCCATATATAAAAGTGGGCGTGGCCGTCAACCGATTTTGGAAATTTTTCGTCCAAATATTTGCCTAAGTAAGTATATCACGTGTACGGAATTTCATCGATATATCTTCAACGGTTTCTGAGTTATGACTCATAAAACTTTCAATGTTTGCCCCTTAATAAGTGGGCGTGGCACCACCCATTTTCCAAAATTTTTGTGTTTTTTGTTTTATGTCCATAGTTGGAGTCATTCGACAAAATTTCAATGATAGATCTTTATATTTGACAGAGATATGGCTTAAAATGTTTTTATTAGGCCCCTTTATAGTTCCCATGTATAAAAGTGGGCGTGGTCGACAACCGATTTTGAAAATTTTTCGTCAAAACATTTGCCTATGTAAGCAAATTACGCATACCAAATTTCATCGATATATCTTCAACGGCTTGTGAGTTATGACATATAAAACTTTCAATGTTTGACCCTTAATAAGTGGGCGTGGCACGGCCCATTTTCCAAAACTTTATCAAATTTCTTCATAAGGGCCTGAGCTCAATACGTGGGTAAAATTTTATCACTCTAGCTATATTAGTGGCTGAGATACCAAATTTCCGATTTTTTCTATATAGGAAAAGTGGGCGTGGTCATTGTCCGATTTCGCCCATTTTCAATACCAACCGTCCCAGTCTCGATACCAACTTGCATTTCAAATTTCATCAAAATATCTCAATTTTTACGCGAGTTATCGTGCGTACGGACGGACGGACATGGCTCAATCGATTTCTCTTTTCACCCTGATCATTTTGATATATATAAGTCCATATCTATCTCGATTATTTCATTATGTTACAATCCACCGTTATGAAATCAAAATTTTAATACTCTGTGTACTAGTACAGCTGAGTATAATAAACTGCGTAATTTATTCAAGTAATATATATTTTTGTGAAGCTAACATATCACCTGGAATAAATGTATAAATAGAATTTATAATCTCATGCTTTTGTTGCCAATAGAGGTCGCCAAAATCAGTACAATTTTGAGGCAAAACTGTTTTAAGGTAATACGATTTTTAGTGTGTTACAAAAAAAATTGCCAAAAATTCATTTTAAATCTCTGTATTACTCTGAAACTTGCCACATTTGCTTACCGTTATATGCCCAAATAGCTGAAATAACTTTTGATAAATGATTTATTTCAGAAAGGTGACTAGTTCCATCGAAACATTACCGACTTTTTTATTGGAGTTCAAAAAATTACCAAAGTTTGGTGGAGTCAAACAAAAAATTAAAAAAGAACGCCTATTTTTTTATTTGCGAATTTAGTTAACTTTGAAGTGGTCTAGTAGAATCTTTAAACAAATTGCACTGTTTTTTGCCGGAAATGTAGAAATTGTACAATTTTGTAATGCCATATTTTCATATATATATTATTTTTATATTTTTATTTTAGAAAATTCTACAGAACCTTATATATATGGTATGCAAAAAATTTACCAAAATTAATATATGGAACTATTTTTTCTCTCATGCTATAGGAAATTAGCCTAATTAGGATAAAATATACAGTTTTTATAAATATGTGACAAATACTGAGAAAAAAACATACATGTAATACTAACTTTTTTAGGTGAGACACAAAAAATTTTACAAAGTTTGACAAAATTTAAAAAAAAAAACAAGAAAAAACGACTATTTTTTTATTTTTATTTTCGATTCTATGCTAGGAGGTCTTGCTACCAAAAAAGAAAAAGGTTCAAAAATTATGCCGGAAATCGCTAATTTGGTACTTTATTTAACACCCCAAAAATTTTATTTTTTACATGGAAAAATTTTATAATAAAAAATTGTTTCTATGTTAACTCTAATAATATTGCGCTTTTAAAAGTTACAATTTGATATGTGCCAAATCATATTGACATTTTGCAACAAAATAGTGCATTAAACTATAACAACCAACATATTTTCTGGACAAATTTAAAAGTAATTTTCTTTAGAACCATTTTCTGCAATAACTAACGGGAGTAGTCCATCCTTGATTCTAAAAGGATAATTATATATGTTATAGTTCGTTTTTAATGTATTGTGATTACATGTAAATCTAAAAATTACTTTTTGTAAAAAAGGATATATGGGAGGTAGTCATGTCCTTGCACTTAAAAGGACGAAACTTATAACCTAGTTTAAAAGCATAATTCTATAAACATACACCAAATTTCATTTCATTCTTTTTGAAATTGAAGTTGAAATCACAATTTTAAAATTAAGGATATATGGGAGGTAGTTATATCCTTTTACATAAAAGAACGAAACTTATAACCTAGTTTAAAAGCATAATTCTATAAATATATACCAAATTTGATTTCATTCTGTTTGAAATTGAAGTTGAAATCACAACTTTAAAATCAAGGACATATGGGAGGTAGTCATGTCCTTGCATCGATTTGGTCAAAACTTTGTTTTTTTCTTATCTCTAGTATTTTATGTCTGTACACAAAATTTCATTGTTCTACGATTACTCCCCTAATTTTGCCGATTCACTATATGGAGACGTAGCACTGTGTGCCGCCCACTGCCGAGAGGCGACCGCTGCTCTTAAAAAATCCAATAATTGGATTTTTACTAATTAGAAAAATTGTTGGTGTTTTGCTCGGACCGTGGTTTGAACCCGAGACCTCTGGTATAGCAGGCGAGCACTCTACCCACTGCACCACAGCGGCCAAGGATATAATCTTATATATTTTTATTTTTCCCAAACAAGTTAACCTCCTACGAATATAAACGTAGCGACGGCGAAAACACTTTCAAAACTCCAATCCACAAATGACCAATCGTCTTTCGTTGACACTTGAGACATCACAATCCACCTAAATAAATCACCCTTTATGGGGCATCTTATTTTCACTCTTATTTATCAGTCTTTGAAATGCAAAAATCAGTTTCAGTAAATTTCCATATAAAGGGATAAGTAACTAGTGACACCAAATATGTACGTCTTCCACTACTATCGAAGAAATTTGTGCAGAAACTGATTGGAATGTGTGAAACTTGAGTTTTGAAGTAGTTCCAACCGAGAAGTCGTTGTCGGAGTGTTTTCGTTTCACAAATTGCATAGACGAAGCTACAAGTTTTCGATCGCAACCCACAAATGGTGCTTTTTTCGATGCCAGCAGAACGCGGCAGTACGCCTAAACAGCATAAAAAAGCATAAAAATAAAAAACATAAAACAATTGTAACAAATAAAATTACGCATGGGGTATCAAATGGCACGGCTCACGTTACATTTTCCGCTTTTCTAACAATTAGTTAGATTTATGTTTATCCTTGTTAAGTAAGAATAATTTCGGTAATTTGTGACGCAACAATCATCATCGCATTACAACCAAACAGCCAGAGGAAGCGGAACACGCACCAACAAACGCATACCCAAACCATCAAACTTCGCGACGCGTCAAGTCGGGGTGTTAGCGGGCAAAGTCAAATCACTTTATGCATGGTACACCGATACAACCCTCCCCCTTCCCTTTTCAAAAAGGCACATTCATGCATGGCGGCTGTGGCGTTGAAAACTTTGTATAATAAACATAAATCAAAATGCGCTAAATCGCATGAAATCAAATTGAAATCTGCTTCAAATTCTATTTTATGATTATGTCCAGTAAATGCATAAGTGCATTTATATTTATGAAGAACAGAAGGGTCGCGAGCTAAAGCTGAAATGACAGAGAAAATAGCGTCGATTGCTTTCTCTCGAAAATGTATTGCACGCGTTCAAAAATCTACAAACTAATGTTTCCTTCGTTAAGCCTCCGAGTGCAGGGGTTGCAAGGCAAATCCACTACCCACCACCTCACCCCACCACATGAAAACTGTGTGTCTATCCTTCGGCTGGTACTACATATATTCACCGCCTAAAATTGTGAGTGGCTGGCTGAGTGATGATAGATTTTATGAAGGATTATTATTATCGAAACCGCAGGAAGAAACGTCAAAATTAACAGGCTCACATTTATAAATACATGCAACTATACATGCACATGCACGTAGATACATCCATACATATACATATAACATTGCATATCCTGCCTCCTGCTAAAGGATCTGAAGGATGTGAGTTAATCTGTCTGCTTGTATAACAGATGCAACACATATGCCTGGGAGGTGCGCACTGTCGCAACTTTGACAGCTCTCGGTTTTGACAGGCCCTCGTTTTATTTTTCCCTTTTATTGCCACGTATATTACTATGATTATTTTTTGGTTCTTTGTTGGTTTGAAACTTACCCTTCCATATTTTATTGAAATTCAATATACATAATTCCCTTTTGAAAATGTACATATGTACATAAATACATACATACATATATACATATATCTATCTGGGTAGGTATATGTCCACAGCATATACTTACATATTTTTGCGTTTAGATAAAGAAAACAATCGGCCAACCTCCATGGGCAAAAATTTCAAAAGCGATTATAAGACCGTGTTCATGTATATAAGTACAAAAGTAGAACTAACGAATATTGTACCCAATGAACAAAAAGTCTGTAGAGTGTTATGTAATAAACTAGTAAACCTGGCCACGCGATGCTGTGGCTTTCAGTTACACTGTGCGACAATTTGAGGGTGGAAGACCACTTATTGCTACATTTAACAATTTTTTTGATTGCCATTTTAAATTTTTTTTGCCATTAAAATTGACAGAATATATATCGAATTTAAGCCCATAGATTCTTATTAATAAAATATAAAATTAAGCATATACATAATTACTGGTTATTTTTATTTTCCGTCGACCTAGATTTTATATACAAAGATTTTGTCCCAGGAGTCCCATAGTGAAGTTTTAATGCGAATAATTTTCTACAATATTTTATCCATATAGCTACCTCCAAAAGGTCATTTGTCGTACTTCTCTTTCTCTTCCCCTTTCCCTTTTTTTCCGCTTCCTCTTCCCTTTATCCATTTTTTTCCGTACTCTTCCCTCTTTAGCTTCCTTTCCTTCGCCATTTTTTTCATTTTCCCTTCCCTTTTCTTTTTATTACAGGGCAATACTTTTCATGACACTTAAAATTAAAAACCGGACAAACTGTAGCGTAAAAATAAAATTTTGTAACAGGTGGCAACCCTTTTTGTAAAAATTATGATAAATTACTCATTTTGAGGCAAAGCACTTTCATATGACACCTCAAATCTAAAAGTCAAACCGACTATAGCGTAAAACTGAATTTTTGAACAGGTGGCAACCCTTTTTGTAAAAATTTTAATAGATTCCTCATTTCCAGCTCAAGACCTTTCATATGGTGCCTGAAATTTAAAAACCAATCAAACTATTCAGGAGAATTAAATTTTTAACCAGGTGGCAACCCCTTTCAGAAATATTAAACATTCCTGCACATCTACAAGCCCTTTTATTTGACACCCCATTTTCGAAAATCGGTATAACGGTGTAAAAGTTATGGTGCGTACTTAGAACTAGAAAATATTGTGCGAGAATATCATTTGATATACATATGTAATTCTTCTGCTGCTAAATGGGCGCGTAACCGTCTAGGCAATTTTAGCTGGTCAGTCAGGATCAGTCTTCATCTGATCTTCCCAACACAGTGAAGGTCTCCCTATTCCGCTGCATTTAGCGCATTTCTATAGAAATACTTTCTGGGTGGAAGCACCTTATCCATTCTAACGACAACGTCGTGCCAGCCTACCCAACACAGCCGCTGGATTTTTACTCGCTGAACAATGTCGATGTCTGCGTAAGCCTCGTACAGCAAATCATCAAATCTCATTCGATGCATGCCATCGCTAAAGCGCAAAGGTTCAGAAATCTACCGAAGAACTTTTCGCTTGAATACTCCAAGTACCATCTCATCTGATTTTGACATCGTACATGCTTCTGCGCCGTACATGTGGACTGGAACGATTAGCGTCTTGTAGAACGTGTTTTTTTTTTTGGTCGAGAGGACTTTACTTTTTGGTTGCTTGCTTTTCCAGCAGGGTTGGAATATGAAGTATTGTGGAACGATTTCCGTCATCTCTTTTTTGGAGACAACCCGATTTCGGCTATTATGCGCCATCTTCAGTGTCCTTTTCGTTCTTTTACTTTACTTTACTTTTCAGTTGCCTAATTAGTTCCAAGTAGCATTTTCTGGCAAGAGTGATTCTTCGTTGGATTTCCGTGCTGACATTATTTTTGGTGTTAATGCTGGTTCCCGAATAGACGAAGTCCTTAACGGTTTCGAATTTGTAGCTGTCAACGATGACGTGGTGGCCAATGCGCGCTTTTTCTTTGTGTGATAATAGAAGGTAATTCATCTTGTCCTCTTTAATCTCTTTAATCCATTGTCTTAGCCTCTTTATCCAGCTTGGAGAAGGCAGAACATATGTGCACCGCGTTGGTAAGGACAGGGCTACCAATTTCCTCGGCGTACGCTCTTGTAATACAAGATGCTTCCTGTGCGGTTAAGTTCTGCAACTCGAATTATCTTTTCCAGCATCAAGTTGAAGAAATCACACGAAATGGAAACACCTTTTCTGAAACGGCTCGGAGATCTTTCCCAAATCTGACGGAGCTGGCGGTGTTAGTCAACGTTATTAGGCATTTCGTTTGTTGGGTAATGAAACACACAGTTTCCCCCTTCTGTAATAGTTAGCACAGAAAAAGGTGTGAGTGAGTACATTCTCAACGTAGATGAGATGCTAAAAGCACGATTACCGCCTGCCGAGTAAAATGTAACAACTTTCGTTTTGTTTATTTAGCACCAGTTGAGAGCCGCGCTTCTTTGCTGTTTTGGTTGTTTCGGTTGTTGTAGGTACTTGTTTTTACTACAGCTATAGGTAAGGTCGGTGTGATTTTCATTTAAATGTACATATGTATATGTATGTGAAATAATATGTGCAAACATTTTTAACCCCTTTTTCGAAACACCTCTTCCTGCCCAATTCGGTTACGCCTGCACGTCCGCCGTTACGTAAAACGCGCTAACAACAACGGAGTAAGCCCAATGCTGGATGCTGCAACGCCCCTTCTCAGCAAAATAAATAAATCAATTCCCTGTTGTTTTCAGATGCATATGCATGTATGTTTGAGTGAATGTGGATTCATTAGGCATAACGTACATATCCAGTCCTGCCTTTTCATACATAACACACCTACTTGCCTGTTACATGTCAACTATTTGACAGCTTTGACAAATGTTGACAAATGAATGAAAATTATTTCGCCATACACAAATTGTTCTACTCTGTCATTTTGTGAGTGTGAAAAAAAAACTGTTGGGATGGCATACATACATACATACATTCGTTTCGTAATTTTATCCTTTCACAGATCCTGCCTTTTTATGACAGTAAAATAATATATGTATTTTTGCGATTTCTTTTCTTCAAATATTTACCTAGGAAATTCAGTTAACACGGTTAAGGTGAATAAAGGTTTGACGCTTTATTAGTCAAGTTTTGGATATTTATCTTTGGGCGTTTAAATGAAAAAAATTGTTTTCGATAAGCGGATAATGTCGTTAGTGAAACTTTTGATCAATTTAAATTCATGATTGGTAGATAAGAATTATTTTTTATTGGTTAAATGTATTTTTGTATAGGTTATCTCGGATCTTAATATTAATAATTTTTTTTACATTTTTTATTAAAAAATATTTGAGAAACTTGTTCTAGAAATGGAAGTTTAAACCGCTGGCGTACTCTTCATGGTATGATCGGCATCAGAGAAAAAGTTAAAAACTACACACAACAATGTATAACGGGATTCGTAGCTGCAGACCTTGCCGTATTGTGATATGGTCTTAAATAGACTATCATAGGCTTTATTTTCAAGAGAGACGCTTCAATTTTCGTATGGCCTATCCATCGCGGTCCCCATGAATTCACTGTTAAACTCTCGAATATGCCACCTCATCTGTTGTAGTTATGTACCTACCAACACATAGTTCATGCTTCCACGCCGCACATTGGGATTGGTATTATAAGGTACAGTTTGAACGTGAATTGCCTACTAAGCCGCATTTTTTGGAAATATAAATTTTTTCATTGGCCTTCAGCAATGACGATGTTATTTTCCAAATAGAAAAAACCCTTCACATTTTCAAATTTTGTAGATTTCAGCATTGTCATGGCTGTTAAGTCGCAAGTGCATGAATGGATAAAAGTAGTTCGACTCGTTGTAGCTATTCACCGCCAAATGCACTATTTTACCATTCTTTTCCAGCTTAGGGACGGCGAGTTTAATGACACCACTATTTATGTCAAACAAGCCATCGTGCTGCTCGTGCAAACGAGATGTAAGCAAACCTAGCAAGGCCGGTTACAAAACATAGCTCACCCCGAATAAAGTTGAGCTCAAACAATTTCCATGCCCGAAAAATCGAGTTTTAAACAAACATACTTATTTCGCGGCATGTAATGAATTTAATGAGCTGAATGACGTGAAAAGTTTGTACAAGTATGCATATTATATATATGTATGTAAAGAACTTAATTGACTACACAATGACTATTCAATAACTGAAATGGCCACATACGAGGGCGAGTAACCAGGGTACGGAAAAACTCACTCATGAACGCTCAAAAATACATTCTACTCATATCACAAACAAATATTCAAAGAAAAATGTATAAACACTCAAATAGTGAGCGAACTAACGCACAACAGCAATCGATCGCTCATAGCGGTGGCAATAAACTCAATGCATAAATTCACTCAAAAATGAATTATCGTACACTTTCTCTGGTAAATTCATTCTATGAGTTTATTTTATAATTTTTTGCGCTAGCGATCATTTTTTGAGTTTATCATTTTTTGATCGCTCTTTGAGTTATCATTTTATGCGTTCACAAGGGTTTTTTGTGAGGTTTAAGCAGCTAATGGCATCGTGAAGGCGCAGTTTTTGGATGATGGCGTGCGTTTATTAGATCATAAATATGATATATGCATGTATGTACATACATATGAATGCATTTGTGTACGTATATATGTATGTATGTACATATGTATGTATATATTTATAATATTTTAAAAAGCCTTAGGTCTTATAGCGATATATATGTACATATGTAGTGTAGGTATATAAATATTTTATTTAACATAGGTACCTAAATCTTTATATTTTACTTTAAAACTGGAATTGAACAACTGAGCGTACGTTCAAAATACAAGTTCGGATTTTATTAAATTGTACATATGTATGTATATAATATTAATGCATGCACATATGTATGTATGTCTATTCAATAATGGAATGCGGGTAATGATATTTTCCATTTCGAATGTATATACATGGTACCTACATGTGTACAAATAAATAAAATGCAAACTTATTTTTTTAATGCTCAATTGTTGTATTCTAGTTTTCAAGTAAGAATTAAATACATACATATATATGTAGGTATTTATGTTAAATAAAATATTTAACAACCCTGCAGTAAATTTGTTTCACTGCTGAAGGATCTGTGATGATTCTTTGTTGAATATTCATCACTGTCGTCATAACTCAGTATATTTTTATTTGTTTTTGTTTTTTTTCTGAGGAAAGCAAACCATTTACCTATATGAAAAATTCATCAGTCTTTATATGAAAGTATTCACTGATGATTCCTCGTCATAGGTGAATTGCATCAGTGATTCATTATGGATTCATTGCGGATTTTTACTGCAGGGAACCCTTAACTCATACATATAGACTACAAATGTACATAAATATATATGTAGGTACATCGGTATGTAAATATAAATTTTTATAAATATTAATTTAAATAAATTGAATAATTTAATTAGTTTGAATAAATACATACTTAATAAAATTTAAACTCGATATACCTACATACATATACATACCTATCGCTATGAGAGCTAAGACTTTTTAAAATATTATAAATATGTACATACATATGTATAATATATATATACGTACACACATGCATGAATATGTATGTACATACATACATACATCATATTTATGGTCTAATATACGCACGCCATCATCCAAAAATTGCGCCTTCACAATGCCATTAGCTGCTGCACAACAAACCCTTGTGAACGCATAAAATGATAAACTCAAAGAGCGATCAAAAAATGATAAACTCAAAAAATGATCGCTAGCGCAAAAAATTATAAAATAAACTCATAGAATGAATTTTCAAAAAATGAATTTTCAAACGATCTCTCATTTTAAAATGAATTTATGTAAGAGTTTATCGCCACTGCAGAGTCCCATCGATCGCTGTTGACGTGCGTTCATTTGCGTTCGTTGTCACTGTGTATTTGCGCTCATGAGAGCGTGGCATAGCTCAGAATTATAGAGTGATAATTCGTTTGAGTGAGTTTATTTTGAGCGTTCTTCGCACCCTGCGAGTAACTGACGAAGCAAAGTGGTCAGTCATACTACAGCCGCAAGCTACTTATCTAGTATGTACATCAAGGCTCGGCAAATTTGTAAATGCAAGTGTATAAGTGAGAGCGCTTTGATCGCTACCCTGCAAAAAATTCGATTAATACGGGACGTGTCAGGGATCAATCGAATTTTTTGCAGGGTAGCGATCAAAGCGCTCTCACTTATACACTTGCATTTACAAATTTGCCGAGCCTTGATGTACATACTAGATAAGTAGCTTGCGGCTGTAGTATGACTGACCACTTTGCTTCGTCAGTTACTCGCAGGGTGCGAAGAACGCTCAAAATAAACTCACTCAAACGAATTATCACTCTATAATTCTGAGCTATGCCACGCTCTCATGAGCGCAAATACACAGTGACAACGAACGCAAATGAACGCACGTCAACAGCGATCGATGGGACTCTGCAGTGGCGATAAACTCTTACATAAATTCATTTTAAAATGAGAGATCGTTTGAAAATTCATTTTTTGAAAATTCATTCTATGAGTTTATTTTATAATTTTTTGCGCTAGCGATCATTTTTTGAGTTTATCATTTTTTGATCGCTCTTTGAGTTTATCATTTTATGCGTTCACAAGGGTTTGTTGTGCAGCAGCTAATGGCATTGTGAAGGCGCAATTTTTGGATGATGGCGTGCGTATATTAGACCATAAATATGATGTATGTATGTATGTACATACATATTCATGCATGTGTGTACGTATATATATATTATACATATGTATGTACATATTTATAATATTTTAAAAAGTCTTAGCTCTCATAGCGATAGGTATGTATATGTATGTAGGTATATCGAGTTTAAATTTTATTAAGTATGTATTTATTCAAACTAATTAAATTATTCAATTTATTTAAATTAATATTTATAAAAATTTATATTTACATACCGATGTACCTACATATATATTTATGTACATTTGTAGTCTATATGTATGAGTTAAGGGTTCCCTGCAGTAAAAATCCGCAATGAATCCATAATGAATCACTGATGCAATTCACCTATGACGAGGAATCATCAGTGAATACTTTCATATAAAGACTGATGAATTTTTCATATAGGTAAATGGTTTGCTTTCCTCAGAAAAAAAACAAAAACAAATAAAAATATACTGAGTTATGACGACAGTGATGAATATTCAACAAAGAATCATCACAGATCCTTCAGCAGTGAAACAAATTTACTGCAGGGTTGTTAAATATTTTATTTAACATAAATACCTACATATATATGTATGTATTTAATTCTTACTTGAAAACTAGAATACAACAATTGAGCATTAAAAAAATAAGTTTGCATTTTATTTATTTGTACACATGTAGGTACCATGTATATACATTCGAAATGGAAAATATCATTACCCGCATTCCATTATTGAATAGACATACATACATATGTGCATGCATTAATATTATATACATACATATGTACAATTTAATAAAATCCGAACTTGTATTTTGAACGTACGCTCAGTTGTTCAATTCCAGTTTTAAAGTAAAATATAAAGATTTAGGTACCTATGTTAAATAAAATATTTATATACCTACACTACATATGTACATATATATCGCTATAAGACCTAAGGCTTTTTAAAATATTATAAATATATACATACATATGTACATACATACATATATACGTACACAAATGCATTCATATGTATGTACATACATGCATATATCATATTTATGATCTAATAAACGCACGCCATCATCCAAAAACTGCGCCTTCACGATGCCATTAGCTGCTTAAACCTCACAAAAAACCCTTGTGAACGCATAAAATGATAACTCAAAGAGCGATCAAAAAATGATAAACTCAAAAAATGATCGCTAGCGCAAAAAATTATAAAATAAACTCATAGAATGAATTTACCAGAGAAAGTGTACGATAATTCATTTTTGAGTGAATTTATGCATTGAGTTTATTGCCACCGCTATGAGCGATCGATTGCTGTTGTGCGTTAGTTCGCTCACTATTTGAGTGTTTATACATTTTTCTTTGAATATTTGTTTGTGATATGAGTAGAATGTATTTTTGAGCGTTCATGAGTGAGTTTTTCCGTACCCTGGTTACTCGCCCTCGTATGTGGCCATTTCAGTTATTGAATAGTCATTGTGTAGTCAATTAAGTTCTTTACATACATATATATAATATGCATACTTGTACAAACTTTTCACGTCATTCAGCTCATTAAATTCATTACATGCCGCGAAATAAGTATGTTTGTTTAAAACTCGATTTTTCGGGCATGGAAATTGTTTGAGCTCAACTTTATTCGGGGTGAGCTATGTTTTGTAACCGGCCTTGCTAGGTTTGCTTACATCTCGTTTGCACGAGCAGCACGATGGCTTGTTTGACATAAATAGTGGTGTCATTAAACTCGCCGTCCCTAAGCTGGAAAAGAATGGTAAAATAGTGCATTTGGCGGTGAATAGCTACAACGAGTCGAACTACTTTTATCCATTCATGCACTTGCGACTTAACAGCCATGACAATGCTGAAATCTACAAAATTTGAAAATGTGAAGGGTTTTTTCTATTTGGAAAATAACATCGTCATTGCTGAAGGCCAATGAAAAAATTTATATTTCCAAAAAATGCGGCTTAGTAGGCAATTCACGTTCAAACTGTACCTTATAATACCAATCCCAATGTGCGGCGTGGAAGCATGAACTATGTGTTGGTAGGTACATAACTACAACAGATGAGGTGGCATATTCGAGAGTTTAACAGTGAATTCATGGGGACCGCGATGGATAGGCCATACGAAAATTGAAGCGTCTCTCTTGAAAATAAAGCCTATGATAGTCTATTTAAGACCATATCACAATACGGCAAGGTCTGCAGCTACGAATCCCGTTATACATTGTTGTGTGTAGTTTTTAACTTTTTCTCTGATGCCGATCATACCATGAAGAGTACGCCAGCGGTTTAAACTTCCATTTCTAGAACAAGTTTCTCAAATATTTTTTAATAAAAAATGTAAAAAAAATTATTAATATTAAGATCCGAGATAACCTATACAAAAATACATTTAACCAATAAAAAATAATTCTTATCTACCAATCATGAATTTAAATTGATCAAAAGTTTCACTAACGACATTATCCGCTTATCGAAAACAATTTTTTTCATTTAAACGCCCAAAGATAAATATCCAAAACTTGACTAATAAAGCGTCAAACCTTTATTCACCTTAACCGTGTTAACTGAATTTCCTAGGTAAATATTTGAAGAAAAGAAATCGCAAAAATACATATATTATTTTACTGTCATAAAAAGGCAGGATCTGTGAAAGGATAAAATTACGAAACGAATGTATGTATGTATGTATGCCATCCCAACAGTTTTTTTTTCACACTCACAAAATGACAGAGTAGAACAATTTGTGTATGGCGAAATAATTTTCATTTCAATCGCAAGGGAGCGTGCGACTAGTACAATTTTACATCCCTTTATATGGGGCGAATTGATTGCATTTTTTTTCGAGAATATCCTGTGAAGAGACTAATTGTTCAATTTGTATACCCAAACAGGTACAAATGTAG
The DNA here is from genome assembly GCA_960531455.1 of Urophora cardui. Lineage (NCBI taxonomy): Eukaryota > Metazoa > Arthropoda > Insecta > Diptera > Tephritidae > Urophora > Urophora cardui. Next base: position 97,954,457 of record OY482674.1, read on the forward strand.
ATTAATCGCTTTCATCCAAAGTTGTAACACAATCACTTGAAAACAGCATGTTGCAGCCACATTTATACATATGTATGTAGAGAATATGTACAAATATATGGATATGTATATGAATATACATACATACATAACTTCCTGCAGTAAAAAAACAATATATTCGGACAAGTATACTAGTATATTTACTAGAATATTTAGGACCTAAAGTGATTATTCAGCAAAGTAGTATCATGCTGGTGATGAAGCAAGCAATTGCCATTTCGTAGAACATTGGCTTGTTGAAAATAGCAGTTGAATATGGAAAATAGATACATATGTAGATGACGGACGAAATGAGCTGCCCGGAAACCTAGTAGTACGTAAATTAGTTTAAAACGAGTTGATTTCATAGCAGGGCTTACACACTTATGGATGTATGAACATATTTATAAAAATGTATTTGCATTTGTATTGCAGCATGACGGCGACGAGTATGTGTGTCATTTTGAGAGGTTAAAGGGACCGCTGTGACAACAATTTGCAGATGCGTAAAAACGTCGCCAAGCGGAAAATCATCAGGAACTTGAAATTATTCATGGTAGTTCAAATGGCAGTCCCATTTGTACACAGTTATAATGAGTGCCTTTTTGGAGGTGTGCATTTTGTTTTATTTTATTTTATTTTATTTTATTTTATTTATCTAATTTTATTTTATTTTATTTGACTTTATTTTATTTTATTTTATTTTATTTTATTTTATTTTATTTTATTTTACTTGAAAGAGTTTTTTAGTGCTTAGCACGAAATTTTTATTTTAATTCAATTTTTAATTGTTGGGGTAAGTGGAAAAAAATTCAACAACTATTTACAGCGAAGGTTGAGTGTATAGCTATTTCACGAAAAACCATTTTCGATCATCAGCACTCTTTTCGGAAGTGGATGCACTGGGGATTGAACCCGAGTCCATTCCATCTTCAGCCGCAATGACCCAACGCATAAACACACTCGGCCATTGAGACTCTGTGCAAGCTGTTGGATTTTCCCCACTTTTGCCTTTTTCATTTTCAACATTAACGTTAGTGTGTATATGCTTTTGCATATATTCTCCACAAACGTGCTGAATTTTTGTTGGCAGTTCGCAATGAACATTTGTTGTTGGTATGTATTTTTTTTTTTTTTTTTTTTTTTATATATATACCAACAACGTTAACAATTTTACTTGAAAGAGTTTTTTAGTTTTTTAGTGCTTAGCACGAAATTTTTATTTTAATTCATTTATTTTATTTTATCCTTATTTTTTACTTTACTTTATTTCGTTTGATTTGATTTTTATGATTTTATTTTATTTAGTTTTTTTATTTTACTTTATTTTATTTTTTTAATATTTTTATTCTAATTTATTTTTTTAATTTTTTTTTACTTTATTTTATTTTATTTCATCTCATTTTAATTTATTTTATTTTACAAAAAAAAAATGTATTTAATTAATTTTCTAATTAATATAAACTCAATTATTGGGTTAAAAAAAATATATCAGAAACCGCTCGAAAGTGGACGCTACACCCTTCAAGTTTAATCTTTTTATGAAAAGCTGTTCACAGAAATATTATTCGTTTTAGTATAATATTTCCCTTTGTCGAAAACGTCATCTGGAGAGAAAGTTTATTTTATGGACACACTCATCAATTTCAAAATCAGATGAGATGGCACTTGGAGTATTCGAGAGAAAAGTTCTTCGTAAGATTTATGGACCTTGGCGCGTTGGCGTGGGTGAGTATCGACGGAGATTTAACGATGAGCTGTACGTGCTTTACACAGACATCGACAATGTTCAGCGAATAATGATCCAGCGGCTGCGTTGGGCAGGTCATGTCGTGAGAATGGATGAAGGCGCTCCGGCCAAGAAAGCATTTCTATCGAAACCCGCTGAACGCAAAAGAAAAGGGAGACCTCCACTGCGTTGGGAAAATCAGGTGGACAGCGATGCTGCCTTCCTAGGTGTTCCCAAGTGGCACCATGCTGCACGAAACAGAAGTAATTGGCGCGCTCTGTTGGACTCGGCCAGAAACGTCTAGACGGTTAAGCGCCAATCAAGACACACTCATCAGATCACTTGTATGCTCCAAATGTTGGGTGGATTATGTGCACATAATTTAAAGTACACTCCTATTTAATGGCCGGGACCCTGGAACCCTGGGTTAAAATTCTAGCCCGGACTCGACATTACAAATTAATTGATTAATCGAAAGTCCAAGGCTTGTATTATCTTATATATCAAGAGGTAAATGTAAATTACAAGGGTTTCGCTTTAGGAAATTGCGTACTTCTAAAAGAACACCCGATGAATAAGCGGGCATATATAAATTGTGCTCGATTGCCATACTCACCACTGGTTGGACGGATGAAACCGCCCATGGTTTAAGCGGCGAACGAATGGTGCAAATGAGAGCATTTGTGTTGCATGTACGTACATACATATGTTCTTATGTATGTATTTAGTTTCGCTTATGAATGTGTTT